>OX393556.1:66784934-67332434 GCA_947650365.1 Chamaelirium japonicum
AGGCATAAGATGGACTGTTTTATGATCTTGAGGTTAGGAAGGTAATCGTTTCTGCGAACACCATCTACCTAGATCAAGATTATATTATAAGACCATAAGTTTATCAGTAAGGTAGTTCTGGGTGAACTACTGGGTACTGGTAGAGAGTGCGCATTTGAAAAACATAGTGGGAGTAGATGATACAAGAAACTAGTATACCAGGTATTGTAGAAACGATTCACTTTGTACCACCACCACCTCATCGTTGTGGGACCATCAGAGCTCCTGAAAGATACTATGGAGAAACTTCGATAGTTAATCCAGAGTTTCAGGAGGATGATCCTTAGAGCTATGAAGAAGTAGTGGGAGCTTCCTTTGTACCACCACCACCTCATCGTTGTGGGATCATCAGAGCTCCTGAAAGATACTATGGAGAAACTTTGATAGTTAATCCAGAGTTTCAGGAGGATGATCCCTAGAGCTACGAAGAAGTAGTGGGAGCTTCCGACAGCTCTGACTGACAAAAGACCATGGAGGCAAGCTTACATCAATGTCCCTTGGAACAGTCTTGACACTTATAGCACTATCACCCTTCAGGGTGTAGGAGGTGTATAAGAAGAGCACCCGATTAAGACTTAAGTAGCTAGATTAGTTACCAAAGGAGAAGGGATTGACTATGTCAAAACCATCTCACTGGTAGCTATGCCTAAGTCTATAACGGATCCTCTTAATCCATCACAACCCATTATAGTTGGGAGATCTGGTTGATGGATGTCAAGACAGTTATTCCCTAACGGGAATTTGAAAAGGGACATATGGATGATGTAGCCTCAGGCTTTGTGTCAGTATGTTAGGAAGATATGGAATGCAAGTTGCAATGGTCCATTTATGGACTGATGCAAGCATCCAGGTTGGAATGTCTATTTTGATCAAGGGAATCCGCTCACACGGATTTGATCAGAATGAGGATAAACCAAGTTGGTACAAGAAAGGTGAAATAGCTACAAGGGTGTATTTAGTACTTTACGTTAACGATATTTTACTGATTGAAAATGATGTAAGAATATTGTTTACGGTAAAGGTTTGTAGTCATCACAATTCGATGTGAAAGACCCTAATGAGGCGAGTTATGCTCTGGGAATCAAGGTAACTCGAGACAACCAGAGTAAGATTCTCTTGCTGTCACAGGCTACGCATGAAGATAAGATTCTAGCCAGATTCGTTTTAAGAGGCTAGATATCTATTGCGCAGCAGGAAGATGGGTCGGTTTTAGTCGAACCCGGGTCCAGATCTTTGGACCGATGTGAAGGGTATACTCAGAAATCCTCATTAAGTAAGGATTGTGAGTTAGCTTACACTTCACAGGTCCTGATATCGATTGGACACACAGGATCTGACTTTGGTGTCAGATGTGTGTTTCAGAGAATCGATTTCAGGGATTATTTTTATTTTGGGATTAGAAGCGGTAATTGGTAGAGTTTGAAGCAAGTGCATCACAGACTCTACCACAGATGCTTAGCACGTTGTTGCGTGCGAAGTAGTATATCAGGTGGTAAGGCTTAGGAAGTTCTTAGAGAACTTGGGACGCGTACCAGAGGCTCAGTTATCTGTTGTTACAACAGAAGAGCGGTAAGCAAGGTCCAAGGAGACTAGGCACCGCCGTGAGGGGAAACCCATCAAGTACAAACTCCACTTGATCTGACAGTTATATGAGGAAATGCAAGTAGCGGTACTGAGGTGGAATCTACAGACAATGTTGTCAATTCCTTTAGGGAATTCCTGCAAAGGCTTTTGGGCAGCATGTAGAAGCTACAGAGCTCAACACCGTTATTCCTCGTTAGACCTAGTGGGAGATTGTTAGAATTGGTGAGGTCTATAGCTCGTAAAAACCTAGTGTTTAGCTTTGTATGGTTGATAGTATAGGATTGCATATTGGTACGTACCTTAGTACGTGTTCTGATTACAGAACAGAGAGCCATGGCTATATGGTAATCCTCTTGAGTGGGAGACTCAAGGGACTGGTCCCATATAACCTAAATACGTTCGCAGCTCTGATTAGGGTTGGTCGCCCTATCAGGTTAAGCTGTTGGGATGACAGAGCGTGGGTGTCTCCACCACGGTCATTACCAGGCACATTGTCTGTGGCCGAACGGAACCAACACGGTGCACAGATCGATGAGCAGACATCGGTGCACTAAACCGTGTTTCTGCTTAGGGTAAAACGGTCCTAAACCCTGAGGAACCATGTCTGATGGACTAACCAATTGTGTGGTGCTTTGGCGCACCAATGTGTGAGGATCCGGATGCAGTGATCCAAAACCACGGTGTACTGGGTTACCCGGCTGGCGTTGCATCAGCGTGTCACTCCTGCAGGCTATCCACACCCCTAACGGGAGGTGCGTTCCTTGGTCTGACCTACGTCGTATTAAACCCTGGCCAGGTGGTCATCAGTTGGACTGGTGACGGATCCGGTTGCTCGGAAGAGTAATCGGAGGTACGATGTATGTGGTCAACCTGGAAGGAACCGAGTCATATGAGCACTCGAGTCTGACGGTATTCTCCACCGCTCGAGTTGCGTCATGGCACCAGTTGGAGGGACAGCGAGTTTACCATACTAAGCGGAGAGCAGGGGTATGAGGGAGAACATAGTAAGTCCGGGTGAATTGGAGTGCAGCCTGCGTCGCACTCTGGGTGGCTACGCAGGTTAACTCAGACTCTGAGGATCGATGGTACACTCGGGTAGTGTGTCGATCGAGTCTGAGTTGGAAGCCATGAACCCTGGTCCCTGAAGGTTCCACCTTATCGACATTATGTATGGTTCTTATACCATCTCCTCGAAACACAGAATGTAGTTAGAGAAAGCGAGAAGTCCAAGCCTACGCTCCGTGAGTGCTTCGCACTAGTGCACGGTAGATGCGTAGCTACGTGTGTGCACTAAGGGGAAACCCTAGGTTAGTGCAGAGACGCATGTAGCAATTCCTTGCCATAAGTGGACTTTGCCACATGGGTGCGATGCACCGGGACATGTTGCGAGTTGACTAGTTGACTTCACTAGAGGCACCCTACGGGAACCTCAGAGAATAGTGAAATCACTGGTGCACTTTACTTATGTGTGCCTTGCAAAGTCTCGTACACGAGGAACGGCCAACTAGTGGCATAAGGGCGTTTTGGTCATACCATGCGCCACTATGCACTAAGGGGGCCGGCCCTAAGTGTTGAGAGACTGGTCAAGGCCGGCCCCATTAGTTTCGGGAGGTTGTTGCCTCCGATGAAAGGGCCGGTTATGAGGCGCAGAAAACGGGCTGGTTTTGACCGTTTTCGAAAACAAGGAAAGGATAGAGATAAAGAAGAGATATATAGGGATAAGGTTTGAATCAATCATCCTTATCCATAATGTCCTTATCCATATGGATAGGCCGGCTATATATATGAGAAGAAGAGAGAGGGTGCACAAAATTAATAGAGCCATGCAAGCCCTAGGGCCGGCCATGGCATGGGGAAACCCTAGCCGCCCCCTCTCCTCTCTTCGCATCTCCTCTCTCGTCTCTCTCTCCCTCGCTTGCGCCATTGGATGGCGACTCGTCTTCCTCACGGGGTGTTTCGTAGAAGGAGAAGGCTTGTCATATGGAGGCACTCAGAGATCCATCGACGAGGTGCCGTGCATCGTGTGAGATCGGGTGAACTAGAAGGCGTCTCCCGCAACCTTTTGCTGTCCAGAATCTGCACAGAAAATCAACGTTGTTTCTGCGATTCTGGGAGCTACAGAAGTCCAAACGACGTGAAACTTGTTGGAAAAGTTGCATCTCGAAGTTGTCTACCTTCAGTCCAAATTTCAGCCCAATCGGAGTTCGGAGCAGAAAGTTATGGCCATTGCACCGAAGCTATGTCGAGCAGATCCGTAGCCCGTCTCCATCGACAAAGAAGAAATTTGTCGCGGTGCAAGATTCCGCACGCAGGTATGATCTCTAACAAGTAGATCTAACATAATTAGAACATGCATACATGCTAGATTGTTCTTTTGCGTTAGATCGTCGTTAGGGGTTCGCGTAGTTGCCATGCTAGTTTCATACACGCATATGTAGATCGTTTCGATGAAAAATTTTTTGATATGTAATGCACACCGCCTACGGTCCTCGGACCTTCATTTTGCTTCCGCTGTGGGCCTCTACCATGGATTTATTTCCAACAATCTTTATTAATGTTAATACAGAAAATCCACGCTAAGGACACACGAGCTATAACAGTTGGCTCATTGAGCCGACTAACTTCGGGTTTAGTGAGGTGCCTTTTGCTAAATCCCTTCTAATATGCACCTTGTGGGGGGTTTGGAAAGACAGAAATAAGAAAATTTTTGAGCATTCTAGAACTAACCTGAAGGGGGTGGCGCAACAAATCCGGAGCGAACTTGGCGCATTCCATGGTGCTAATGGGTGCCATGTTGTCTTGCATATCATTCTGAGGACTATTGAAAATCGTGGGAGTTCGATGGATACCCCCACAAAAGGACGAAGTAAATCTGAATTTCGACGGTACAGTCTCACAGGATACGAGACAAGCATGTGTTGGTTTTGTCTTGAGGGGTGCCTCCAGAAACATTTTGAGCGCTGGTTTTGTTCCAATGCTTACAAGATCGGTGCCGGTTGCAGAAGCAAGAGGGCTATGGGAGGGGATTCAACTCTTCCACGGTCTAAACGTTGGGACAAACTGTGGATTGAAGGGGATTCCAAAGTTGTTATTGAGAAGTTTCAATCGGAAAAGTTCTCGGAGGCCATAATAGACAATTGCAAATCCATGTTGAGACCGAGCTCAACGGTTCATGCCTCTCATGTGTTTCGGGAGGCCAACGTACTAGCTAATTGGTTGGCCAACAAAGATAAAGGTCAAAACCTGAGAGTGGTCTGGCACGACAGTTATCCTCATAAGATGTTGCACCTTGCGTCGTGTGATAGAGGCCGACTTATTATCCTCGTTCTTCTGCCTTATAATCCAATCGTTTGTTTGCTTTAGCTTGTAGTATTGTAACCCCCACACAAAAAAAAAAATCTCGTGCTTGTTTTACGGCGCTGACATGTTGGGTGTGTGTTTTAAAACCACACAAAGGAATGGGCTTTTAGTCCCATATCGGTAAGGGGAAAAATCCCCTACCAACTTAAATAGGATTCCCCACTTCCCCCCACTAGTCATCACACTAGAGGAGGGGCTCCACTAGCCCACACACGCGCGCGCGTGTGTGTGCCGTGCCGAGCCAAGCCGGGCCGGGCTTGGGCTTGGGCATGGGCATGGGCTGGGCGGCGCGTGTGTGTGCGCCCGCGGACCCGGACACGATAGCACCTCCGAAATGGGGCTGGTCCGCACCTGCCCTATTTTTGCTTTTTGCTCTTAAGTCCTCCACTATTTATTATTTACCATTTGGGACACTAGCCGTTACGCGAGAAGCGTTGCATGCTAGCCGTTACGTACAGGCTCGCTGCGAGCTGTAACGTGCGAGGTTAATGGGCTTAATCGCAGCCCATTAACCGCTCCCCTCTTTCAGCCTCCCATTAACAGCCCGAGGCCTATATAAGGCCCGGTGCAGCTATGGGATTTATACAGTCCGAATTTCGGAATTCCTCCCTGCTTGCTGCCTCTCTCTCTCTCCCATTCTCTCGTGCCGTGTTGCTGTGGTGCTGCCCCTTTGCTCCGAAGAGACTTCCTCTCTCGGACCAAAGCCTTGTTGCGGTGCTACCTCCCGGCCTCGAGAAGATCGTCATCGAGTCGCTGGGTTCCTGAAAGTCTACGAGGTTCGCAAAGCCTTCTTGGAGTCGTGCCGACGAGAAGGAGGTCGCCTGACCGGGGTCGCCGTATCTCCGAGAACAATTGCCACGAGACCCGCACGAGGGGGGCAATAAGATTCTTGGGACAGTGCCTAGCACGCTTCGACCACAGGCCAGAGTTTCTAACTCTTATTCTGTCCTAATATTAGATCTAAAATAATTGACTTGCATCTAATAGAGAAATCTAAATAATTAGATTATTTTAGATAGATTATTTCTCCCTTTTAGAAAAGTTCGGCAAGGTGAATGACGGTTCCATAGAACCCGCTCTGCCTTGGCAAACAATTTCTAAAAGAAATTTGTGACTTGTTTTTGCTTGCGTGAAAAATCATATTTGCTAAATATTCAATTAGTTAATATAAAGTACTTGATAAATCCTTAAGATTGCTAGTATAGAACGATTAGATTTCCAACAATCCAAGAATCTTATTGTAATTTAATCGTTCATAAGTTATATTCTTTGCAACGTGCTCACTAAGTTAGCCTACGTGATCATCTATTAGTCTTTATTTCGTGCTACCTATTAGTTGCTACTAATTACAAAACTATTTTCTACAAAAGTAAATTAGAAACATAGATTATAGAAAAGACTAAAAGTCGTCATTGAAATATTCCACTGCCTACGGTGTCAAGAAAGGCTTGTCAAACCGGCATTAAATTGCCCAAGGTAGCTTGGTATTTGAGCGAGCCTAGTGCTCCACCTCCTACCTGGAGCCCATCTGGCCGTTAGGATTTGGAAGTTTCATTTGGACTTCTAAAAGTCGAATCTATCTAGGTGTACTTTAAAATTGACAAAACTTGTTTTTTCAATCCACAGATTTCAACTCCTAATTTTGGTCCGAAATGGCCTCACCAAACCGTGAAACCCTTAGTGCTAAACCCGAGAAGTTTGACGGGTCTAACTTCAAGAGGTGGCAAAACCAGATGCGATTCTGGCTAACCACACTTGGGTTACTGTCAGCCATAGGTGAAACCGCACCAGGAATATCCAACGGGTCCAGCCAAACTCGTCGTACCCGAGCCTCCACTTCTCAACCTGAACCTGAACCAACTTTTGGTATTCCCACTAGGACCCCAGAAGAAATCAACTACCATGGCCTTCATAGGATCCTAGGGGCCTTATCTGATAGATTATACGATATCTATTATACCATTCAAAACCCTAAGGACCTATGGGATACCCTAGAGCGTAAGTATGGCCTAGATGATGCTGGAGTAAAACGCTTCAAAGCGTCTGACTTCAACAGCTTCAAAATGGTTGACTCCAAACCCATGAATGATCAGATTCATGAGTTTGAGAACCTAGTCCAACATCTGAAGACTAATGGTTCCACCCTTGATGAAACCTTCCAGATAGCCTGTCTTATAGATAAACTACCTGCTTCTTGGTCTGAATTCTCTAAGCACCTAAGTCATACCCAAGGTGATCTAACCCTAACTCAAGTTCTAAACTCTATTAGAATTGAGGAGCAACATAGGCTCAGGGAAAAGGGATCCTCTGAATCCAAACCCAAGGTCAACAACGTAGAGGGTCAACCGTCTAAACCATTCCAAAAACCTAAACATAAGTTCCAGAAGAAACCCTTCCACCCTAAGCCTAAGCCATACACCAAGAAGCCCTACCATAGTAACCATAACCCAAACCATCCCAAGGACCAAAAGAAGGAAGGAGTGCGTTGCTGCTATGTCTGCGGTCGGACCAATCACATGGCCAACCAATGCTTCTACAAGAAGACAGCACCACCTCCAAATCCAAGAAGAAATGGTCCAACGCCACCCGGCTCCCAAGTCAACATGGTGACCTCTGGAGCTGGCTCTTCTGGGACCGCTTTCAGGTCTGTTCTCTTCACCCCTGAAGTTAACATGACCTTTCAAGCATTTGATTGGTGGATTGACACAGGAGCTAACATTCATGTTTGCTCTGATCAATCTTTGTTTTCCACCTATCAGGTCTCAGGTGGAGGAGCTGTAAGCATGGGGAACAATGCTGAGGCTCGTGTGCTAGGGATAGGACGGATCGACCTGAAGCTGACGTCGGAGAAGACCCTAACCCTGCGCGGAGTCCACCACGTTCCGGAGATTAGAAGAAATTTAATTAGTGGGTCCTTATTAGTCCAACAGGGCTATAAGCTTGTATTTGAGTCCAATAAAGTTGTAATAACTAAAGGAATGAATTTTATTGGAAAAGGATTTCTTTGTGATGGCTTATTTAAATTAAATGTCTTTAATCCTTCGTCTACAATTCTGAATGTTGAGTCTTCGGTCACTTGGCACCAAAGACTAGGTCATGTAAATTATAATTCTATTAAGAAACTCATGACCTTAAACATTATTCCTAAATCCGATACTAGGAATCTCGACAAGTGCGAGATATGCGTAGAAGCCAAACTACCTAAGAAATCTTTTAAAACCATCGATCGAGACTCCCATATACTTGAATTAATTCACAGCGATGTCTGTGATTCTGGGAGAACCTCGAGAGGTGGCAATAGATATTTTGTAACGTTCATAGATGACGCTTCAAAATATTGCCACCTATACCTAATTAAAACTAAGGATGAAGTACTCAGTAAATTTAAAATTTACAGAGCTCTGGTTGAAAACCAATTAGACGAATCCATTAAGATCCTTAGGTCAGACCGAGGAGGGGAGTACACCTCAAATGAGTTAAGTGAGTACTGTGATGACTATGGAATACTCCATGAAGTCACAGCTCCTTACACTCCCCAATCCAACGGTGTAGCGGAAAGGAAAAATAGAACCCTAATGAACATGGTTAATTCCATGTTACTAAGCTCTGGAGTGCCAGAGAACTTGTGGGGGGAAGCCCTAATGACGGCTTGTTTTATCCTTAACCGCATTCCGTTCAAACATAATGACTTGACCCCATACGAAGTATGGAAACATAGGAAACCTAACTTAGAATACCTAAAAGTGTGGGGGTGCCTAGCTAAGGTAAAAATCCCCGATAACAAAAGGAAGAAGATAGGACCTAAGACTGTAGATGCCATCTTTATTGGCTACGCTTCAGACAGTAACGCTAATCGTTTTTTAGTGTTTAACTCTGAAATAAGCGAAATAGCCAATAACTCCATAATCGAAGCAAGAGATGCTTCATACTTTGAAAACATCTTTCCGTATAAGACTAGGATCAACACTAGGATAAATACCAATAACCAGGCCTCCAGTTCTAATCAGGTGACTCAGATCGAACCTGAAGTCCAATTAGAACCTGAAGACCAGACTGAACCGGTAACCCAAACCGAACCTAGGAGGAGTAAACGTGCCCGTGTAGAGAAAGTCTTTGATGACTTCTATGCACTTATGGTGGAGAACTCCCCCTCCACCTATACAGATGCAATGAAGTCCATAGACTCACCTTTTTGGAAAGAAGCCATAGATAACGAGATCCAATCCATACTTCAAAACCATACCTGGGAACTCACCAATTTACCTCCTGGTTGTAAAACCATAGGATGTAAATGGGTGTTTAAGAAAAAGCTTAGACCCGACGGTACCATAGATAAATTTAAGGCACGACTTGTAGCCAAGGGCTTTACCCAAAAACCAGGGATAGACTACTTTGATGTCTACTCACCTGTCGCTAGGATAACCACGATTAGGATCCTCATCGCCTTAGCTTCAATATATAAGCTAGTCATACATCAAATGGATGTAAAGACTGCTTTCTTGAATGGCGACCTTAATGAGGAAATATACATGGACCAACCCGAGGGATTTACTGCACCTGGACAAGAGGGAAAGGTGTGTAAGTTAATTCGATCCCTCTATGGACTTAAACAAGCCCCAAAACAATGGCACATGAAATTCGATGAAGTTATCTTATCCTATGGATTTGATATCAATTCAACGGATGAATGTGTATACCATAAAGTAGATGGTAATAATATTGTCATTTTATGTTTGTATGTTGACGATATTCTGATATTCGGTTCAAACATACAAATCATAAATGATATCAAACAGTTTTTGTCCCAAAACTTTGACATGAAAGATTTAGGACAAGCCGACGTTATTTTGAACACTAAGATCATTAGGAAGAACAATGGTTTAGTGTTATCCCAATCCCACTATGTCGAGAAAATTCTTAGGAAATTTTACGATCCCGATTGCCAACCTGTATCCACACCATATGATCCAAATACCCATCTAACAAAGAATACTGGACTTCCTAGACTACAGAGCGAGTATGCTCAAATCATAGGATCGCTAGGTTTTCTAGCAAACTATACTCGACCCGATATCGCTTACGCGGTAAATAGACTTAGTCGTTATACGTCTAACCCAAATTTGTCCCATTGGAATGCGTTAGAAAGAATTTTTAGATATCTTAAGGGAACCATATCATACGGTCTCCACTATAGTGGATATCCAGCTGTATTAGAGGGATACTCTGATGCTAACTGGATTAGTGACTCAATAGATATTAAGTCCACAACCGGATATGTATTCCTACTAGGAGGTGGAGCCATATCTTGGAAATCCACCAAACAAACCGTTATAGCTAGGAGTACAATGGAATCAGAAATGATAGCGCTAGATACCACTGGCACAGAAGCAGAATGGCTTCGAGATCTTCTATATGAGATCCCATTGATAGAAAAGCCTTTACCGGCTATATCTATCCATTGTGATTGTCGATCAGCTATTGATAAATGTAATCAAGAAAACGCTGATGTAAAAATAAATCGACATCTGAAAGTGAGACATAGATCTCTCAGATATAAGATGAAAAATCAAATAATTGCCCTAGACTTTGTTAGATCCGAAAAGAATTTGGCGGATCATCTAACTAAGGGCTTATCTAGGACAGTGGTCTTAGAATCGTCGAGGGGGATGGGATTAAGCCCATAAGAAAAATCACCGCAGTGGGAACCCAACCTCACGGAGGTTCAATGGGTAGAAACAAACTGTAGTAGTGATTAAAAATGAGGAGCACTGAATAATGCTCCCGTCCCTATGACGTCAGTGCTTATTAAAAGCAAGGGATAGGATGAGTGTAAAACTCTTAATAAGTCCAAGACCCATGAGGCGGGGTGTCGCCTTGCTCACACCCCTATTAGGACTTACCTATATGTATGTCGTTGTGAGGCCGCAACTCTGGGACCAGGGCTGCTCCCTAGAAACATACAAGAAAAGATATCTGCGCAAGGCCATTAATAGCGCAACCCGCTTAGAACCATCGAAAACTGTACTACGTGTACTACTTGTAGAAACCCGATAAATGAGACTGGTTCAAGGCGTAGTCCACCAAGTTCTCACGGATGTATACAACTGTACTAAGTGGAGGTTCAAACCGGAAGGTACCTACACCTACTGCGTAGTATAAGGAATCCAGCAAAGTCCTTTTACTTTATATTTTGAATTTTTTTTTTTTAAATTATTTAATATTTAGTGGTTTTAAACACATGTGGGGGATTGTTGGGTGTGTGTTTTAAAACCACACAAAGGAATGGGCTTTTAGTCCCATATCGGTAAGGGGAAAAATCCCCTACCAACTTAAATAGGATTCCCCACTTCCCCCCACTAGTCATCACACTAGAGGAGGGGCTCCACTAGCCCACACACGCGCGCGCGTGTGTGTGCCGTGCCGAGCCGAGCCGGGCCGGGCTTGGGCTTGGGCATGGGCATGGGCTGGGCGGCGCGTGTGTGTGCGCCCGCGGACCCGGACACGATAGCACCTCCGAAATGGGGCTGGTCCGCACCTGCCCTATTTTTGCTTTTT
Organism: Chamaelirium japonicum; assembly: GCA_947650365.1. Taxonomy (NCBI): domain Eukaryota; kingdom Viridiplantae; phylum Streptophyta; class Magnoliopsida; order Liliales; family Melanthiaceae; genus Chamaelirium; species Chamaelirium japonicum. Next base: position 66,796,473 of record OX393556.1, read on the forward strand.
GCTCTTAAGTCCTCCACTATTTATTATTTACCATTTGGGACACTAGCCGTTACGCGAGAAGCGTTGCATGCTAGCCGTTACGTACAGGCTCGCTGCGAGCTGTAACGTGCGAGGTTAATGGGCTTAATCGCAGCCCATTAACCGCTCCCCTCTTTCAGCCTCCCATTAACAGCCCGAGGCCTATATAAGGCCCGGTGCAGCTATGGGATTTATACAGTCCGAATTTCGGAATTCCTCCCTGCTTGCTGCCTCTCTCTCTCTCCCATTCTCTCGTGCCGTGTTGCTGTGGTGCTGCCCCTTTGCTCCGAAGAGACTTCCTCTCTCGGACCAAAGCCTTGTTGCGGTGCTACCTCCCGGCCTCGAGAAGATCGTCATCGAGTCGCTGGGTTCCTGAAAGTCTACGAGGTTCGCAAAGCCTTCTTGGAGTCGTGCCGACGAGAAGGAGGTCGCCTGACCGGGGTCGCCGTATCTCCGAGAACAATTGCCACGAGACCCGCACGAGGGGGGCAATAAGATTCTTGGGACAGTGCCTAGCACGCTTCGACCACAGGCCAGAGTTTCTAACTCTTATTCTGTCCTAATATTAGATCTAAAATAATTGACTTGCATCTAATAGAGAAATCTAAATAATTAGATTATTTTAGATAGATTATTTCTCCCTTTTAGAAAAGTTCGGCAAGGTGAATGACGGTTCCATAGAACCCGCTCTGCCTTGGCAAACAATTTCTAAAAGAAATTTGTGACTTGTTTTTGCTTGCGTGAAAAATCATATTTGCTAAATATTCAATTAGTTAATATAAAGTACTTGATAAATCCTTAAGATTGCTAGTATAGAACGATTAGATTTCCAACATGACATACTATGTGGCTGTAAGAGCGTTAGGTTGGTAAATAATTTTGCTCAACCGCTATTTTTAAATATTTATTTTTTTAATAATATTTTGAAAAAAAAAAACCTTATAAAAAGAAGAGGAGACGACTACTGTAACCGGTAAATCTTTGATTTTATAATTTTTTGTAAGACCCCTTTTTTATTTGGGCACCCCACTTGAGAGTTTCGCCCTCCGCCCTGTTCCGACTGCTGCCGCCGTACAGAGCCTTCTCCCCCTCCTCCCCCAGCCCGCCGTATGTGCTCGCTCTCCACCCTCTCTCTTCTGATCTTCAAACCCACAAAGCCCAACCCATTTTCCACCCTCCGTTCCCACTCTTTCCACCATCTCGGAACCCTAACACCCACCCAAACCCCCTCCCCGGATTCCGACCCGAGTCCGGCGAACTCGGCCGCGGCCCGTCTGGACTCCTGCACCGACCCGTCGGAGCTCGCCCAGATCCACGCCCACATCATCCGAAACCACCTGCTTCACTCCCCGTTCCACTGGAACTCCGTCACCCGGTCTTACCTCCGCCTCGCCCGCCCCTACGCAACGCTCCAACTCTACGTCCAGATGTCGCGCGCTGGCGCCGCCCCCGACTCCTACACCCTCCCCATCGCCCTGAAAGCCGCGTCCCACGTCTTCGCGCTCCCCGCCGGCCGGCAGCTCCACTCTGTCTCGATCAAGCACGGGTTCGACCGGGACGAGTACTGCGAGAGCGGTCTCATCAGCGTCTACGCTAAGGCGGGGGAATTCGGATGCGCCCGAAAGCTGTTCGACCAAAATCCAGAAAGAAAGCTGGGTTCTTGGAACGCCATCATAAACGGCCTAGCACAGGGCGGACGCTCGGCGGAGGCCATCCATCTGTTCCTAGAGCTGAGGAGGCATGGCTTGATACCCGACGACGTGACCATGGTGAGCGTCGCCTCGGCCTGCGGAAGCCTGGGGGGCCTCGACTTGGCCCAGCAAGTGCACAAGTGCATCCTCCAAGCGCGCAGCTCGGGCAGGCTGGATGTCATGCTGTCGAACTCTCTCCTCGACATGTACGCCAAGTGCGGCCGGACGGAGCTCGCGCACCGAGTCTTCGCCCGGATGCCCCGGCGCGACGTGTCCTCATGGACGGCGATGATCATGGGCCTCGCGACGCACGGCCATGAGGCCCGCGCGCTCGACTTCTTCCGCCGGATGCGGCTGGAGGGGGTGCCGCCGAATCACGTCACGATGGTGGGCGTGCTGACCGCTTGCACGCACGGTGGGCTCGTGGACGAGGGCGTGGCCTTGTTAAAGGGGATGGCGGGGGAGCACGGGGTGGAGCCCACGGTGGCGCACTACGGGTGCGCGGTTGACATGATTGGGCGGGTGGGGCGGCTGGAGGAGGCGCGGGCGGTGGTGGAGGGGATGCCAATGGCGGCGAACGCGGTGATCTGGGGGACGCTGCTGGGGGCTTGCGAGAAGCACGGGAGCGTCGAGATCGGGGAGTGGGCGGCGGAGAAGCTGGTGGAGCTGGAGCCATGGAATGATGGGGTCTATGTGGTCCTGTCAAACATCTACGCGGGAGCTGGGATGTGGGGGGAGGTGGAGAGGGTGAGGGGGCTGATGAGGGAGAGGAGAGTGGCCAAGACCCCGGGCTATAGCTTTGCGGCCAATGCAGCTTAAATCAGAAAGAGCTTCACAATTCAGACCAAACATTAGAACATGACTCATTGCTCCAATTGTTCACTAACCATGCCTCCTTACATTACAAGATTGCACTTTTTTTTTTTGATCGGCGGGTGTCAATTTGAGGCAATGGTGTACTTCTGGCTCGAAATCTCGGATTAATCCCTCTGGGAGTGAAGCCCGACCCACCAGGGGACCAAGGAGGTTGTGTGTTCGACTCTTCCACCCCCCCCCCCCCCCCCCCCCCCCCTTCAATTGACCTAGGAGTGCGGTGAGATGAAATCCATTATAGATGAAGGAACTCATTCATGTGTAAAAGATAAGACATTCGTGATGAATGAACCATTTGGAAGGAAGAAGATGAGATCCATTTGTGATGAAGGTATCCAATCTGGAGGAAAAAGATGAAACTCATTCGTGAGAAAGAAACTCATCCGGGAGGTAAAGATGAAGATCTCTACCCAATTATCAAATCTTAAAATTTTAATACCGTTTTTGGTCAATTTTTTTTATCTTCTTTCTCAAAGATTATGTTCTTGACTAGGAGGGACAAAACAGTCTCATAAAAAATTCAAAAGGTTTTTTTTATTTTTGGAAGGTGAAAAAAAAACCCAAAAGATTAGAGTAGAAGTTAAATATGTTTGACTGATGAAATGATTACATTTAAGAGATAAGTTTAATTGTGAACAAAATGAGAGGACTACTATTTTTTTTTTTGGTAGAGTGGATACTAATTTTCATATATATTTGGGGGGATAAGTCTTAAAACCTCGTTGTTTTTCCTACTGTTTTTTTGTTTGTTTCTTATCAATATTGTCGTTTGGATAATTGGGTAGGTTCTCTCTCTCTCTCTCTCTCTCTCTCTCTCTCTCTCTCTCTCTCTCTCTCTCTCTCTCTCTCTCTCATGTTGGGGAGGTTTCATATTCGCCGGTATGGACACATGGAGCGAACTTTCCCTCAAAGTCGTTGTAACCTTGTTTGCACGTGCAAATACTGACCGCTGATGTCATGTTCACAGAATTATCAAATTAAGTAAAAAATAAAAGCTATGCTGCCTTCCCTGTTTCGATCTTTGGACCTCGTTGAGCCCATCATCTAGCGCCATGTCCTCTGACCGCCTGAGCATTTAAAAAAAAAAAATCAATGTTTGATTATCAATTCCACTGGGCCTTTTATTAGGTTGTGCGATAGACTAACCATTCAAGATGAAACTTTGATCATAATTACAAGATAGGACTTTCCTTGGACATTGGTCCAACAAAAAAGAATCATAATACATTAGAGCTACTGAGACCAAAAACCCTGTCAAGAGATACAATTTAACAAGTTATTCTGTAGTGCTAATAATAACTACAAATTTGGATAGATCACTTATTCTGATGATCATCCAGCGGGGGGTCGGAACTAGGGTTTCATCGAACTGCAGAACTTACGTCACTTGTCGACGAAATTTTTGATACAACCATCAGATCGCCAATAACCGGAGGTCATCAACAAACCGGACACGCTTCATATATTAACTTCCATGTTGTCGATCAGCCTAACGTTCCCGAACCAAGCAGCAACGCACATCACGACAGGGCTTGCGATCTCCTCCACTGCCTTCAAACTTTCCTGCTCCACAATCTGCATTCGAAGATTAACAACTGATTTATTTTTACTTCTTAGCAACACAGAAAATCATGAGATTGTTCTACCTATAACCATAGACATCAAAGGGTCTAGCTTTCTTTACGGAATATGAGAATTTGCTGCTGTTATTAAATCATGGGCAAATTACAAAAACCTCCCCTGAACTATAGACCTCATTTCATATTGGTCCCTTGACTTATTTTTGAATAATTTAATCCCTGAACTATGCTCCATCTGCATGTAGCCCCTCCAACTTTTATTCCAAAAAGACCATTATCCTAGTAAGCATAAATTAAATATTTTAAAGCAATTTCGAGACTTAATGGAAATTCATAAGGGTATTTTCGGGATAAAAGTTGATGGACGATGCTAAATGCAGATGGAGCATAGTTCGAGGATCAAATTGTTCAAAAAAAAAAGGTTTGAGGGACCAATATGAGAAATGAGGTCTATAGTTCAAGGGTGGTTTATGTAATTTGCCCTTCAATCATTTATGATTTACAGCCTAGTCCTCATTGAGTAGATGAAAGAAAAAGCAAGAGAGCAAGAGCAAGTAACACAAGTCCAACAAAAAAAAAAAAAAGTAACATGCAAATAATGCAGCTTTGCCTTCGGAAGCTTAGAAACAGACAAAATGATGCAATAAAAGGGGTCAGATGTTCTATTTCTATGTTCCTTCATTCCATAAGGCTAAAGGATGCAATCAACCCCCAAGCGTTGTATATAAATACCTTTGCATGACTCTATGTGGTTGTTGTGAAGGCCATATTAACTGCTACTACAGCAACTTTATGATGTTTCAAGAATAATATGGTATTGATTGAAGAGAGCTTAACATATTGGAGAGGTTATGGGTCTTCCATGGGTGCCCAATTGCATTAGGATTGATCATGTATATGTATTTCAACCTATCTTTTTGTTGGTTACATATAAATTTGTTCATTCAAATGCCGAGTGCAGGACAAGCGTTGTGCTCATCATAAAGGTTGCAAGTGTGTAGCATCTTGCTTGAAAGTTGAGACAATGCTACTATTATTATGTCATATATTTTTCTCTTTATTAGTTCAGTTATTTGTATCTCGAGGATCGTCGAGTCGTTCTCTGATAACGGAACGGCAATCGTAAATCAGTGTTGTCAAAGTGATCAGGCGAAGCCTAAGCGGTCAGACCTGCCTAGGCAAGGCGAGTCCTAGGCGACAATTTTTTTTTTTAAATATTAAAGTTTTTATATATGGGATAATATTCGGATTTAAACAGATAATAAGCATAATACCATCAAAAATTTCATGTGAAATTAATCAAACAACCGAAATTAAACATTTTTATCAAAAAAGAATATTCATGTTATCATTGTCATGCAAAATCACTGAAATGTGTACGTAAATCATGTATACCATGCATCATCAACATATAACAATCAATAAATCAAATTATGTTACTATTAAGAAGTTATAATCTAGAAGTTAGAACATTAAAACCCTAGATCTCTAACATTCATTATGAAACAAATCAAGCATAATAAACCAACCCTAAAAATTTAGTACAATCCTAAAATTGGAGAAATAGAAGCATTAGAGAGGATAAATCACATGTATATAGAAAGATAATTCAAAGAGAGAAAATTCTATAAGTAAACAATAATAGTAACCTTAACCTTAGTAAAAAGAAGATGAAATAGACTCTAACTTAAGAGATATAAATAAAAAGCTAAGAAGAAAGACATATAAAATGGAATTTAAGCATATGGGTCATACGTACATAGGAAAAAGAAACAAAACGAAGAGAGAAAAACAAAAAAAATATCAAATAAACCTCTTTTTATATAGGCCGTCCGCCAAGGTTGTGGCCTAAGCGACCGGGCTCGAAAAGGCCTAGGCGATGCCTTGAACACTGTCGTAAATACTTAACCTCATACCTACTGTTGAGAATACTGCAAACAAACATTGTAAGTAACCAGGATACCTCATGTTTTTGTTTGAAACAAACAAGGTATGGTATTCAGATATTGCAGTATCTGAATACTATAGTAACCATAATACCTCACTAGATACTAGTATTTGCACTACTTCTATCCAAACGGAGCCGTAGAGTTTTAATCCTTTTAAGATTACAAAATTACATTAACAGCTTTTCATCTTATTTAGGTCCAAAAAAAAATATTAATTTAAGATGAAAATTCCATCCTATTAAAGTTCCAATTTATATTATAGTTTGTTCCATATATTTATTCTTCCCTTGTAAGTTTGTTCCTTTTTTAGCAATAAGGAAAATTTAGTAAGAAACGAAGAAGACTTACAAAATAATTGTTCTTTTAATATGTTTGTGTTTCTCGTTTTTCTCCTTATCAGTTGTTCATGCTCATCTGAAACTTATCACATTTATTATAAGTGTATACATATCCTACAATGATATCCTAAAACAAACTATCAATTGTGAACCACATTCTATAAAAGTAGACCATTCCCGAAGGCAAAGTTTAGTTCGCTTTATAATTACTGATATATTGCATTCATCCCTTCTAGTTACTTTTTTTTCTGCAAGATGCAGTGGGGGAAATTTGGGAAAAAAACATTTGATCTTATTGTATTCTTTTAAATCTTATCCTATATCTCAAATGGGCATCACATATCCTACCTTGATCTCCTTACCCAGATAGTATAAATGACACACCAAGTCCTTATAAAGTGAAAAACAATGGTGAAAACCTGTAAAACAAACGCATATAAGTGGAGGCATGTCTCCAATGTTTGTCTTCGACATGCCTGCTTGATGCACGATCCTTTTTATCTTGCATCAGATATCTTGATTACATGCTGTTAGATATCTTGGTTGTATGTATGCTGTTAGATATTTTTTTTGAGGGTTATGCTGTAAGATATCTTGGTTGTATGCATTTACTCTAACAAGTAACTAGTTTGTATAATGTATATGATTGTAGCTCAATGCAAGTGCGTTCAAATGAGTAAATTAAGAGGAATTTTGGTCATGTTACCTCGACATAATCAATTCTACCACCCGCTTCCATTATTGTTTGTCTGACTAAATCTTTAAGTTCTTGGCAAGAGTTCTTCCCATTTTCTGCAGTAAATTTAGCTTTTGACAGTGATCTGTTGATGGACAAGGCCTATACAACCAGAAGACTTATCATAAAAATATCTGAAAACTAATTTTAAATGCAAGCTAAATCAAGGAGCAGTAAAAAGATCTCACATATTAAACTTTGAATTTTTAAGAGACATTGTAACAATCACTAAAGAAGTATCTACAGATACATATCTTAATGAAACTGAAGATTTCAAATAAAGAGGTATAGTTTTTAAAATGAATCAAGATTAGGAAATAATAAAATCGACTATAAATAACGTCAAGTAATCAAAGGGATAGTTATAGCTTAGATCATTCATCAACTGCTGGAATCACCGCAAAAGTCAAATTGTTACTAAGTAAAAGAAGAAGTATAAGCGCAAAGGAGATATGCTAATATAATGAAGGGTAAATTACACTTCTGAAGTTTAGCTCAAAAACACTAAAGCCCCCTATAGTTAAAAAACTACAATTTGCCCCCCTTCAATTCAGTTTTGATCAGATAAAATTTACCAAATGAGGAAATCAAGTAGTTGACAAAAGGGGGTATTGTGCTAACCCCCCTATAGTTAAAAAACTACAATTTGCCCCCTTCAATTCAGTTTTGATAAGATAAAAATTACCAAATGAGGAAATCAAGTAGTTGACAAAAGGGGGTATTGTGCTAACATTTCAAACTATAGGGAGCAATTTGGACCAAAATAAACTACAAGGGGGATCAGTGATTTTGAGCTAAACTTCAGGAGGGCAACGTGTAATTTACCCAATAACAAAAAAAGAGGGTATCCCCATTAAAGGAAGTCTCAACCAAAAAATCAAACAGAACCAACAGAATATAAAAAGATCCAAAGCCTCCTACTATATATACCCAGTCATATTGATCCACTATTGGAACTCGAGTCACAATAGCATTGTTTTCCCTCTCACAAGCAGATTGTGCCTCCCAACCTACAGGTTACTTTCATGAGTTTCATCCACATGACGCAAATCCACAAGGGCATGGCATAAATCAATGTCATCCATAACGAGTGGTCAGTTTTGTATCAACACTAAAAATGGGACCAATGGTACATTGGTAGCACATTGAACCTAGCTCAGCTAGCTCGGTGCATATATATGGTCTTTATGAGGCAGTACAGACTCACTTTATTTTAACAAGTTGATTTTTTTTTAACATAGGAACCAACCTAAACTGGTTTATTTTGAGATGAACCGATCCAACTCAGACTGCGTTATACACGGCCCATGAACAATAGCTAACCAAGTCACAACTCATCGTGAATTCATACTAGCAGAACAAAATCTTAAAATGACTATTTCAGTGAGCTAAATTCACATTGAATCGACTCTAGTTAAATTTTTTAATAGAACCTGAAGATCAACTGCTATTTTTTAATAGGAAACAATTGATTAAAATCTGGACCAAATTCCTAAGAAAAGATCTGAAGGTACACACTTCCTTTTGGTTTTCTTTCTTCCCTAGTAAAGTGGGAATACACAAAAAATAATAAGAATCACTTCTTTCCCCAGAGGGTGGGAGGTTGAGGACGAATAGATTCTATGAATTCCAAATTGTCCATGGGTCTACAAACTTGTCAAGCATTGATTTGAGAATTTCCTCATATCCTGTCGTTTTAAACTTAAAATTAAATAATTGACACTAAACCAAACAATCAACATTAGGTTTGAGGAGTCAAGATGCGTTCTAAAAGCAAATGCCTTCATGCCCATAATTCAACCATTTCTTATTTAGTTCATTCTAACTTTCCTCAAAGACAATCATAAGGCTATGAATGTCTTCAACCAAATCCCCATGAAACAACTCAACGCAGACCATAATATTTACTGCACTAACAAAGTTAGAAGTATCACTCACAAATAAAAACAAAGTTAATATAAAAGACAATGACATGCTAGTATACACCAGGAATGGGGCTCGGTTTGTAGCGTGCTCATTTCTTCACCTCTAACGGGCATCCAGAGCCATCCAAAGAAAAATGTCCCATCCACAGTCCGCAAAGAAGTGTTCTCTCCACAAATTTCATAGCAAAAGGCACCGGAACGCTTCAGAGCTTTTAAAGCAGTGTTCTTTTACTAGTAATTGGAATTCCCATAAAATGGGCCCATTCCCATGTTCTTTCATAACATGTTCGAAATTCCACAAACAATGGATTTTCATTTCTGGAGGAGCAAGCAAAGACCTAAGATTTGTAAATTTCGTTGTACGTTCCCCATCCTCATGGTGAGAGCATGTACTTGTATATGAAACCAGATGTGGGAAGATTTTGGTCAAAACCGAAACCGCACCGCTACACCGAAATCGAAAACCAAAACCGCACCGCACCACGACGGTTTTATATTTTGGCAAACCAAAATCGCACTATGCATTGCGGTTTACTGTGATTTTCGGTTTTAAACCGTACCGTTGCCATCTCTAAGCGAATGAGCAGAAATCAGAGCTGATGGTGAGTAATGAGCATGTGATTCCAGCCGGTGTTGCGACTTCATATCAAAGTGTAAGTGGGTCGAGTATGCGCCACAGTTCTCGACTGGCAAATTGGGGGTCGGATTTGATTGAGGTCAGGGCTTCGCTTCGAGCCAAATCTAGAGCTCTTTAATCTGACTTGCTCCACTGACCACCCCGGCCTAGCTCGGCCTACACAGGTGTTCCGACCCTACTAGCTTGCTCGACTTCCGTCGAGGGTATTACTCATTCGGGCCACAGGAGATTGATCCCCCTCATATAGGACCTTCAGGATCAATTGTCTAACCTTGATGGGGAGGATCTGAGCCTACCACTCAACCTGCTGGAGGACAACACCATTCTTGATATAGCTTTGGCTGTCGGCTTCAACATCAAGGGGAAAGGCACGTGGTCTTTTCTAGCACAGATCCGTGAACTGGAAAGATCAAGGGCTTCCAAGTCATAGGACTAAGGGTTTTTTTTCGTTTTTCTTGCTTGTAGTGTAGGGCGATTTTGTTAGCTCGTGTTGGATGTGGTTACACCTCGGGTACCGGTACCTCTTAGGCATTAGCTGTTCTTTCTTCTTGTTGTAATAAATTGGTAGGCGTCTAGGCTGAACCTCCCCTCATCTCGCAAGAGGGATTCTCTATAAAAAAAAACCTTCCCTTCCAAAACGCAACCCATTATCAATATTCTTTTTCTTTATTTTGCAACACGGCACTTTTTTCTTTATTAGTAGAGATATAGATATTATAAAATATCTTATATCGTATTTATAAGTATTTATTGTAAAAATGTGTAGATTTGTGATAATTGGCATAATAATCCTGATGACTCTTGTATATACTTATAAATATGGGGGATGACTCATTTTCACCAGTGTAATTCTCCATAGTAATAGGGTTCTATTCCGTCCATCTTTTCTCGTCTCGTGTGTGTGTGAAGCGAGCGAGGAAAAATCTTCATGTGGAGAAACATTGAGGGAAGGCTGACTCGATTACAAGGAGGTGGCCCAAGTGTAGCAACTACGAGGAGGTGGTTCGAGTGCAGCACGAGCTGCACCGAAGGAAGAAATCTAAGTTCGTGACAAGCAACACCCTTCAGTTTTGAAAAGTACTTTCTTAAATGTATAAAGGTTGGGTCGAATTTGGATAAGGTCATTGTTGACATCAATGTAGCTTAACCCGACCCAATAAACTAAAAGAAGTTGATCCAACCCGACTAATGTTTCGGGTCTCCTCTCTGACCAATTGAGGGATGGCAACGGTGCGGTTTCGGTGCGATTTTGGGCAAAACCGAAACCGCACTGCACAACAACGGTGTACCATATGTAAAACCGAAACCGCACCATGCGGTGCAGTGCACCACGATTTAACATTATAATGGTCTAAACGGTGCGGTTTTTTACGGTTTTGGGCAACACCGAAACCGCACCGCACCGTGACTGTTTTATATTTTGGCAAACCAAAACCGCACCATGCGGTGCGGTTTTCCACGGTTCACGGTTTTAAACCGCACCTTTGCCATCCCTTGGGACAATCCGGCTCCATTTGTTTCCTTAGTAGGTCCAAGTTCAAGACTCAAGAGGATCCATACCCATTAATGAACGGGCTCAATGTTTGGGACCCGAACTCTAGTTGGGTCTACAGACTACAAGCTCAACCCGCGAGAGCTGAGAAGCAGCCGAAGTATCATCGGGTTCTCATGGCCTCGCCGGAGTCCAGGAAGAAGCCGACGCCCGGCCGGGGCAGCGTGGAGGTCCCTCCGGGGCTCACCGAGGAGGAGGCCCGAGTCCGCGCCATTGCTGAGATCGTGTCCGCCATGGCCGAGCGGTCCCGCCGCGGGGAGACGGTCGACCTCAACGCCCTCAAGTCCGCCGCCTGCCGGAAGTACGGTCTCTCCCGCGCTCCGAAGCTCGTTGAGATGATCGCCGCCGTCCCCGAGTCCGACCGCGACGCGCTCCTCCCTCGCCTCCGGGCCAAGCCCGTCCGCACCGCCTCCGGGATCGTCGTGGTCGCCGTGATGTCGAAGCCGCACCGCTGCCCCCACATTGCCACCACGGGAAACATCTGCGTGTACTGCCCCGGGGGCCCCGACTCCGATTTCGAGTACAGCACCCAGTCCTATACCGGCTATGAGCCCACCAGCATGAGAGCCATTCGTGCCAGGTAATGAACGATGGGAATTTATCATCTCTTTTTTAGTACTCAATTTCATGATTTGAGATTATATATTTTAAGGCAAGAAACCCTTCTTTTGAATTTCAATTGATTTCTTTAATGTGCCTTTTTGATCCATGACCGGGTTTTTGTCCGGAAATTATTGATAGAATGTAGGAAAAAATGTAGCCTTAGAGTTGAATATAATAACAAGTAGCAAATTGTAAAACAATATATGGAAAATACGATTATTATACTGGAACTTATAATCATACTAAAAAGAAAAAAGTTAGTAGCTAATGAGATAACTTGACATTAAATTCACTCTTTTATTTAAAAAAAAAAGTAACTTACAATTCAATTTCTTGAAATTGAGATGTGATTTGAGTTGAGATTTTGAGATAATGGGAATATGTTTCGCTAGGAGTGCTAGTTGATTTAGTTGGTTATTTACCCGACTCATACAGTCATACCGGAGTAGAGTAATACATCATGCAGGTTTAGTTTGGGCCATAGAGCTAAACTCAAGATTCTCAAGTGGGTAAACTAACCATAGGTTTAAATGTTTATTTTAGCTCTTGAAGGATAACCCTACACTAAACTTGACAACAACAAAGTAAATGTGTTGTATCTAGGTCTAAATTTTACCAATACCATTCTAGGCCACACTGATCATAGCAGATCTAGTCCGTGACTCTACCTGAAAGTTGCTCGTCAGAAGTTAGAGACGATTGTGATCAGGTGGCAAATGACGCCGTCTGAAAGAATCAAACTTTCTCGGGGAAACCCCATGAGCCTAGATGGCCCACACCTTGACCACTCGACCAAAAAGGCTTGTTGATGTTAATTCTTTTTTAGCTTTATTAACGGTTGGTAATGATGCATTAGGAAATTTTCATTTTGGGAATGATGCCACCAGTCACTGCTTGTCTGCTCCTACCTCAGTTTTGGTTCTTGATGAATGTAATAATCAGATACAACCTAGGGAAAAGTGATGGATGGTGGTTTAGCCAGTGTTAATAAAAAGGAAAGACTTCTGATGCATTATTAACCTTTTCTTTTCAACAAAATTTTTCGTGCTCTCTCTCCTCCCAAAAAAAATCTCATACTTGATTTATAAATAATTCACAGTTTCCTACCTGCTTTTCACTATAAACTATTTCAAAGACTCATTATCCAAACTGAATGCTGGCACATTTGAATATGAAAATATACATTTGAAGTCTTACTACAAAATCCAAGAAAAGGAATTTGCTTTTGCTCCCCCTATCCAATTTTCTAAAGCAAGTTGTAAATTGTGCACTTTGATGCTTTGGGTATAGATGAACGCCTAATCATGATACAACCCCATAGTCCAAAGATTCAATTGCCCCTTGATCAAACTATTTTTTGCACTGACATTAATGAACTCTCTCTTACCTAAAGAATCTCTATGAACAGTGGGCCATTCAAATGTAAGGATTCAGTGCACATTCCTTTAATGCGTGGTGACAATATTCATGTACAAATTAAAGACTTCTCAATTGATTTAAACCTTAAGTGTTTCATGTAAACAAAACATCACCTCCCCCCATATATGTTCTGATAAAATTACCTTACAAAAAGTGCCGAGATAAAAGTTAAAAATAATATAATATTCAAATTTATTCCATGTTTTAGTTTTTTTTTGCAAATCGTTCCATGTTTTGGATTTCAATCTATGAGAAATCACATAAAGGGAAGTTAGGAAATTGCGGTTGAATTTTACTTTCCTTTACTGAATTTTCTCAAGAACCAAATAAAGCCTAAGTGAATGCACTACAAAACATAAAATCAGAACAACACATCAGTTTATGATCAGATCACATATATTGATTCGGCATAGGCCTTTATCTAATTGATTGTGACACTTTCCGCCCACGGGCTAGAGATTTCGCAACAAAACTAAATTCTATAACGTTCAAGTAAACAGAACATCAAACTGCAGTTAGACATCTGCTGATAAAATCATCTTACCCGAAGCATTCCATATTCATCCTTCAATCGGTAAGAAACTACAAATACAACACATAAAATAAAGAACAATACAAAATAAAAATATATATCGAACGGATTCCTAAAAAGAGAGAACGATCTGAACTAACTTTCAATCACAGTTAAGACAGTGATTTTGTGTCTCATTTTGCAAAGACTATAACCTAGTGAATCACATGGCAATGAATTTGAGAAGCATTGGTTATTGGTTAGTCAAATCCTATGCATACTGTCTTATTGTAGACTCGGAGTTGAGCAAGGTGACAACATCAAAACTGAAAAGTATCTCAAGATTTAGAGAAACAAGTCTAGTAGTTGATTTCCTTTTGTTTGCGACTTGTCTCCATCAATTTCATTTCTCATGTATGCTTTATCCTCACGTCTACTAAGAGCATCTCCAACAGCCTCCCTGATAGCTCTCTAAAAGTCATTAACTAATAAAAGAGGAGCAGTCCCCAAAATCCCTCTCTAATAGCCTCCCTGATAGCTCCCTACATTGAGGGAGCCTTTGGAGGAGTGACCTGGGCTCCTCTTTGTTGAGGAGGGGAGATGCCTCTGTCAATGGCTCCTTGAATAATATAGGTCGCGCAACCATCCGGTCCCCAAAATCCATCTCCACTACGTCATTTTCTACTTTGAGGAGCCTATGGAGAAGGCTGCTAGAGTAGAATGCTTTAAGGAGCCTCCTTGAAGGTCAAAATCGGTGATGTGGCGGGTTGGGCTCCTCTTTGTTAAGGAGCCTATGGAAGAGGCTATTGGAGATGCTCTAATTTCCAACATCATATTTTCCTCCATTGTCATCTCCTTCTTATTTAATCTTTCATTCAATAACCAGAGTAGACTCTTTGTTGTTTTCAGTTGCTCACGTACCTTCTATCTCTCCCTCCAATTTTATTTTCTCTGTTTCACATATTTCAAGTTTTTGAAATGCATTTTTGTAATGCTCCTCTGTCCCATCATAAATAGGCATCTCTCCATAGGGCCTTGTGCCTATTCCCGAGGCTGTACTCGATTACTGCATTTATAAAGAACCACAACCGAGGTAGGAGTGGTGATTGGTGGTCACTCCCATAATGAATATTTACTAATATATCTTTACCAATCGTTTAATAAAGCTAAAAGGATGAATTAACATTAACAAACCGACTTAGCTGAATGGTCAGGGCGTAGGCATTGGCCAACTAGGCTCATGGGATTTCCTTGGATGAGTTCGATTATCTCAGACGACGTCATTTGCTACTTGATCACAGTCATCTGTTGCATCCAGCCTCGACATGTGATATCTACTAACTAGTATTATACTTGGAAACCATAAGAAACTATTAGTAGAGTTAGTTTGTTACTAACTATTTAATCGACTTGGTTTCCTTAGACGATTGTTGGATAGTAGAGGCTCTGTGTTTGCTCAACATTAGTTGGTATTTGGTAGGGGTAGGTTATTGTATTTTTTTATTGGAGACTTTTTTTTAGTGAAATAACATTGCACCTCTTTATTGAAATCGTGCGGGCGATGTGAAAGCGTATAGAACACAATTACCTAGAGGGGGGTGAATAGGTGAAACGACTAACAATTAAAAATGCACTTCGATAGATTTTTTTCTTTTCATGCCTTTTTGAGTTTTTAGCGCATAATCCTTAAAATTTCTCAAGTGTAATAAGCAATCAAATAGACATTCAGAGCTGACACGAGAGATTTTTAGGTTCTTCGTGCGATTCCTTACTCCACCCCTAGCCTTTGCTAGGATTATAAACTATGTGAGGTAAGAGGTTAC
Source organism: Chamaelirium japonicum (assembly GCA_947650365.1). Lineage (NCBI taxonomy): Eukaryota > Viridiplantae > Streptophyta > Magnoliopsida > Liliales > Melanthiaceae > Chamaelirium > Chamaelirium japonicum. The sequence continues at coordinate 66,812,128 of OX393556.1, forward strand.
AAGACTCGACTCACCCAACCCAACGATTGTTTAACCTTATGTTGTATTGCCTTTCCACGGGTACGTTGCCTGATCTCCGCTAGTACCTAGCGGCTCTGGTCCTCCGACCGATCGTTTGCTCCTCATACTCGTGCCCACGACCCAATGGCTTGAGTCACTCCCGCCTCCTCTCTGCGAAGACGGCTCTGGTTGACCGGTCTCAATCCAATCTGACACACGGATCGGATGCCACGAATCTAACGGTTCGATCTCCCCCTCGAAGGAGGCTTTGCCCTCCAAGTGGTCAAACACCCTCAAGTATAGAAGATGGTGATGGTTGATGGCTCCTAGGGTTTCCTATAAATGAAAAATTGCTTTCATTAGGAAAGCCCTAGATGAATCTCTAGATGGATCGGTAAAGAAGAATCAAGAGAAACCGAAACAAAAAATCATAAAAACCCTAGATCGAGTTCTAGGTTTCTCTTTTGAAGAACGCACCCCAATATGAGATTTCTTCTCTCTCCTTTGGTGGCTGCAAAAAAAATTCCTCAAAAATTCCACCGAAAATGATCAACCTCAAGGTAAAACATCCTATTTATTGAAGAGTGTTCTAGCCTCTGACTCGACGTCGAACGAGTGTTTAGACATCAGACTCAGAACGAGTTTTCGGACATTAGACTTAGAAAGTCTGCTCCCAGCTCTTGGAGTTCGAACAGTCGTTCAGACGCCCTGTGGAAACCAGTCTTTTTCGTCCGAACCACTATGATCCGTTCGAACTGACACAAGCGGTCCGAATGTTTGTTCGAACGACCTCAGGACCTGGTTCGAACACTCATTCAGACAACCTCAAGACTCGGTCGAACATTCGTTCGGACGGCTCTATGACAATCTCTGCATTTAGAGATTTTTAAGTGAGAACTGCTCGTGATGCTGGTTCACCCACTCGGGCCACTCCAACTAACCCCAAACACCGAAATGCACAAAACACGATAAACGTACGATCGATAAATCCGATACATGTGCAATCGATGAAATCATGAACAAAACACAAAACACGATGGTTCGACGGGCACACAGTACACCTCAACTAGCCCTAATGCCTATATGGAGCAAATGCATCAAGGGCTATCTAAAATCGCTAAGTCTTTTACCTTTGTCCTTAAAGGATGTTCTGATGTGCACGATGAAGCTTGTGCATGGAGTCTTTCATTTGCATCTTTCTCTGAAGCTTCATTTGGATTTGTTCTCAAACATTCAGGGACTAGGACTCATAACACGATAAACTTACACCACTTGTCCATGTTATCCAATGAGCCAAGTTGTGCCAAAACACACTAACGGCTCTAAAAGTGTTATCATTTATATTCATGATTTGAAATAACATCGTACCTTCAACAAGTGTATTCTTCCTTCAAGGGCGTCACAACTAATATAGAGGTGAACAAGGGTAGTTGTTTATGAGAATAGTGTGTCATCGCACATCTCCAATTAATTGCCCCTTGTCATCTGAGTTTGTGTTTTGTAGATATTTAACCTATATCTTGCATCTCTAGATCCTTTGAGTTTGCCTTGTCTAGGGATGGCAACGGTGCGGTTTCGGTGCGGTTTTGGGCAAAACCGAAACCGCACCGCAACACCGCACCGCCACACCGGAACCGCACCGCACCGTGACGGTGTACCATATGTAAAACCGAAACCGCACCATGCGGTGTGGTGCACCGCGGTTTAACATTATAAAGGTCTAAACGGTGCGGTTTTTTGCGGTTTTGGATAAAACCGAAACCGCACCGCAACACCGAAACCGCACCGCATCGCGACGGTTTTATATTTTGGCAAACCAAAACCGCACCATGCGGTGCGGTTTTCCGCGGTTTGCGGTTTTAAACCGCACCGTTGCCATCCCTGCCCTTGTCAAACACCCTTATCAATCCATCTTAGGCTTTTAATTGGTTCAGTGAAGAAAAAAAGCAAGCTCTTTGATTTGATGCACTGGAACACGTAACCTCGTAATAGTCATGACTTTGCTTAAAAGATCTATACCTAACTGTCTGCCATCTAGTGCATCATGCATGTCACCTTTCTGGATTTTGTCTAGCTATCATGTATTTTTACTTTTTATTGACAGATATATTTAGTTTGATATATGCTTTTAGTTGATATTGTGGTTTCAGGTACGATCCATATGTCCAAACTAGAAGCAGAATAGATCAATTGAAAAGGCTAGGTCATAGTGTGGACAAGGTTTGTGCAGTTTGTCTTTCAATCCAAGCCTGGTGCATTAGGTTCTTGAGTGAATGAAACGAGATATATGCATAATGGGATGTGCTTAATTTGTTACTTGCTATTCTCAGGTGGAGTTCATCTTAATGGGGGGAACTTTCATGTCTCTGCCCGCTGACTATCGTGATTACTTCACAAGAAGACTACATGATGCTCTATCAGGAAATACATCTGTAAATGTTGAGGAGGCTGTCTGTTATTCAGAGCGTAGTGCTGTTAAATGTATTGGCATGACAATTGAAACGTGAGTGACCATTTAGAGCTACATGTTTGCTTATTCTTGATAAATATGCTCAGTTAATTCTTAAATATTTTTTGTTTAATCAAATCATTCCTTATGCACATTAAACTGCTATAAGATCGCTTTGTACTTGATCCAGGATCATTTTAATCATAGCATTCCTCATGAATGTTTATGCACATTAAACTGCTATAAGACCACATTGTTTTGGGCTTGAATTACTTGATGGACGATCATGTGTTTCACACTTTTCCTTTAACAACCATCTAAATTACTGTTCGCTTGGTGATTATCAGGAGACCTGATTACTGTCTAGGGCCTCATTTACGTCAAATGCTGTCTTATGGGTGTACCCGACTGGAGATAGGAGTTCAAAGTACATATGAAGATGTAGCTCGTGACACAAATAGAGGTCACACAGTAGCTGCTGTAGCTGATTGTTTTTGCTTAGCGAAGGATGCTGGTTTTAAGGTGCAAACTGTTTTCTTATCAAATTTTTATTAAAATAAAGAGCATTATGGTAGTATTTTTGGCTGTTGTTTAGAAACATATTTTGATATTTCATAGTATGATTTATATTTGATCTGCTGGGCAATGAATACTAAACAATCTACTTACATGTGATACACACCCTATGATATGGGGGACACCTGTAATTGAGCCCTCGGAGCCTGTCGACACGGATTCCCGTGTCAACCCTTGTCCAGCCGTGTCGACACGGCATGATACCATCGCTCCATATTATTAAACCAAATGTTGCAAATCTCTTCCTTCTCCAGGTGGGTGAACAGAGGAAAATGGTAGACTGTGTAGGACTCGAATTCCGAAGGGGTAGTAATTTTTAATTTATATCAATTTCATAATTTTGTTGATATATATATATATATATATATATATATATATATATATATATATATATATACCCACGTGTCTCCGTATCCATCTTTTATGATGGAGTCGTGTCCGACTCCCGTCCGTGCCAACACTCGACACCTGTGTCTGTGTCTACAAATCATAGTGCACACCACAAATTGCAAGCTAATGGTGGTATCATATCATGGGTTTGACTTGTTCTAGTTTTCTGTTATTTCATAAAGTAAGGTAGTTGCAAGTTGCAACTTTTATTATATTTAACATCAAATGTTTTATACTTGTCATGAAATGGAAGACTGAAAATCTCTGGGTACAAGACTTGAGAGCAAAAATTAGGAAGAGTTGCTGCTATTCACTCTTCCCGTTTGAGCACTAAGAAAAGGATGAACAAATTCTCATTTGAGTTGCTACCAATTGTTGGTAGTGATGTCCCTCCAGTTGTGCTTAGGATTTTTTATTAACAGATAGAAGAGGACAACGTTTTTTGATATAGATCTGATTGTCCCGTGATATTATTCATAAAATTGTTCTATACCAGTATTAGGAAAGAACGTTTCAATATGTGCTATTTTATTTACTACCTTCTGAAGGAGGTAAATCTCCTTGCACATGTTAGGAGGGCTTTGGTTCGGCTGTTTGCTTATAAGTAGAGTAGTTTCTATAAGAGCTTATTATAAAGTTCTTATGGAAGAAGCTCTTAAATAAGCAAAGTCGTTTGGCACTTTGTTTAGATAAGCTTTTAAAATAAAAAAGTGTGTTTGGTTAACCTCTCTTTTATTATAGAGCTTATTTAGGGGTAATATTGTCCTATATAGTAGAGCTTATTAAATTGTTTGTTTGGTAGAATTAGTATAATAAGCTCTTATGTGTAGATAGTTTCTAGTGAGAGAAGTGCAGATAGTTTCTAGAGAGAAATGCAAACAGTTTCTAGAGAGAGAAGTGCAAACAGTTTCTAGAGAGAAATGCAGGAAGTTCCTAGAGAGAGAAGTGCAGACAATTTCTAGAGAGAGAAATGCAGACTGTTTCTAGAGAGAAGTGCAGACAGTTCCTAGTGAGCAAAATTCTAAAAAGCGCTAGGCGCTAGTCGGGCGGTGGGGGACCATCTAGCGCCTAGGCGTTTTTGCTTTTTTTAATTATTTTGATATTATATTATATATATATATATTTAACTTACGATAAATTCAAAATTATCCCAAATATTATTTTAAAGAGCATCTGAGCATGTATCATTTACATAACCATAAATTCAAGATTAACAAGAACAAAAGCAAGCATGATATTATCTCAAATAATATCATAATATCCATAATTTTAGTATATTCCAAATCATAAATTTATGATTTTCAATAATAGAATAGCATTTATACACGTTTTAGTGCCTAGGTACACCTAGACCCGTCTAGGACCGCCTAAGCGACCGTCTAGCCCCGCCTATAGGCCTGGGCCATTTTTCTGCACCGCCTAGGACTAAGCTAGGCGGTGGGGGGCCTTCTAGCGCCTAGGCGGCGGCGCCTAGGCGACCGCCTAGGCCGCGTTTTAGAACACTGCTAGAGAGAGAAGTGCATGCAGTTCCTAAAGAGAGAAGTGCAGACAGTTCCTAGAGAGAGAAGTACAAACAGTTTTTAGAGAGAGAAGTACAAATAGTTCCTAGAGAGAAAAGTGCATGCAGTTCCTAAACAGAGAAGTGCAGATAGTTCCTAGAGAGAGAAGTGCAAGTAGTTTCTAGAGACAGAAGTGCAGACAGTTCCTAAAGACAGAAGTTCAGGCAGTTCGTAGAGGCAAAAGTGCAGACAGTTCCTAGAGAGAGTACAAACAATTCCAAGAGAGAGAAGAGCAGGTAGATTCTTGAGAGAGAAGTTCAGGCACTTTCCAGAGAGAAGTGCATGCATTTTCTAGAGACAGAAGTGCAAACAGTTCCTAGAGACAGAAGTGTAGACAGTTCCTAAAGAGAGAAGTGCATACACTTCCTCGAGAGAGAAGTACATGTAGTTCCTAGAGGGAGAAGTGCAGGTAGTTCCTAGAGAGAAGTTTAGGTAGTTTCTAAATAGAGAAGTACATGCAGTTTCTAGAGAGAGAAGTGCACAGTTCCTAGAGAGAAGTATAGGCAGTTCCTAAAAAGAGATGTGTACAGTTTCTAGAGACAAGTGCATGTAGTTTCTAGAGAGAGAAGTGCAGGTAGTTTCTAGAGTCAAAAGTTTAGGCAGTTTCTATGGAAATAAGTATATGCAGTTTCTAGAGAGAGAAGTACATGAAGTTTCTAGAGACAAAAGTGCAAACTGTTTCTAGAAAGAGAGGTGCAAACTGTTTGTAGAAAGAGAAAGATGTGCATATTGTTTGTAGAGAGAGAAAGATGTGCAGACTGTTTGTAGAGAGAGATTTGCAGACCAAGGTTTGTAGTTTTGGTTTTGGTCCGCCCATAAATCCATAGGTACCAAGTGGATTTATGGGAAGAATATTTGAATGGGCTCATTTTCTAGGAATTTTAATTCCCGAGAAAAGAACAATGCCTAAAGAGTTCTATCTACCTATTACACAAAGTTCCTCTATCCTCCACAAATTATTCGAGTGATCTTTCTATCTTCCAAAATTCACATTGCTTGTTCCTATTTCATCATTTTCTCCATTGTAATCATCTAAGTTTTCTACCTTATAAATGTCCTATAAATTTTATAAAGGTTTCAATCATTCGATGTTCGAATCTTCCCTACCTCTATAATATCTACCTCCAACCACTCATTTCCAAAAGAAACACTCACTTCATGATCTCGTAAGCCATTTCGTCGTGAAATTGATTTAGGATCTCAGTCTAGGGCCAACCGCTACTCTTCTCTTCAACCCAAGTATCAACAAATCTTTTTTCACTAGTAGTAGTTCTCAATTGTGGGAACATCCAATATATAAGCATCCTGGTTTTACCTTTCTCCATAATGTGTACAACCCATCCACTCTATTATACAAAGCCTTCTTGTTGCATATCTCCTGAGGTGTTCCCTACTAGAGCCCTATTATCATCCATATACCCGCTTCCAAGCTTTACATACTCCTATAAGCTGAAACTCCTTTCCGTAAGAAATCACTCTAAACGCCCCCCAATTTTACCAACAGCAAGCTTAATAGATTTAAGGTCGCCTGATTCATAACCTTGCTCTTGCTTCCTAATGTTTCCAACCCCTCCTTTTAATTAAGCATCTAATATTGCCACCATTATTAAGACCAACCTTGGCCCAATTACTACAAATCTATACATCGTTTCTCATCACTCATTAGTTGAATCTATATATCATGTTCTTCATGTGAGAGGCGCATATTGCATGAGTCAAATGTTAAAAGAAATGTCAAGTGTGAAGCATATGGGGGGCAGTAGACAAACCTTTTCTCGCTCTTCAGGTGAGAGGTGCGTATTGCGTGAGCTCATCGCAAGACCATCAACCTCACGTATGATATCAGAACCAATTATTTCTACTGCAAAATCGAGATCACGTACCTGAAATGATAATTAATAGATAATCTTTATATCAGCAACTGAAACAAGACATATAGGGTTCTTGATATCTGATCCTTAGGTGAAATTTAAATATGGAAATCATTAAAAACACACATATCATAGACTTGCATTGGTGGCTAATGCAGAAAGGATAATTGTCCCATAACATACTAGAGCAAAGTAGTACCCTTACTTAAAAAAATAAAAAAAATGTTTCTTAATTGGAGACGAAAAGCCTGTAGTGACAACAGAGTTGACCCTTACCATGACTAGCTGGTGAAGAAGGATCCATAAAGCCACATATAGGGGACAAGGCTTAACGGTTATGGTACTTGTATGTGGGAGACAAAACACTGACAATAAACCAAATTGTTTATGACATGCATATTTTTTGCATGTAAGCAGCATACAGTAGTCGTATATGCATGTAGGTTGTGTTCAGTACATGTCTTTTGATATCACTGAAGCATTGACAAAATTTTCTTTTATTCCAGGATGCATTGGACATGTCTTTTTTACCTCTATTATATCTTCTTTCATGTTAATAATTTGCATTGATTAAGTTGGATGAAAACACATGTTAAGAGAGAGGATGGATGAATTGATAATCAAGCATCGTTTAAGTGCCAATGCAATTTTAACTATGTACATAAAACATATGAATAGGAGGCTTGTTATTATGAAGAAAAAAAATTAGCCCCCTTCAAACACAGCCCATGTTCTCCCAAAGTTGAGTGTGATCCTTGTGTTTTCGATTTTATGCACTTCCCTTCTTTGTTATTTCTTTCCTGAACACATGCAGAAAGACTCTCTTCTTCTCCATTTCTTTTTACTCAACTAACTTTCTCAATCTCTCATTATTTATTATCCCTCTTCATATTTGCTGTTCCTTGCTATCCTAATTTCCTGCAAGTTAACATCATTTTGTTATAATAAAATCTAATATATTAAACATTGAGCCATGGACAAGACCATATCTAATGAAGTTAGTGTCATGAATCAAGTCAGGAGGTGCTTCCGGCTATAATATATGATACTTTACATATCTTAATGTATCCGTGTCAACAAAATGGAAAGTTGGAAACCATTACAATACCTTCATTTGATTGTCATCCACCTCTTCTCCGATGCCACAAAGAGGTTTTTATCAATTTTCCTCAAACCCCACATCCAACCTACTCCTGGCATTGTTTACCTTTACATAGTGATTTGTTGCTACAATCTCCCGACTATGGCACAGACTGCCACATGTAGGAGAGATTGTGATTTGTGAAGACTGAAGACTGGTTTCCATGTAAAGGTAAGGCAAGTTTAATAAGTTTAAGGTGGATGCTCGGTGTGTATTGTGATGTGATTTTGTATTTCTACATTGGTGTGTGTGGGTGTGTACAGACACACACATTTTATATTTATGCACACACACACATATTTTGTATTTATGGACACGCACACATATTTTATATTCATACACACACTCACACTACTTAGTGCACACATGTGCTGCACGTGGAATTCTTTGATATAATGGTTGGGTTAATTAGTCCTAAATCCCTCCACAAGTCTTTATTTAAGCTAAAGGATCACTTGTTATGATATTAGCTAAAGTCCCTCCCGAAGGACACGTTTGTATAGCAAGTCCCTAACCGAAATATTGACTTTTTTTTTACACTTTAAATTACAAAATTGCCCTCTAGCAAGAGTATCTATTTGTTTCCAATAAGGGTATCTATTCACCAATTAACACTATACATGTAGCGGTTGCTACAGTGATTTCACTGTAGCTACTACCGCGAAAACGCAAACTATAGCAAGAGTATACATTCGTCTCCAGAAAGAGTATCCATTCATCATCAACAAGGGTATCTATTCACCAGGTGACACTGCATGTTGTGGTTGCTACAGTGATTCCATTGTAGCAAGAGTATCAAACTATCAATTAGCCGAATAGATACTCTTGCTACAGTGAAATCACTGTAGCAACAGTCAATTCGCTAAATTGATACTCTTACCAAATCGAATCGATACTCTTGCTACAGTGATTGCACTGTAGCAGCTACAATGAAATCATTGTAGCAACCGCTACATGCACAGTGTCAACCAGCGAATTGATACTCTTGCTGGAGATGAATGAATACTCTTTCTGTAGCACGTGAGGAGGTAAATAAGGACAAGGGACTTGTTGTAGGACACAATGTTCGAGAGGGACTTCGTGCAATATTGAAATATTGCATGCCCTTTAACTAATATAGCTTCTGCTAAAAGGACTTAAGGCCAAGTCTCCCTAATGTCTGGCTTTTGAAATGTTTGATGACGGTTTCTTGATTTGAGTTTTATTTTAATGTTTTCTTGATTCATAGATTAAATACTAGACTTTTATGTTTTCGTAGGTGATAGATCGTTAGCAAAAGCAACACTAAAGACTCCCTTAAAAAAACAACACCAAACACTCCCTTAAAAAAGCAACACCAAACACTCCCATGAACCAAGAATATATTTATATATTTTGATCAATGTGGTGTCGATTTTGTATTGAGGTAGTTATTTTCTAATAGCAAAAGCAACACCAAACATTCCCTTAAAAAAAGAAATAATGATGATTCAAATTCAAATCTTATTATATATCACCTACGACTAAAAGAAAAACCTAAAAATTCAGTGATAGATAGTTAGCAATTAATCCCTAATCATCTATCTAAAGCAACTATTTAGATAATAGAAGAGGTTGGTTGCTAATTATATTTGTCTCCTTGTAAGCCCAAGTCACACATGGGTTGAAAAAACAAATACAAAGGTGTCAAATGTGACTGGTTTAATTTGTGATATACATTGATTTTATACAAATACATACACAACATAATATGACTTCATATAAACAACATACAATTCAAAATAGGAGGACAACAAATATGGAGGTGTCAAATATAGACATGGGTTAAATCTGTACTCCTAGAACAACTATAGAACATCTGATCATCTACCGAACGTCTTTACCTAACCAAGGCATTGATCTTGTATTGATTGGTTTGTGTGAAGAACTAATCTTTGCAGCTATAAATAATTTAAGTTTTTACCTAAGTGATATATTGACAAAGGTTGCCCATGTTAGCAAGTTGAGCATTGCTCGAATTGAACCAATTTTTTCATTTAACTTTGCGAGCATCCAGTGGATGTGCGAGAGAATGTGCATGAAAAAAGGGAGAGAGAGATCTGAAATGCAACAGCCTCTAACAAAGGTAGGTGACTACTACTCCCCTTATCAAATCCCTGATTCCCATCTATTTTTTTACAACTTCTCTTTTATTTTCTTTTACAACCAAAGTAGAGATTTCTAGAGGGTCAGTGGATGAATTGAGGGCAAGACATGAAGGCTTATATATGAAAATAAACCTCATGTCGATAATATGGAGTAGAAGAATTTTTTTTGTTATAACCCTAACCTTGCGTAGCTTCCAACCAATGAATTGTTGCTATCCTTTTCTTTATTTACTCCATAATTCAATCACAATCCCCAATTGTTAATTCAAGTTGTGTGAACCTAGTCTGAAGTGCAGCATGGAGAAAGAGTGGCTGAGTAGTCAAGGCCTTTGTGGGAACATCGGTATATTGCAGTTGATAGCACTCTGAAATGTTGCAAGTTTGAACCTCTTGGTGGATTGGTTGGCCTAAGCATATGCCCCATTTTTTCCCTGCTTGGATTTTGCCCTAAAAAATCTCGTATGCAATTTTTACCGTGATGGTATTTGTCTAAGATTGTTGTACTTGGTCGCAATTGCATACTTTATCCGTGATAATCCATCCCCATCTAAAACAATATACATATAAAATCCATCAATGTAAAACTAAAGTTCCACACATCTAGTATATGAGTATCACGGTGTAGCAAAAAAATCACATAATTGTGGAATAAACCGGACAAAATAGCCATGAAAAGAAAAACTAGAAGCAACAGAACTAAAGTTGTGAAGAACCTAGATTTTGACATCTATAATTACTTTATTGATGACAACGCCTCAATGTTCTCGGGGAGCCATGGGAGTAATTGATGTCTTCTCAAAATAAACCAAGAGTCAGATGGATTAATCATATGACCTTCATTGAGTTTCCTTCTTTTTTTTTCCTTTATTTTCCACAACCATAGCATGAAACTGGATATTAAGGATAAACTTAGGCTTGAACTATTGAAAATTTTGGAAATGCTTGGCACTATCCAAATTTTCAAAATAAGCTAAATTATTTTGAACAAAAAGATGAGGAATTGCAAATTGCAGCTTAACCATTCGACAGATGATGCGCCACTGCTGGTAGTCCTTCTTCCCAAAGACCGCGACATCGGGCTCGACGATGTTGAACAGCTTGGCCACCACAGTGGTGACCCCTCGGAAGAAAACCGGCCTGCTCTTCCCGCACAATTCCTTCTCCAACCTCTCGACCCTGATCCAAGTCTCGTGCCCCGACCCTCCCCCGCCATCATCCTCCTCGCCCTCGAGGCAAGAGACCACCTTCTTCCCACCATCCCCTCCATCGCCGCTGCCGGAAGAACCAACTGCCGTCCTCCCGACAGCCCTAGAGGGCCCGGAAGGAGCGGCGTAGTCGTAGAGGTTGGGGGGGCAGAAGACGGCGTCAACGCCACCGGCGTCGAGGAGCTTCCGGAGGTCGCCGGGGAGGTCGGAGGGATAGGTGGCGAGGTCCTCGGAGGGGGCGAACTGGGCGGGGTTGAGGTAGATGGAGACCACGGTGAGGTGGGCGTGGGCCCGGGCCTCACGGACGAGGGAGAGGTGGCCCGGGTGGAGGGATCCCATGGTGGGGACTAGGGCCACGGTCTTGCCCTGCTCCCGCCTCTGCCGCCGCGACCATGCCCTCATCCGGGCCTTGTCCCGTATCACCTCCGGCTCCTCCCTGGCGGCGGCCATCGCCGATCCGACGAACCTTTTCTTCAACCAAAAAGAAACTCTTTTTTTATATTCTTACCAAGATTGTATCCTACTTTTCTAACAAAAAAAAAAACTTGGTCAAACATTAGATACAAGATAGCTAAAGAATAGTTAAAATAGTTATTTATTTTGTAGTCCCTGCTAAAAGTTTTAAAATGAATATATGAAACATTATCAAAACATGTGTTAAATCATGGCAAAAGACTGATTACCCTTTCAACTCCGAACAAACCGCGTGTTTAAAATCCTGATCTATATAATAAGCTACAGTTTTGTGGGGGGTACAAACAACGGTTAGGATCTGTCTTTGAGAGGGGAATAGAATGAGGGGTCAAGATAAGCTAACGTAAGGGTGAGTGTGATTCATCTGGGTAGGGGGGAATGGTTGAGATTGTATAGAGTTATGATGAAGGGTTGAAATTAGTGAATAAAATAATAAATAAGAGAAGGATTCAATTGTAAAAGAAAAATTATTTATAATTTTTTGAAGGATTTTTATGTAAAAAAACAAGGTTATTTTTGGTACTAATCCTATTGTTTAGCTGGCATCTAAACGTGGTCCCCCTCCCCCATAATTGGGATCGACCTGTCCTTCCGGATCCCCCTATTCTGAACGCTGACGTCACCTGTACGTGGCCTCCGTCCCCCATCCCATCTTCTTCTCTACTCCAGCAAAGGAAAACTACAAGTAGAGAGAATGCAAAGAAAAAAAGCAAGAGAGAGAGAGAGAGAGCTCCAAATGCCCGTCCAGGAAATCTTCGGCGGCCGGCCGGCCGGAAGCGCCCGTCCAGGAAATCTTAGGCGGCTAGCTGGCCGGGGCGGCGGATCTGGCGGTGTGGCGATTGGGGGAGGTAGCCAAGGCAGGTAAGGTCGTTGCTGCTAGAGAGAGAGACATAGAAATAGATAGATAGAGAGAGAGAGAGGGGGAGAGCTAGAGAGAGAAATCGGGGTCGGATCGAAGTTACGGTGGGAGGACCGGGGTCGGATCGGGGATCGGAGCTACAACCGTTCGTCCGTTCGTTGAAGCCGCTGCCCGCCGTCTGTCCGTCCATCGTTTGAAGCCGCTGCTCACCGTTCGTCGAAGCTGTTGCTCACCGACTAGTGGATCGGGGCCGCTGCTCACCGTTCGTCCGTCGAAGCCACTGCCCACCGTGAGAGAAACGGGGGAAGAGAGAGAGAGAGAGAGAGAGAGAGAGAGAGAGAGAGAGAGAGAGAGAGAGTGATGGCTGTGATTGGGCCTGTGAGAGAAACGGGTGAAGAGAGAGAGAGATGACTGTGATCGGGACTGTTAAGTCCGTGAAGTTCAGCTCAAAATCACTTAACCCCCTATAGTTACATTCATCTATAGTTGCCCCCCTACAGTTTAGTCTATCAAAACCCCTATAGCTTGCCCCTCTGAATTTTAGATCAAAAACACTTAACCCCTCTATAATTTAAAAACTATATTTTAGCCCCTATCAATTCAGTTTTAATCAGATAAAAATTACCAAATGAGGGTTTAGTGTTTTTGTGCTAAACCTTTCATGTCCTCCACCCCCCCCCCCCTTCTCTCTCTCTTTCTCTCTCTAAATCAATAAAAATCCCTCTATGTTTCCATACATGATGCAGACAATAAATTAGGATAAGTTGCATTTTACCCCCTAAGGTTTGGCCCAAAATCATTTAACCAAGCTGTACCTTTTTTTTACCATATCAGTCCCTATAGTTTGAATTAACAACACATTTTCTTTTCTTTTTTTTTTCCCCCAACATCACCTTCATACCTCATCTTCATCATTCATCTAGCATCATAGCATAGATTCAATTTCAAAATTTTGATTTCAAATAATCTTCCCCCCTATTTCTTTTATCTCTGTGTGAACAAATCACTCCTGATTCACACTCAACCATGATGGCATGCAACTGACGTGGCAGCGTACAACTGTTTGCTAAATTTCACTAGCGATATTTAAATATTTAACACCACCGGTTGTACACTGCCACGTCAGTCGTACCGAGCAGAATTGGAAAAACCTTCTAGCTGAATAGCATTTCTCTTTTTTAATGGGAGGCGGGTTAAGAGGAGAGTGGCTGGTCTGCGGGTATGTTTAAAGAGGGTTTTTTTTTTGCTGGTTTTTCTTGCTCTAGATGCTAAGTGAAGCATTTGGACTTATTGGACTGTTTATGGAAGAATAGAGAGCCATCCAATTTTTCAACCCCTCAAATGTTTTCGTTCCCGCTAAATATAACTGCCTCCGTAGAATTTGAGCACCAATGTCAAATGCCGCCGAAGGTGATAGTCCGAATATCAACATATTTTCTTCGAGTCTTTGTAGTCGGGTCTTGGAGGTTTGACGATATTGGTGGGGGCGCCACGACCTAATGTGGGAGCTGTTGAATGGATTTTTTTTGCCCTAACCGTTTGTGGGCGTCCTCCACCGGAAATGTTTTGTTGCTGAAGGCAGTTGTTGTGGCCACCAAAGGCATCCTAACCAGGCATGGTCCGCCCCAGATCGGTGAATCGCACTCGAATCTCTCTCTTCTCTCTCTCTCTCTCTCTCTCTCTCTTACTCTCTCTCTCTCTCTCTCTTTCTCTCTCTCTCTCTCTCTCTCTCTCTCTCTTCAGGCATCAGATGGAAGGGACCCCAGCTGCCCGTGCCGCCCGCTGACATCAATCACAGTTGTCACCCATCGATGATCGGGGGGAATGTTCACGCCAAGTACGGGTCCTCGCTGATGCTTGGTCAAGTCTGTAAGATCAAACTCAAATCCTTCTCTAGCCGGATGCAGGTTTTTGGGATCTTTCTATCTTTCTCTATCTCTACCCTTTATATTTATTTAAGAAACTATGTAGAGGTTGGGGGACTCAATTCAGTTGTGAATTAGATTTGAATGTGTAGTTTCTTACCGCCGAAGGCGGTCGTTGCAGTTCCAAAGGTGGGCTTTGCCGACGAATTAGATTATTTTCGTCATGTGTGGGCTCCCCATCCGAATGTGGGTGCCCCCATTGATTATGGGCATCGCCGAACCAATTTTTCACCTTGCTCGAGTGCCGACAAACATGAGAATCATCATCCCTTACGAAATATTGTCACTACCCTCAAACTATTACCATTACTCACGAAATATTGTTATCGCCCTCGAAATATTATATTGCTCTCGAAATATTTTGTTGTCATTTTTTAAAATATTGTCACATTCCTCGAAATATTGTTCTCGCCCTCGAAATCTTTTTCGTGCCGATAGGCACGGACATTACTAGTATTTAACGTATCACCCACTAAAAATAATATTTATAATCAAATTGTCACCGCCTGTTTCAAATCCTGATAAATTTATCTATGTGCCCCTAACTGCTACTTCGATTTATAACTAACTCCATTATCCACCATTAAAATCACTATTCGAGAATCCAACGTATCTTTCTCTTAAAACTCCCAATTTTAATCAGATCTCTCTCGTCTAAAGCATTATTTGAAGTTGGATTTTGAAATCGTGCAACATAAGTATAAGAATTTTACAGAAATCCAAAAAAAAAAGGTAAAAGCTGATCAAATCGAAGGTACCATGCTTTTGAAATTTCTTTTTATGAATTTATAATATAAATAATAGTAGTCTTAAATATATATATGAGATGAAAACAAATAAAATTTTCATTATAAAACAGTGGATTACTTTTTCTAAAAAACTAAATATTGTATAAATTAAAAATCTACAAAACCCTAATTTTTAATTTTTTAAAACCAAATCTAAAAATCAATTGCTACTTCTATTAAACATATTCACATTACATATACACATAAATGAATCAAAACTGATTTTCTTATTAAATTTATTATAAATTAATATTTATATGAATAGTAACTTTTAGTTTGAATGAAGTGTAACATTTTTTTAATAAAAGTATATAATATTTTTATATTTAACTTGTAAAATATATTATGAATCAATATTTGGATGAATAGTAACTTTTAGATTGAATAAAGTATAATTTTTTTATAAAAGGATATGATATTCTTATATTTAACATAAAAAATCTACTATGAAATAAAATTTAAATAAATAGTAATTTTTGGATTGCATGAATTATAACTTTTTTTATAAAAATATCTATAATTTTTATCTATTTTGACAAAAATGATTAATCGGTACAGAATAAAATAATTTTTTTTAAAAAAATATTGTTCAATAAAAAAAATTACTATTCAAAATAGTAGTTTTATTATTGTAAAGCCATTAACTTCTGTTTATTTTATGTCTCTTTAAATAGTTTTTAAAATATTATTAATTATTTAACAACTAAATTTATAAAAAAAATATAATAAACCTAAAAGTTACTATTTATTTTTAGAAAGTTACTTTTCATCATATCGATATTATGTATGTTTATTTGATCATTATATATGATTTTCTTGATGATATATACTAATAATTGTGTTGACAAGAAGATTACAGTGTACGACCACTTTATCAATGCATTTAAATTATATTTTTAATTAAAATCTTATTATTATTTAAAATATACTATTCTTAATTATATATAATATGTATATTTGACCATCAATGATAAATATACACTATAGATGAAAAGTTATTATTTATTTTATAAAATATATTAAATATTTCATAAGACTTGATATTAATAAGTTATTATTATTTATATATAATTTTGACCCTTAATAATTTATTATGATACACATTAATCAGTAAATAATATATCTAATACTCCCATAATAAAATATATCAAAAACTATAAAAGTTACTATTTAAAGATAAAAAGTTACTTTTTGATTTTATAATATATTTTTATAAAATAAATATTTATTTTTCTTTTTTAATATACTTTAATGATGATGTCTGGTCAATAATTTATATATATATATATATATATATATATATATATATATATATATATATATATATAAGATCTAACCGTTTAATTGACCATTTAAATTCAACAGTTACTGTCCAAATATAAAAGTTACTATTCAATATAATATGTAATTATTCTATATAACTAACATATTCATATGTTCGGTATATAAAAAGTTAATGTCTAATATAATGAACACACATTAAGCTTCCTGAGTACTAACATGATTTTTCATAATTATAATCAATTGAAATTCATATGAAATGATTATAATGGCTCATTGTGTTCTTCATTTTAGATAACATGCATAGTCTGAATTTATTTTTAATATATCAATAGTAAACGTTACTATTTTTAATATATCATTAGATAACAAAAAGTAAAAATTTACTTTTAATTCATTATGTCTTAAGTAATTTTAAAAATATACTATTTAAATAATAAAAGATATTATTTAATTTTTTCAATTACAGATTGCTACAAATAAAAAATATGATTGTAATATCAACACAAACACACACACACATTTATAAAATATAATCATTGGGAGAGGGGAAACAATTTCCATCTAGGGGTATTAACTAGAGCATCTCCAAACCTATCCGAAGGGTAGGAGATTCAAATATAACCTCATAGGATGGAAGATGGTGGGGGGATGGGTGGTCTTCAACCATCTTCCAACAGGGAGCCCCTAAATGAGGACAAAATGGTAAAAAAAAAACAGGTGCAAATAAATCACTAGGGACTGATGTACAAATAAATAAGGATAAAATGGTAAGAAAATAAATATCACATGCCTATATAATATATCACTTTCAAATCGTAAAAGAATTCTGCTATTTCCTATGAGTTGTCTAAAAAATATACGGTTTCGGGGTACTTTTATCATTAAAACTTACATGAATATCACATGTTATAAGGGATCACACCTAATCCATACTTTTAGTCTGGGACCATAGTCTGTGTCGCTTTCACATTAAACAAAATTTTGTTATTACTTATGAGCTTTCCAAAATATTTGGTTTAGTGATACTTTTGTCTATAAATTTATACTAATATTTGGCTATTGTAGGGGATCAAACTAAATAGACGGAATGTAACAGAAAGGTTAGTCAAAGGGTCCCAAGTATTTGGTACTTTTAGCCGAGGACTTTACAACAAATATACATAATTGTTATCCTTTACACAATCTGTACTTTTAGCTAGGGACCACAGCCAAATAACAAAAAAAAAACATATCATATCCTACCCCAAAAAAAAAAGAAATTTTTTTCATACTCCAAAAATATGTAATTAGCCACCGTCTTCCCATCATTTCTCAACTAGTGAAAATCCCGTGCCCAATGACACACAAAAGATTTCGATGATGGTAACAATATTTTAATAACTGTGGTAATATTTTTATGGGAGGTGACAATATATCGAGGCTGTCAATAATAATTCTTAAGCAATGATAATATGTTAAGGCAATAATAATTCTTAAGCAGTGATAATATTTTGATAGGGCAATAATATTTCGAGGGTGACAATAGAACAGTATTATCAGGGAGGCCCTATAGTATTATCAGGGAGGTCCTATAGTATTATCAAGAAGGTCATAGTATAATCAGGGAGGCCCTATAGTTTGTGGGCATCAAAGCACATTCGGTAGGAGGCGACCAAATATATTGATGGTGCCCATATTTGTTTGCAACATCTATTTTCAACGAGGCATCCATATTCTAGGCGACTGCCTATGCCGAAAATGGTCGCAACTAACAAATTTGGCAACTGTCACGAAATGTAGGTATTAGCGGCATCAACATTCGACGATGGCACCTACATTCAGCCACGACAGCCATTTTCAGCGGGAATGATCAAATTCAGCTACATACCATCCCCGTCAAAATGGTTACGGCTAACAATGTGGCTATCGTCGCAAAATATGAGATCGCCAATGAATCTTTGCAACCCTCTACTCCTCTTTTGTTCCTCTCTCTCTCTTCTCCTAATTGGATAAAAAGTATGAATTTTTCTATTGAAACATGAGATTTAGCTTTTGGATTGAATGAACCAACATAAATTTTTTAATCCAGAAACTAAATAAGGGTAAAACAATACAAAATAAATATGGAACAATTATACAAAATTAGATCGAAGATACCAATAGTCAAGTAATTTTATCTATATTTAACATAGACATAACCATGGGGAGCTTCCATTTTACATAAAACTAACTTTATGCCTTGGAATTTTTCCAACAGATAAATGAATCGATTATATAGAGGTAATAACCATATCAAAATATTTCTCTCATTAAAAAGAAGGAATGTTATCGCAGCTCTCAAAATATTACCACAGTCGTCAAAAGCTTCATTTTATGATCTCAGTGTTGGTTGCGGTTGATTGCAAAGACATAAGAGAAGTAGTCAAGGTTAATTATAAAATAAAATAAACTAACAATCTTACTTAAAATTACTAATAAATTTACACATTAATACATCAGAGGGTGAACACCAAACCCATATCTTAACTTATGATTTTAAATAAATTTGATCCCTAAGATATTTGAGGCATGATCATAATCCTCCTTGTTAACATTCTCAGCAATCTTGTAACCTCATTATGGATATCACGGCTTGAATAAGAAGAAGCAAAGAACGACAACCTTACCATATACATCCGGTCCCAATTGATCATATATATCCAGCCAATGTACTTGTATATGACAGTACGTAAACGATTCAATTAAAGGACTCATCAAGAATACTTACCTTTATTGCATCAACATGTCCTAGAGTGAGCAAAAAATAACTCACCACACATATATCTGGCATGAACTCAGTCATCAAGAACACTTACCTTCATTGCATCCACATGTTCTAGAATGAGTGAAAAACAACTCACCACATATATATCTAGTATGAGTTCAGTATTAATACCACATAGAATAAAAGATAAAAATGGAGTTGATTCTTATTCAGAAGGGAAGTGATATAGTGTACATGGCAGAGGATGAGAATGAAGGGCAGTTTGATGTGCCTGAGATCAAGGTAAAGAACTCCTATAATTTATCTTTCTTAACATTTGTCACATTTAATGCATGTATTGTCTTATTATGAAAATCTAGTTTCCTTGCAACTCTATGATTATCAATTCAAAATTTAAAATTAAGCTATGTTTGTTGTTAGCTTTCTCGGATTAGAAAATATAAATTTCAAAGTTGATTTTTATTTAAAAATAGGATCAACTTTCTCTTTAGTGTGTGGGATCATCAGTTCTATACGGACCTGGTGCAGAAGGGTTGTCACATGTTACAGATAGACGTCGATACGGAGGGAGGGCTAGCCATAAACCCCGACTTATTCTTCAATTTTGGGTCCGAACCTAACTGCACCTCGCTGGTTTATGAGATGGAGTATCCTTGTGGGGACTACACTTTTGATATATGAGTATCAAGAGAGAAATCCAGTTGTTCGTGGAGGAAGAATAGAAGCTGAAACTCCAATAAATGTATGACATTTAGAAGTATATTATGGTGTATGAATTTGGGATATAGAGACATGCTATAAGCATGCTATGATATTAATAATAAGAGGCATGCCTATTAATAATTGGTAACCAAGAAAAAAAAATGTTAGATCCAAGGTAAGGAAGAGTTAGGCCTCATCACTTCCATATTGACTGATGGCTCAAGTTCTTGGGAGAATAGTTGAACATGAACAGTCTTGAAGGCACAAATTGATCAAAAGTAGTTGTAGCCCTCTAAAACGATATTAGTTGTACTATGTCCTAGAGTGAGCAAAAAATAACTCACCACGATTTGAATAGCTTGTATTAATCCATGGTACGTAAAACACTCTATGGATGAACATATGCAAGATCCATGAATTCATCAGATCCACGGTTGAGCCTTCAAGGCTATTCAAATGTTGGAAGAATTGATGAACATTTGCAAAATCAATTCCAGTTGGGATCAAAAGTAGGCCGAGAGAATAAATGTTTAGCCATTCAAGATTAGGATCATTATAAATTCATGGATCTTGCATAGGCTGCAACTACATTATAAATTCACACTTCTTCCATAATTCATGATTTTAGTCGTTTGACCTATGCAAGATAACTTCTATTTGTAATGATCCGAGCTTCAATTTGTAATGAGTCCTAGTGTTTTCAAATAATAAAAAAAGATAAACAAAAAAAGAGAGGTGGATTTAAAAAATAAAAAAACAAAGATATAAAGAAAATGCATAATTGAAAATAAAGAATTAACAAAAAATATAAACAGAGAAACAAACAAAATACATAATCGAGGAGGGAGTGGGAGTGGGAGAGAGAAATAGAGAATTGGAAAGAACAAAAAAGTAAAAAAAAAAGAGGAACATCGAATAAAAAAAAATAAAGAATCAAAGAGGGAAGGGAAGAGAGAAGTAGAGAATCCAAAAGAATAATGAATCAAAACAAAAAAAATTAAGAATCTGAAAGAACATAGAATAAAAAAGAGGAACGAAGAATAAAAAAAAACAGAGGAATAGTAAGAGGGAGAGAAAGAAGTAGAGAATCCAAAAAATAAAGAATCAGAACAAAAAAAAGAGAAATAGAAAAAAAAAGAGAGAGAGAGAATCAAGGAGAGAGAGAGAGAGTGTGTGTGTAAGAAGGAAAGAAGAACTCGAAGTCACATGCGGTTCTTCGAAAATCTGCACCTCACCTCCATGTATCATCCTGAAACAGACAGAGGGGGGCGAAAAAAGGGGGGAAAAAATTAGTAAACCTAAAACCCTCATATCACAGAAGCAATCGACCAAGAGAGAGAGACGGAAAAATAAAAAAGAAAGAGGAAGATCGATCTCACTTGCGTTTTCTAGGAGATTTGGACCTCTACCTCCATCTCTTGATTCGATCTCCTGAAACAGAGAAAGAGGGAAGAAAAAAAACATCATCATTCCTAAATCTAAACCAAAGAAAGAGGAAAGAAAGAAAAGGAGAAAAAATTCACTTATTTATCTGTTTCTCTGCTTCCTCTCTCTCTTTCTCTCTTGCCGATCAGATAGCACCGTTGTGACTTAAATCGTATAAAGTCACCGTCACCGGAGATGCCTGCAGCGGGCCAGGTTCAAGCTTAATCGCATTTTCACATGAACCTGTCGTGGCCGTCGTTAACGACTACTCTGACCCCGCCGGCATGACCAAGGAAATCAAAAGAAAAAAAAACGTTAAAAAACCTTGAATAGGAGAGAGAGAGAGAGAGAGAGAGAGAGAGAGAAGGGGGGACTTGGCCACCCCCTCCGGTTGCTACTGGAGGAAGAAGGTGCAGATCCCCTCCTCTTCTTGCTACTGTTCACCGGAGAAGAAAGGGGGAGAAGGAGGAGGCGATAAACTCCTCCCCCTTTGTTGTTGGGTTTACTGGAGAAGGAAGGGGGCGGAAGGACAAACTTTCCTTAGGTACTGATTGCAAGAGGGCCCCTCATCTCGCTTTCGGGCACACCACCGGAGGGGGAGAATGAGGGGGCGAGTTTGGTGCTGAAAGTGTGGAGAGAGAGAGAGAGAGAGAGAGAGAGAGATAGAGATGGGTTTCTGCTAGGTTCGATGCTGTTGATGATGGAGATAGTTGAGGGTTTGTTACTTTATTTTATTTTATTTTTTATTTTTTGTACAACAACCCCCCCCCCCCCCCCCCCCCGATGACTTGCACTGAAGAGCGCGGGCACCGAGGGATACGAGGGATACAGCAAATGGCAAAGGAGGGAGGGGGTCTCTTGTGATGTACTGAGGCATGGCTCGCGAGTAGCGAGAGAAACAGGGGCTGAGGGGGAGAGAAAGTGGGGAGGATGAATCCTTGCCATTCATGTTTATCTCTGCCTTCAAACGAATATGAACCAGTAATTAATTTTCAAAACTATCCCCCATCATTCCCATGTTATTATAGATAACTTACTCAACAAAGTTTTAATACCAACTATACCCTTTTTTTGTACCCCAAATCCCAACTAAACCTAGACCTTTGGTTTCGGCATCATCGGCAATGACAGCAACAGCGGTAGCGAGGGTCATGGGCTGCGACAATGGCAACGCCATCCTTATCTGCGGCGTCATCGGCAGCGACACCGACAGCAACAGCGGGGCTGTGGATCATCGTCATCAGCAACGCCAGCGACTGCGGGGCTATGGCATCATCGTCATCGGCAGCGGTTGCAGGGGTCATCGTCAACTTGTATTCAACAGATGATCCAGCAGATGGATTATGATCAGAAGTATTCAATATTATATTATATTAAATATTATTTACTAAATGGTCGGGTTTTTGGTTGGGTCGGGTTGCTTGAAGCTAGGGATGACAATGGTGTGGTTTAAAACCGAAATCACGGTAAACCGCACCACACCGCATAGTGCGGTTTTGGTTTGCCAAAATATAAAACCGTCACGATGCGGTGCGATTTCGGTTTCGGTGTAGCGGTGCGGTTTCAGTTTTAACTAAAATCGCATCGTTTAGGCCATTCTAGTAGTAAACAACGGTGCACCGCACCGCATGGTGCGGTTTCGATTTTACATAATGGTACACCGTCGCGATGTAGTGCAGTTTCGGTGTGGCAGTTTGGTGTTGCGATGCGGTTTCGGTTTTGCCCAAAACAACACCAAAACCACACCGTTGCCATCCCTACTCAAAGCCTTTGCCCAATCCCAACTTGAATTGAGATCAGGTTGGGATTTTCTAACCCAAGTCCAACCCGAATTGAGGTCGGGTTGGAATTTTCTAACCCAAGCCCAACCCATACAAGTAAAATCCGAACCCAAGCCCACCCAAATTCAGGTTGGGCTCGGGTTGGGCTCGGGTTGGGTTCGGGTTGGCCCACCCAAGTTGCATCCCTACCTATGCTCTCAAGCACCAATAAACTGCATGGGGTTTATTTAAGAGTGGGGTGTGTTCAAGAGTGCATATAATTGGGGTATATTTAAAATTGTAGATGTTTAATTGGGGTATAATCAAGGTGGGGCGGCCCATTTTAATTGGGGTGTATTGAAGGTGGGTTGTAAGGGGGAAAGATATTTTTGGTATAGGAATGGGGTATGAAAAAAAAAAATTTGGGGTGTGTTCAAGTTTGTTGGAAATGGGGGCTAATTACAGATTTTTGGGGTATGAATAAAATTTTCCAAAAAAAAAAGACAAATTAGGTCTAGGTCCTTAACTATTTTGCAATATTAGCTGCAGGACACCATAATTTGCTATATTAGCTAAGGTCCCTATAAGTATACATTCGTCTTCGGAAATAGTATATACTAGTAAGAAACCCGGGCAATGCCCAGATAAGCTTGATGCACAGCCATTTAACACATATGACATCACTGTTTAAAGAAGTATGAAATCTTAAGTAAGTGTGATTCACTTGTTAGAGAAAGAGAGAGAGAAAGAGACTACCATCAAATGATAATTAAATGCCATTGAATAAGTGTTTTATTATCTTTATGGTAGGTTTTTAATAGGATTTAAAACTGAGCCGTGTTCACACATGAAAGAATGACTATGGTTCTTTAAAAGACGTCCACATGTCACAACATGGGAGAGAGACTTCCGTTTTAGTATATAGTATAGATTTGGTGGGAGGTACTTGAGCTATATTTCAAAATTAATTTGTCCTGCAACTAAAAGTCATCTTTTAAAAAGGGCTTATGTCAAACTTCCCCACAAAAAATATTTTAAAAATAAACAAAACAAGAAGATCATACCAGCGAACTGTTCTCCTTGTCCTAATTTTCGTTATTGTGAAAAAAAAAGTAATGCTATATAGCCAACTCGTTTGCCAACTTTTGTTGCCAACTCCACATGATGTAGAGTGCTGGCAGGTCCTCATTGATGGGAACATTTTTGTGGGGGCCATGGGATGAGCCTGAGGTTGTTACCATGTAAAGTTGGCAACCCAAAAGTTAGCAAACTAGTTGGCTACCTAGCATTTCCCTGAAAAAATAATGGGTTAATTAGTCATAAATCCCCCCACATGTCTTTGTTTTAGCTAAATGATATAACTTGTTAAGATACTAGTGCATGCCCGTGCCGATTGGCACGAAACAGGCTCCTCCGGCTCGACCAACCAACCCCCCCTCCCCCTCCCCCCCCACCCTCAAGAAGAGAGAGAGAGAGAGAGAGAGAGAGAGAGAGAGAGAGAGAGAGAGAGATCGTGGGGAAGAGAGATTATAGGAAAGAGAGAGAGTTAGTTAGTTAGAGAGAGGGCGCGAGATAGAGATGAGAGAGAAAACCGAGGGGGGGAGGAGAGAGAGAGAGAAAGAAACCATGGAGAGAGAGAGAGAATACCGAAGAGAGAGAGGAGAGAGCCAGGGAGAGACGGAGAGAGAGAGATATCAGAGGAAGAGAGGCATTTTTTTTTTCTAGTCAAGTTGTCCTAGTCAGCTTTTGATTCTGTTTTGTCTAGTCAGCACAAAACCAGCGTGCCATGTTATATAGATTAGATAAAGTCCCTCCCCAATGACACGTTTGTACAACAAGTTTCTAACAAAAAATGTTAACTTTTCTACCTTTTAAACTACAAAACTTTTTCTCCAGCAAGTGTATCCACTCATCTCCCATAAATAGTATCAATTCGTCTTCAACATGAGTATCCATTCGTTGGTTAACACTATGCATGGAGCGGTTATTACAATTTCTGAAACTGCTTCTCCAGCAAGAGTATCAACTCATCTCCCGTAAAAGTATCAATTCGTCTTCAACATGAGTATTCATTCATCTGTTAACACTATACATGTAGTGGTTGCTACAGTGATTTCACTATAGCTACTATAACAAAAAAATTATAGCAAGAGTAACAAGATTATCTATTCGCAGGGTGACACTATGCATGTAGCGGTTGCTATAATGATTTTTACTGTAGCCGCTACAGTGAAATCTGTTGGGATTGGGTTTCGCTAATCAGAGTCACAGCGGAAGCAAAAAGAAAAATCCGAAGATCATACGGTGTATGTTTCATTACAATTCGTGATACAAAACAATCTACATACAAATCTATGATCTTAGCATATGTGCGGACACCCTAGAGGCATACTACGATTTACGGAAGACATGCATGCATCTAATTAGATGTTTAGATTCATCATACCTTATGGATCTATGATCCGGAGATTACGGAACGATGAAGAACCGCACTTGAATCGCAAGGAAAACTGTCGGATAGCACCTTGTCCTTTGCGAATTGAAGAATCCTCGAAATCCCGTCTCTGAGTGCAAGGATTTCGAGCCGACGGAAGAATCCGTTGCGAAGACGATGGCGAGTTGCGAGATTTTCTCCTCCTCTTTCTCCTTTCTTCCTTCTCCTTCCTTCCTCTTCCTTCTCCCTTCTTCTTCCTCTCTTTTCCTTGGCCGAAACCATAAAGAGGGAGAGGAGATGATAGGTTCGGCCATAAAGGAGAGGGAGGCACTTGGCCGGCCCCTCCTCTCTCTATTCTTCTTATAGGGCCGGTCTCCCATGGCTCCAAGGAGCCTAGGGCCGGCCCTTAGATGGATAGGGACAAGGGGGGATCGGATTTAGGTCTTCCGGGTGTCTATCGTGAAGTCCGGACAAAAACGCCCTTCACAAAAAGCGGAAAACTGAAAGTGAGACTGAGTGAGGTGCGCTACTCGGAATCGAGTTCCGTCAGCGCCTGTGAGCTCCTGGAATTATTCCGCTCAATCTAAGATCCATATTCAATATGTTCTGAGCCATATTTCAGTATTTACCAAAATACCCATACGGCCCGTAACACATGTGAATTAGGTTCTTTGGGTCCGGGCTTGCGCTCTATCGCGCTACTTCACATCCAACGTATCCAATTAGGTCGAGGAACAATTCCTATACGCAACGACAGGGTGGAACCTTCAGGGTTCGGGATCTCTAGCTCCAACCGGATCCCTGATTAACTGTTCCGGTGATACACCGAAAGTTCTGTTAATCAGCCCTAATCCGATTAACCCGTGTAGCCACCCAGAGTGCGACGCGAGTTGAACTCTAGTGAACCTAAACTTATGTTACTCCCTCGTAACCCTGTTCTCTACTATACTCCGATAATCCTTATCCCTCCTATTACTGGTGCCATGATACGACTCGGGCGGTGGGGAGCACCTTCAGATCCCGATCGATCATCTGACTAGGGTTTGATGACTTGTCATCTATAACACCACACACCTTCCGGTGCTATGCCTAGCATCCGGAACATCGTCAGTCATACTGACAACCACCAGGCCTGGGTTAACTATGTGGACAGATTGACTCATCAAAACGCACCCATCCAACACTGGACGTCGGATAACCTGTAGGGATTACATGTCACTCAAGCGCCAGCCGGGTAACCCAACGTACCGTGGTATTGGACTATGGAAGGTCCGCACATATTGGCACATCAAAGCACCACACAACTGGTTGGCCCAGTGAGCATGGTCCCTCAGGGTTAAGAACAGATTATCTATAGTAGTAAGACGGTTTCTGCACCGGTGTCTGAATCACTGAACTATGCACCATCTTGGTTCATGTTCAACACGATCATCGTGCTTGGTCAGGTGAATGGGAATCCCATGTTCCCATGGTGGATACTTTACCACATCCTCTACCTGCCAACAGCTTATTCTCGGTGAAGCGACCAGCATCACCAAAGCTGTGAACTAGTTCTAGGTCCACACAGAACTGGTCCACTGGGTCTCCCAAGCATGGATCCTCCATGTGCCTCAGTGGCCTACTATGTTCCCTAGGGTCCTTTTATTATATGAGTATTATCATATACCAGAGTAGTATTCTAATTAAAGCAATAACCAAAGTCATCTTTATTAATGCCAATACAGAAAATTCACGCTAAGGACACACGAGCTACAACAAAATTGCCGTAGCAAGAGTACATTCATCTCCAAAAAAGAGTATTTGTGATGACCAAGATCCAAATAGGGCAATAGCCAAGAGCTAAGACTCCTGAGGTTGTGATGCCAAGATGGATAAGGTAAGGTGTCCAAGGTCATGAGTTAGCCCAGCATTGCCTTGAGAGAAGGAGATCCTGAGCTACTTATATAATTTCTTCTCCTAAACATAGAAGATGCAGTTTAAAACCGTGCGCCGCTTCGGATTTCGTAAGAACTCCATAGTTAAGTGTGCTTAGACAAGGGCATTATTAGGATGGGTGACCTCCCTGGGAAGTCCTTATACAAGACATGGGCCGAGCATATAATATCTTGTGGGTTTGGTATCAGAGCCGGTTATCCTCGCAATTAGGGTCTAACCCTACATGTGGAAGTGTAACCCTTAGGGAGGGGGGTTGGATTGTGACAACTAAGATCCAATAACCAATAGCTAAGATTCCTAAGGCTGTGATGCCAAGATAAATGAGATGAGGTAAGACGAGTTCTCTAAGGCCACGAGTTAGCCCCACATCGTTTAGAGAGAAGAAGATCTTGAGCTACTTATATAATTTTTCCTTCCAAATATTGAATACGTGTTTTAAAACCATGCACTGCTACATATTTTATAAGAACTCCGTAGTTAAGCATGCTCGGGTGAGAGCAGTAATAGGATACGTGACCCCCCTGCGAAGTCCTTATGCATGCATAGGCAAAACGGACAATGTATCCAAGGCCACGAGTTATCCCAACATCGTCTGGAGAGAAGGAGATCCTGAGTTACTTATATAATTTCTCCTCCTAAAAATAGAAGATGTGATTTAAAATCGTGCGCTGAGCAGACAATATCTTATGTGTTTGAGACGGATGTTACAATATCCATTCATTTTCAGCAAGAGTATCCATTCCTTTTTAAGAAAGAGTATCCATTCGTTGGTCAATATGTAAGTAGCGATTGCTACAGTGATTTTACTACAGCAATAATATCCATTCGATTAATTGATACTCATACCAAACCAAATTGATACTCTTGCTATAGTGAAATCACTGGAGAAGCTATAGTGAATCACTGTAGAAGCTATAGTGAGAATCACTATAGCAATCGTCAATTCACTAAATTGATACTCTTACCAAATCGAATTGATACTTTTGCTACAATGAAATCAATGTAGTAGTTATGGTGAAAATCACTATAGTAGCCGTGACATGTACGATGTCAACCAGCGAATGAATACTCTTGTCGGAGGTGAATGGATACTCTTACTGTAGCACGCGAGGGGGTACATAAGCATGAGGGACTTGTTGTAGCATGCAATGTTCAGGAGAAACTTGGTACAATATTGAAATATTTCATGTCTTTTATCTAACATAGTATCTGCTAAAGGACTTAAGGCTAAGTCTCCCTAAAAGTTTTGTGAGAGCATCTCCAATCCTATATCAAACGATCCATCGAATTTAAACTTGATAGAAGGAGAGCTAAAAAGCGGCTCCAGCCCTACACTAAATTTTCATTAAATTATTTTTTCATCAAATTTCTATATCAGATTGGATAGGATTGGGAGCCCGCATCAAATTTCTACATCAAATTCCAACGGTTATATTTTTCCTCCAAAATCATATTTGAGCTATTTCTTCGCCAATTTCATCCCCCACTCTCATTTCCTCCGGCGAGCGCTTGCAACTCCACTCCGGCGAGCACATACATCTTCATTTCGGCGACCACGATCCCCTCTGACGATTTGGTATATAATTGGAGTGATCCATATTAAATTAGTTTTCATCAAATTTGAATGCAGGGCCGAAACACTCCACATCAAATTGAGCTTTTTAATCCAATCCTATATCAAATCTGGTTAAAATTTTGATCTATGTCTAAAGATGTTATGAAAGAGAAAAATATAGGGTGTGGTATATTTATAAGAAAAAAAAAATTTTTGAGCTAGCTTTCACCCGAACCATCTTCAATGTGAAGCGAAGCAAAGCTTTTGGCTCTACAAGCGAACCATCGCAAGAACTCCAATTCGGAAGCCACCGAACCTCTCGCTGCTCCGATCTCCCTCTCACCGCTAGCATGCTGCGAGATCCCACTGTACATTTCTAACTCCTCCAGCCGGAATCGCCCCCCCCCCCCATGGCTTCTTGGCTCAAAGCCGCCGAAGGTACGCCCCGATCTCGTCTCCTCCCTCCCCAGCTCCCCCTTGATTTGATCCATCGCCTGTTGAAAACGACGCTCTCGATGTTTCTGCACCTCGATCCGTGGTTTTCTTGCTCCGTTTTCATGTCATCAATCGCCCGATTCCTTGTTCCGCATAAGAATTGACAGAAAACTGAATCTCGAAGTGTTTCTGATGGTGAGATGAGAAGCAGCCTGGAGCGAAAATTGCTAACTTTTAGTCAGAAAGTAAGATTTTAGCGAAGACCTTACAACCATTCATGTTCCTTTCATCCTCAAGCCAGCAATGGCGTTCCATGAAACCCATGATGTCGAATCCTTCAGTGGCCTGGAAAATTCGATCAATCTACAGTTTTGAAGCCAACAAGGGTTTATACTCGAAGGGCTGGAAGATCCCTTCGAGTATAAACCCTAACCATAACCATTAGGCCTTGTCCCATCTATTTGGGGTGGGCTTTATGAATCTTTCTTTCTTCAGTCATTCCTACTAAGGGCTCTCTCGCTCTCAGAGTATCACATCATCGTGATCATCGTAGTTGTATCCTATTAAAATGAGGTCAACTCTAAGGAAGAGTGACAAGATTTTCGACTGGCCATCAACCCGACGACAACCCATCCGAGTTTTGCGCCGAAAATCGACCAAGCCAACTTGGCAAGAGAGGGTCATGCCAAGAAACCTAAAATGACAATCTGACTCGTGGGAAGGCCTGCCTTGTTGGTTACGGAAGCTCATGCAACCAATGTTCCCCTAGATCGGGAAAGAGTCTCGATGAGGAGGATAGAACAACCTCCTAACCATACTTTTTAAGGTACAACAACATAGTGCTAATAAAAATAGCAAACAACTTCTTAAGAAAGACTAAGAAGAATCCTATGATTTCATCAATTGGCATTTATAGAATCTAGTTCTTGTGCGTTTTGGTATACATCGAATGCTTTTTTCCAAGTGCCACTTCCTGATCCCGCACTGCCGAGGAGGGGGGGGGGGGTGTTTAAAGCACATGACAAGGGTGTACTATCAATTCATGTGGCATAATATCATGCTGCATATTGACATCAATATTATGCGATAAAAAACGGAGGCATTTTCAAGTATCAATTGATATAATGAATTTTTTTTTGAGAATGTCAGGGATCACAAATAAATTTCTTAGTTCACAATCGATATGAGCCAATACTAAGCAAAATAAGATTTCAGAGTTGAGATAGGAACAATTTAATTAATTTATGCGTTTTCCATGAATAGTCAAGAAAAACTTCAAAATATTTTGTTGCATTTTCAATATAGATTCAACCAATTGTTTTAGTTATACCATTTATGTACCCTGAATTGGCAGATCATAAGTCACAAACATATTCATATTGAATACATTCATAACTCATCAAATATCAAGCAAAATCAAGTAGCTATTATCTGGAGTCATGAATTTAATGAAGATTTATTAATACTAATTTGACCTTGACCAATAGGGCTTATCCTCTCAATACAAGTTTGGCTTTATGAAATCAAAATTAGAGAACATCTCCTGACATTATCAGATTCCTAACCTGTGCAACATAAATCTAGAGAGGGCGACAATATCTAGAAGGCCTGTATGGTTACAAAACCATGTAACCGGGGTGCAACCATTCAAGGTTTCCCCTACAAGTGGAAAGTGTGTACTGCATAGAGAGGGTAGAATGCAAGGTTGATATTGACACTCATCTCTATGGTACAACCGTACAAATTATAAGTCAACTGGACTTTGGATGATGTCCAACTGGACATGTTTGTGACACATGGTT
This sequence comes from Chamaelirium japonicum, assembly GCA_947650365.1. Taxonomy (NCBI): domain Eukaryota; kingdom Viridiplantae; phylum Streptophyta; class Magnoliopsida; order Liliales; family Melanthiaceae; genus Chamaelirium; species Chamaelirium japonicum. Next base: position 66,843,566 of record OX393556.1, read on the forward strand.
CAGAATGAAACTTGTTTAGGCTGAAATGCATTCAAGATTGTGTATTCACTTTTGATTTTCCCTTACAATCCAGAAAGCGTGGGAAACACTCAAATTTTTTTGGAGTCTAGTGCTAGGTTCCTTAAACACTCCGGGATATCACAGGGGTCTAAACAAGTTTTAACCACAAGCCTACAAGCTGATGCAATCAATTATAAGCTGTAGCAACATTCAAGTTTATGTCTTCTAAGAAGCTCACTTTTGAATTCCCATTTTAATCTTGAAAGACAAAGGGCAACCAAAGTGTTTTAGGTTATACTGCTAGGTTCCCAAGTCCTTTTCAGATAACGCATGTGTCTAAAAGGGTTAATAACAAGTTTTCAGTCAGATCCTTCCTAAGAAACAATCACATATATGTCTGCTAACATACATTGAAATGTAAATTTAGGTCTACAATTTCAGTTACCTTGTCTAGTTCTGAACCAAAATCAAAAGTGACATGCTCCTATTTACAGCGACGAAGAATAAAACTATCACTATATTTTTTCCTTTCATACTTCTTCCAAGTGCAGGATAACCCCAAGAAGTTATAAATTTATTTTTCAAAACTGTCTAGAGCAACTGGAAACCACATTAGCTTGGCTGAAGTGATCGAGCCTAGCTGAAACTCTAGTCCTCAATTGACGAAATCCTTGAGAAATATTTCAAATATAGGAGTATCTTTCAAAGTACTCTGATTTTTTTTTTTTGACCGAAATTGAATTAGAAATGACTGAAACACAGTCCTAACTGACCTAAGTTAGTTTTGGTGTATATTTCTTTTACCTAGACAAACATATGTTACAATTCAACCAAAATGTTTCATTTTTTAAGGTGAACTGGTGAAGAACTCGCCCAAGCACCCGAAACATCTCATCCAAAGTTTTCTCTACAAAATTGAATGTTGATATAGGTGGTGGAAGAGAAGAAATCTGAGAAATTTGGTGGAAGAAAATCCTAGTCAACAAAGGGGAATGTTGAAAGGATTACCTCACTCTTGAAGGATTCTTTATATTCTTCAATATCCAATTTCTTCTAGAAGAAATGATATTGCCAGCCATATCAAGTTCTTTGTTTTTGTGAGTAAAATTAAAAGGATTTTTAGAAACAAAAGGTTATGGATGCCCACATGTGGACTAAGTCACCTAGGATGGGTATTCCACGCAGACAAAAAAATGTAAGTCGCATCCGAGCTTCACGAGGGAGACAGGAGACCACGAGATTAGATTCTTGTTTTAAAACTTCGTGGAAAGGAGGGGCTGACCTCCCTGACCTGATTCCCAGAGTACTCGAAGCCATTGGATGAGTTTTCTCAAAAGATTTGGGCGTATGGATTAATTGAAATGTGACTTTGACCCTGGCCTTTCGATCAATTCATACTGATACTGCTCTTTGATTTTGTTACATGTCTAATTAAATCTGATGAAGTGGTTAACCTGGATCACGTATGTGGATGCAAATATCTCCCACTATAGGCTAACACAGTTCATCAAGTCACAACTAATTACCGAAGTGATACCTGGAAGGCTTTGGACAGATAAAAAAAAGTACTACACAACTAACAAATGAAGAAATCTAAAAAAAAAAAACAATTACAATAAATATTAACTGACAAAAATAAACTACATCAATAAAATTGGTATCAAAGTTACATTGAGCATAACTAATATAACAACTCCATTAGATTGCTGTTGTCACCATAGTTTAGTATCCACGTTAGATACGCATAGTATCTCCATCGGTCCTTAATTTCTGAAAGCCCATTTCTTTTTAGTGGATGGTCAATCAGCTCCCATAGTCTCCTTTTGAAAACTTTTTTTTAAATGGAAGACACGTACAGAATAAACTTTGCAGTCTAATTTGGCAGATGGATCAAATTTCTGTGCGAGATGATGATGGTATGTAGAAGTATTCATCTCAATGAATCAATGGTTCTTTAAGATGATCAATTAAATATAGCAACTTATCACAGAATAGCAATACTCCAATATTTGGAAGCGAGTGGCATGAACAAGAAGGAGATAGAGGAGGAACAAAATTTATGCTTCCTATTGTTTAAAGCGGCACATGAAAAGAGAGCATGAACACAGTTAAAGAACAGTTTTTGACACTATAATCTAGTTGTCCTGAGACTACGGACTTCAAACTCCCAAGCAAAGAGAGTAAGCTGTATCCATATCACACATCTTGAACAGACTCTTTATTAAGCTATGCTTTTGATGTATTCTGATGACATTTCTATTTCGTTAACATCCTTTAATTACTTTATCAAACAATGTGCATGATTTACCTGTCATTTTCAATTTAACCTTTTCAAGTCTTACATTTGCATCTACTATCTATTGTTACCATGCATAATATCATCATCTAAAGATTCTAATACAATTTAATGGTTGAATTCAGACTTACTAGAAGTTGTAGATCGAAGAGCAAAACTTGTTGTCAGTGAGTTATCCGATGAGCAGTCTGTTTCACAACCTTCAGGTACAGATCCATAACATCCTTTTCTGTCACCTCCTAGCAAGTATTTACAACACATTTTGGCAAAATTTCTCCTTTTCTAGTCATCTTTTGGGATGTTTTCTTTGGCCTGTTCCGGGAATACACTATTCATCACTTATGTTTTCTTTTTGTGTCCTCTTTGCAACAAATAAGCATCCAATGGTCAAGTTGTCCAAACCAGGAGGACAAAATCAAAGGAGGTCAGGGATAAACACATACCTGTGACTTTTGCAACTGAGAATTATTTTTCTTAACTCTGTATGGTATCTATAACATGTGATTTCTGTTCCAGGGTCAATCAAGATTCTCCAGCATCGAAACTACCCAAACTATCAAACCTGTACAAGAGCAGAAAAATATAGATTTATCAGAGCCAAAAGTGAAAGCTGATAATGTCGAGAACTCTTCATATGAAAATTCTGTCAACTGTGGCAGTAACCACACAGCTGACATTTCCACAAAAATGCCATCTGATCCCCAAGCAGATACAGTAACATCAGATATCACTTCTTCAGGGGTCACTCAAGATGGAGAAGATGGAAATGATAGTAACAATGTTACCGAAGTTCCAGTTACGGAAAGTGAGATACATACAATGTCCACTACAAGTAATGACATCACCACTGGAAGTTCAAAAGATGTGTTTGAAAGGTCTTCCTATTCTCCATTTATGAGCAAAGGAATCAATATTGTTCATGGAAATCACCTTGCTGAAGCTATTCAAGAAGTAAATCCAGTGGATGAGGATACATCCTTGACAGTTGACCAAGCAAGACCTGAATCTGAAACAGTGGAAAGACAAAACAAAAATAGTGCCCAAGAAAATGAAAAATACCTTTTGCCAGAGCCTTCAATTAACATAAACAAGCAGCATGAGCCAAAAACTGATACCTCTCCCATGAAAGTCCAAGACCAACTTGATGAGGTAAACAATATTGTAAAGGAGTACAACACATGCTTTATTGTTCTCCTTTCTGTTTTAATATTGATTAATACCTCAAGTTGCTTGGCAGGCTCAGGGTTTGCTTAAGAATGCAATTTCGACAGGTCAATCGAAAGAGGCCAGGTTAGTTAGGGTAAGATCTAATGTCATTCTGTTAGTCTTTCACTTATCATATTAATATTTCCATGTTGGTAACAACTGACTTTAGAATTACTTAATTAAATATTATTCATACCAACCTTGATGGCTTATATTTAATGCTTGTTAATATTTAAAGTGCTATGAACCAAGGCCCTATACACTTGATAGTTTATTTGACATAGTAGCTTTTTGGATTATAATTTGTGGCACTGAGATGAATGCAATTCCCTATATGAAATTGTGTTTTGTACCCTCTTTGTCTAAATTCTTTCCTAATCATGGAACCTTGGAAGGTTGTTCCCTGCCTGCATGAGCTTAAAGTACTCATAGCAACAATATTCTCTAATTTTTTAGAAAATTCATGAGTAAATTGTGAAATTAATTGTAAATGAATTATTCGGTGGCTTGAGACTCACCTGACTATCATCCGCATTATTCACGAATTGCTCACGAATTTATGAATAATTCACGAATTTGACTGTTTTATATAGGGTGGCAATCAATGTTTTAAAAAACGGAAGGCGGAAGGCAGGCGGTCAAGTGGTTTCAAAGCGGAAGGCGGACGACTAGGTGGGCGCCCGGAGAAAAAGGCTAGCACCCACCTATATAAAATATATTCTATATATAAATTCATAATTCCATATAAAAAAACAATAATAGAAAGTTTTACATATGCAAACATCAAAACATCCGATCTGAATATAAAAGTTTTATGAAAAGGATGGAGGGGATCAGGTGGGGTCAGGGTTGACTGCGTGGCAGGAGAAAGAGAGCAGCTTTTGAGCTTTTGGGATATCTAGGATATCTAGTTATATAGTGAAAAGGGAGGAGGGGATCGAGTGGGGTCGGGGTTTTATGAAAAATTATTACTAATCTGCCCACCTGCCTGGAGCCTGCTTGGAACCCGCCTAGGCGCCCGCCTTTTACCCGCCTAGGCGGGTCGGATCCCGCCTAGGCGCCCGCCTTTGTTCAACCTGCCTGCAGTGTCGCTTAATACTGAAGCGGAGCGGCCAACCTCTTAAAACGCCTAGGCGGTCACCCGAACCGCTTTTTAGAACAGTGGTGGCAATCGGTAGGGTTCGAGTCAGACCCTACCCCTATCCATACACATACCCATTTGGGTATGACAGGGTCCATACCCGATCCATACCCATTTGGTTAGAAGAGGGTCCATACCCAACCGGGTTTTGGTTTGGTTTCGGGTATGAATTGGGTATAATTGTCTATTTTTCTCCATCGTCTGTTTAATTATTTGAGGAGAAAAATCAAGACATCACAATGCAATGTTAAGAAGCTCTTTTGGTTTCTTATCACAATGGTTTAGTAGAGTATAAGTTTGGGTAGGGATATGGGTTCGATTATAATTTGGGTACATGATAATGAGTTTGGAGTCGCATTGTATTATCTAGTATACACAAGTTAGAGGGGCAATCGGGTTTTGGGTTTCGCATACGGGTATTGAGGTACCCATACCCATACCCAAAAGATTATCGGATAGAGTTTCTATACCCATGACCTACCCAAACCATGTTTCGGGTACAAAATCTATACCCATATCCAATGTTTCGGGTCCGGTTTCGATCGGGTTTCCGGAGTCTATTTCCACCCCTAATTTTATAATATATTTTATTTTATTTTCAAATATGCTTTGATTCTATTTATATAAACTTGCTAATATAGTTTTTTTTAATGTTTTGTATTGCCGAACTTTTATCGAACTTTTCAATTTTTTTCCCCGAACTCCGAATTTTGCCCCCTCACCAAATTATCCCAAACTTCGACTTTGTTACTGTAAAACACTAAACCTATAAGGGAGATCTCCTTACCTACCAACTCATCTTTTCCGTTTCTCGCCATGCCCATCTTACCAAGTTGCCTTGGATAGGTTTTCGACACAAATCTTAGAGGGTTGACATCATGATGTCATCTCGTTGGAAAATTCTTTTCAATATTCTCGATAATCAACCCCATCTTTATGGGAGTATCGCAAAAGCATCTAACGTTTCCCATGAGGATGCCAAATCTTTGCCTTCCCATGCCTCTTCACCTTTAGTTTCGCAGGTGGCGTAAAGGGCACATTCGCCTCACATCATCGGTCCTACTATCACCCAACTCTTCCTCCTCCCACTCACGCTTATCTTCTTGAGACTCGTACTTGGTGTACCTGCTCCCTGTTGCGACTTGCGACGATTGGTGCATATTAGGTCTCTGGCGAGCGTTTGCATGTACATAAATATCTCCTTGCAGATGACGTCAGTGGCCTCGGGGCACTTCTTGGTTTCAGACATTGACGGATGCACCAAGTGCTGCTTGAGCCATGTGATGCCACCTTTGGCTTCATAATTGTATAGCCTGTAGATCATAATACTCTACTACGTTGGGCTCTTATAGTTATCTTTTTTCCACCCAGGATCTTTTGAGTTGAGCGACATCAGTGGCTTAGCGCCACCAGAGGATTCCTTACCCGTAGAACGGTAGAAGGCATCGATGAAAGGAGAGTAAGGGAGATTTGGAAGTGGTTAGAGGGGAAGTGAGATGGATTTGGAGCGAATAAATGTTGAATTGGAGGCCTATAAATAGGTTTGAGATGCTTGTTAGTTTAGCACAATTACGGTATTTGTGCTCGCATAGGTACTTGTGCCTCCGTGTATATGTTTGTGCAGGCATACAACTCCAATTGTCCAAATTAGGACCATTGGACTTTTCCCTATGCGGCCACACAAGTACTTATGCAACCACGCATCTTCCAACTTTAACGAACCATTGACTATGTACGGCCGTATAAGTGCTTCTTCCTATGTGCGGAATCCACAAGTATTTTTTATGGGGACTTTTGCCTATGCGGTCGCATGTGCACATATGCGACGCACATGACAACAATGCATACAAGTCGCCTAAAGGTTGAAGTTCACTTTACTTAGTAGCTTTCTAGCATCATTCTTCGTCATTTTATACATTTTCAAGTTCTCAATGTTACTTTCAGGCTTTTCAGCCATTTCTAGGAGCTTGATCCATTTTCCTAGATTTGCCTTTTGACCCTCATCGTTCCACTTCAAGGTTTTTATTTACATGGTGGCTACATTTAGATTCTCCATGAACTTCTCTAGCACTCTAGGAAGCATCGATACGGATACGGAGATACGGATACGGGGATACGGATACGGGAATACGTGGATTTTTAAAAAACTAGGATACGCGGTACGGTGGGGATACGTTTGTAATTTAATATATATATATAATATTAATAATTAAATATAATCATTTCTGTACTAGAATATGAATAGTAAATAGTTTGAAAACAATTGTACCTTCAATCCGTCCAGCAGAAGAACAGCAATGTGGATTTCAGTCAGATTGTTAGGTTTCGGTTGAAACCGTTAAGGTTTCGGCGGCTAAAACCCTAACAATCCGAGCGAATCTCACACGAGGCTTTGGATTTAAAAAAAAACCCTTTGATCATTTCTTCAATCATGTGATTTGAAAAAAAAAACAAAAAAAGTAACTGTGCTTTCAATCCGTCCAGCAGAAGACCGACAAGGTGGGTTTTAGCCTAATTGTTAGTGTTTCGGCCAAAACCGGTAAGGTTTCGGCGGCCGAAACCCTAACAATCCGAGCAAAACTCACTCGAGGCTTTGGATTTAAAACCCAGAAAAGCAACTTTGCCCTTCAATCCGTCCAGCAGAAGACCGAAAATGTGGATTTCGGTCGAAATCGGCAAGGTTCGGCGGCCGAAACCCTAACAATCCGAGCGAAACTCAGTCCGTCCAGCAAAGAAGAAGAAAAGGGGATGAGAAGAAAAAAAAAACCTGAGCACTGTTCGTCGTCGCCTGGTCGGTGTGGTCGCCGCCTCGTCGTCGTCACCTGGTTGGTGTGGTCGCCACCTGGTCGCTCCCCCTCTATCGCTCTCCAACAAGGTCAGCCATGGGATCTCAGTCTGAGCAATCTGAGGTTAAGTTATAACCGAAAAAAAATTACATCCGTCTGTTACACCAGTTGACGTGGCATCCAATTAGTGCGATTCACCAGATAGGTTTGACCCATTATCACTTACACCCTCTCATGTTTAAAACCCAACAAATCCCCCCCTTTATTTTGAAAAACACACCATTTGCACCCCCTCCTGGTTATGTTTTGGGTTTTCAAACTATAGGGGGTGTAAGTGATCATCGCTCATAATACAGGGGGTCTGTGTAATTTATCCTATATAATATATATGTATAATATTATATATTTAGACCCAATACGTATCCCCGACGTATCGGGCCGTATCCCCGACGTATCGAGTCGTATCCCCGGTGTATCGGGCCGTATCCCCGACGTATCGAGCCGTATCCCCGGCGTATCGGGCCGTATCCCCGACGTATCGGGCCCGTATCCCCGCCGTATCGGATTTTTTTTTTTTGTTTTTTTTAATTCCGATACTTCGTAGCCGTATCAGATACTTATCCGCCGTATTGGGCCGTATCGGAGTATCGGGAAGTATCCGATACGGGTACGGCACCTGTTTTGAAGTATCGGTGTATCCCAGCTAGCACTCCTAGTAATGCAATTTGCCATTTCCAAGATCCAACTCCTCTCTTTACTAATTATCTTTAAAGGGTGCACATATATCCTTTTAAACTTCGGCACCTTATTCTTGGGCCTATCATTGTTTCCTTTTTGTTTTTCTCGCTCCTGATATATAACTACTAGCTATGCTTTCTCCTGATATTACCTTATAATCTTTGCATGTCGGGCCCTCTTTTTTTTTTCTTTTCTTAAAAGAATAATTTATCCATAGCAAATTTGATCCACTCTTGAAGGTAACTAAATGCTCGTCTCTCTTCTTTAAAAAAAGTATTAGCGATCACTAGATCATACAACACTATGAGCTCAATTATCAAATCCAATCTCATTCTTCTTTGTAACCCTCTTCCCGCATGTATCTTTTATATCCTCTACTACCACTCCCAACTTGACCATGTAAATCACCACCTGCAAATATCCTTACTCCCTCTGGAATTTCTTGCACTAATCCATTCATTCTTCCTTAAATTGCCTATGCACTTTTCCATCAATGCTACTTGTTATGCATATACACTAATTACACTATTAATATCCTCATCTAACCAAATTTGTTTGCTAACAATCTGTCGCTTATCCTTCTAACCTTGGCAATACCATCTGCATATCTTTGTCCGCCAATATTGTAACTTCATTTCCAGTATTTCCCTCCCTACATATATAAGTTGTGGCCATGGAATCAAATTTCGACAAATGTCGGTCGAAATCACCGACATATGCGCCATATGTCGGTATTTGAAGGCTCCGACATAAAAAAAGTATGAATTGTTGACATTACAATTTATCGGTCGACATTGTCGGTGGATGTCGACAAATGTCGATGAAAAGAACCTGTGACTGATTGACTGTACAATTATTCTATTTGTCGGGCTCTTGTCGGTTTGCCTGTGGATTTCGGTGGAAAAGCTGGGATTCCCAGCTGTTGCTCTTCCTTTGTGAATAAAATATAAATTCTTGGGTTGGTAGCATTGTATAAATAGTATGCTTGCTTGTATTAATTGTTTGTAGTTGTATGCTTGTATTTTGTATGGACCTTGAGCATTCTAGCACTATGTTTGTACTTTGTAGTTTGTACAACTATTCTACAATCGTTGTCTATTCTATGGTTATGGATTCTACTTTCAATTTAGATTTTGAGCGGCTTTGAGATTTTGTATGGCATTCTACTTTGTAATTCATTAAGTGGTTTAAAATTTTAAATATGAATATAAAGTCCTAGATAAGTAGATATGCATATTTATGTTACAAAAAGATTATTATAAAATTTTGCTGAAATATTCCATCTTTTTCATATCAAACGAACAAAATCTAAATCTGACTGAAAACGACAAATTTTCATCGAAAAACACCAAAATTTGACTGAAAAACGAAATATTTCCACTGAAATTTGTCTTTTCATTTTACAATTTTTCCATAGACAAATTACTGAAAAACAATTTTTTTTTTCTTTTTTTGGCCGACCGACATGGACACCGAAAACGACATTTAAAACCTTGGTCGTGGCTACCACTGATTTCCTTGCTCATTTCTATTTGGTTTCTTGTAGGCAAGCAATTTTGACGTTTTTTCTCATCATCTTCCAGTTATTTTGTGCTTACTATAAACTCAAAACATGCATGGTATAGCATATTAAAATATTTATCGCTGCCTTACTGGCTCCTACTTTTAGAGTTCTAAGAATCGGACACTTCGAACATGTGTCCGACACCAACACCTGGATCACATCTACATACAAATAATCTTTCCAATCTAATACTTGAATATTATTTATCTTAAAGAATTGTTTCCATTTTAGTATCTATTTATATTGGACTTTTTTAATGCAAAAAGTAATGTACATTTGCATTCTTATCATGACAACATTTCAATATTAAACCATGAAAACATGTCTAATTTGGGGTTAATTATTTTTTCCAAAGCAGATTCTGGACCCAAATTTTCAGCGTAAATCTACTTAATGTGGGTTAAGCATTGATTTCGTTAGCACCGAGTCACTGATCTTGAACTTGATCTTCCAGACTTCCTTATCGAATACCCTTTTTGCACCTTGGTGATGGTATTAAATAGGGTGGAATTATGTAAGAAGTAAAAGGCCCAATAACCAAAATTTTCATCTTTGATTTATCGAAGGGTCCTCCATTCAAGGTTTCTTCGCCCAGGTAAAGTTAATTTGGCTTAGTTTGAGGAAATGAAGGATGTAAATTAATTTGGGAGACATGGGGTATTCCTGATTCTCTTCAAGAGCAAATTGAGCGAGATCAAATAGATTTAGGTGTGTTCAACATTTTCAAAATTCACGCAATATCCTCCTATGTTAGATGTTTGTACAAACCAGTGGTTAAACTTTACAGAAGCTCTGACTTCTCTATGACTAAGACACCTAATAGTGGATATATAGAGCCCTTGAATAGATGAGGACGTGCTTTTACTAATTCACAATCATATTCATCCACATAATGCAATATAAAAAATGAGATATCAGATATTACAACTAAAAGTAAACATATTATTGCCTAAGTTTTTTCTTCATCATTAAAATTTATTTTTCTGTCCAAAAGAAGCAAATGAGATGAAACTAGGCCTACTACCTTTATATCATCTTCTCACTCGCATGCATACTATATAACATTAGTTCGTTTAGTGTTTTCCTTTTGTATATTCCTGCGAATTATTAATCATTGCAGTTCTATTAACCAACAGGTTTGTGCTGGACTTTCATCTCGGCTTCAAGAATACAAGTCTGAAAATGCACAGCTCGAGGAACTTCTTGTCGCAGAGGTGAACCACCTTACAAGTTCCTTGTTTCCTTTAACATGAAACTTCATGTAATTCTTGTTGCTGAGAGGTGTAAGTTCAACTTATAATCTGCAATTTTGTACAGAGAGGACGCTGTAGTTCATATGAAGTTCGCATAAAGCAGCTGCAGCAAACTTTATCTGCATCCAAAATTGAGGTGGCAAGAGTTGAATCAAATATGGCTGAAGCTTTAGCTGCAAAAAATTCCGAAATTGAGGTTCTTACTGGTTCAGTGGATGCTCTGAAAAAACAAGCTGCTGCTTCGGAAGAGAAGCTTGCATCTTTGCAGGTGTCATTCTTTTTAATCTTCTATTTCTCACAGTACACTGTTATGTCAATTGCATATTATGGAAACTTTCTTATTTTAGCCTATCAGTACAGCACATTGAAGAATACTTTGCTAGTAACCTTACCAACTTCTCCATCTGGCTAATACCTTTGTGGAAACATGAGAACATGTAGCCATAATTTGTGAGAGAGATTTTGTCCTTCACATTTCCATCTGTTTCCCTATTTCAACTATACCCTTAATAGGAGCAAATTTAACTTAAGATAGGCGAGTAATTAAAGTATGGTTGGGCATATGAAGTTGTTTTGTCCTGCAGAATACCATTAAAAATTTAAGTTTCTCCAGTATGTGGAGTCATAGTACAAGTCTATATCCTTGTGCTGGACGTGTATCACTGAAATGCTTGTCACTGACATCTCCAATATAGACGGAAAAGAGATCTTTGTTCTGAACTTAAAAATAGCCTTCTTCATGCATCCTTGTTGGGTATTATATTGATCATCTTTCTGAGATTTAAAACTTTCACAAGGGAAGTTATGGCATCCTAGACTTTTTTTATCACGCTTAGTTTGTCACTTCATGAGTGCGCATACACGCACATACCCACCATATTATATCTACCTAAGTACGTTGTTTCATATCTTGCTGTCGTTTCTCAGGCATGCATATATTCACCATTACTTGGTAGAATTGCATTTGTTGTTTTCTTTCACCCACATCATGCAAACACAAACCCATGGATAACTATAACTATATAAACACACACACACACACACACACACACACACACACACACACACATATATATATATATATATATATATATATATAGAGAGAGAGAGAGAGAGAGAGAGAGAGAGAGAGAGAGAGAGAGAGAGAGAGAAAGAGGGGTGCTAGGTTGAGCTGTGAGTTGCCGGTTTAGAAAGTGAGCTGCGCTCACTTTGACCCCCCTATAAGTTTTAAAATTTGATGAAATTTGGTGAGGGTCTTGTCTAGGGTAAGATGATCATCCTCACCAATTTTATCAAATTCCAAAACTTCTAGGGACTTCAAATAGTTGAAGAAAAATCTGTCGTTCGCAGTCACTGTTAAAATCTGTAGATTTTGCTTCGACCATTTGACTCCCCTAGAAGTTTTGGAATTTGATAAAAATTGGTGAGGATGATCATCTTACCCTAGACAACACCCTCACCAAATTTCATCAAATTCTAAAACTTGTAGGGGGGTCAAAGTGAGCGCAGCTCACTTTCTCCTCCGGCAGCTCACACCTCACTATAATATTCCTCTCTCTCTCTCTCTCTCTCTCTCTATATATATATATATATATATATATATATATATATATATATATATATATATATAGGGCTGTTACAGTGAGCTGTGGGCTGCCGGGGGGGAAAGTGAGCTGAGGGTATTTTGACCCCCCAAGAAGTTATGGAATTTGATGAAATTTGGTGAGGTTGTTGCCTAGTATAAGATGATCATCCTCACCAATTTTCATTAAATTCCAAAACTTCTAGGGGGGTCAAATGGTCGAAGCAATTTTAATGGGGGGTCAAAATACCCGCAGCTCACTTTCCCCCCCGGCAGCCCACAGCTCACTGTAACAGCCCTCTGATGACCCTAGAAGTTTTGGAATTCCTTGAAAATTGATGAGGATGATCATGTTATCCTAGACAACACACCCACCATTTTTCATGAAATTCCAAAACTTCTAGGGTGGTCAAAATGATCGCAACTCATTTTCTCCTTTCGTAGCTCACAACTCACTATAACATTCCTTTCTCTCACGAAATTCCAAAACTTCTAGGGTTGATCACCTTGTCATTAATAGTATTTTAAGTATCGTTATCGCTGTTGATATCACCAAGTTACTCGGGGAAACAATCGGAAATAAAACTTCTACTGTTTGATGACCCTAGAAGTTTTGGAATTCCTTGAAAATTGGTGAGGATGATCATGTTACCCTAGACAATACACCCACCAATTTTCACGAAGTTCCAAAACTTCTAGGGTGGTCAAAATGATCGTAGCTCATTTTCTCCTTTCGTAGCCATAGCTCACTGTTACATTCCTCTCTCTCTCTCTCTCTCTCTCTCTCTATATATATATATATATATATATATATATATATATATATATATATATATATATATATATATATAGGGGGCGGGGAGCCTGCACCCGAGGTGCAGCAACAACGCTGCACCTCCCCCTTATTTTACCTACCTAGAAGTTTTGGAATTGGATGAAATTTGGTGAGGGTGTTGTCTAGGGTAAGGTGATCATCCTCACAAATTTTCATCAAATTCCAAAACTTCTAGGGGGGTCAAATGGTCGAAGCAAAATCTGCAGATTTTAACGGTGACTGCGGACAGCTGATTTTGCTTCGACCATTTGACCCCCCTAGAAGTTTAGAATTTGATGAAAATTTGTGAGGATGATCACCTTACCCTAGACAACACCCTCACCAAATTTCATCCAATTCCAAAACTTCTAGGTAGGTAAAACAAGGGGGAGGTGCAGCGTTGACGCTGCACCTCGGGTGCAGGCTCTCCGCCCCCATATATATATATCAGTGTTTTTAGAGGCGGGGGCGTATGACGGGGCGTTTTGCCTGCTGTGGGGCGGGGCGTAAGCCTTAGGGCGTGGGGCGTAAGCCCCATGAATTTTTATTTTTTTAATTTAAAAATATATATAGAAATAAATAATATTAGATAAAAAAGTGAAAATAGATTAAAAACAAATAAAATTAAAAAAAAAACTATGAGCAAAGTTATTAAACAAAGCATTTAAGCCTACAAACATGGTTGATAAATCACAAATATATAAAAAATGATAATAAAAATGAACTTGTCATTGTCTTTCAATATCATTTAAGATCTAATTATAAGTTTCTAACCAAAATTCAAACTATCAATGTTTATATTCCATAGATTCTACCATTCCATATATGATATGGAACCAATTTAAAACAATTTTAGTTCCCAAAATTTCATAATCGTCATCCAAGAGATTAAGACACATACAAAAGATCACACGGTAGTAATCAAATCATTTTTTTTCAACAATGCAAACAAACTCCAATGGAGCGTAAGCCCGGACCATTGGGGCGTAAAAGGCGTGCCCGGACGTTCAGGGCGTACACCACAGTGGTTCGGGCGTAAGTCCCATGGGAAAAAAGCCCCAGCTGGAGCCGCCCCGGGCGTTTTAGGACCGCCCCCCCCCGGGGCGAGCCCCGGGCGTACCCTGGGGCGTGTTTTTTAAAACACTGATATATATATATATATATATATATATATATATATATATATATATATATATATATATATATATACATATACGGTACACTGAACTGCTGTTCGGGTTGAATTCCCTGGACCACAAATTTTAAACCGTATGATGCCAGCCATTCAATTACTGGCGTATGTATGTTTTATTTGAGGTCCGATACCATCAGATGGAGAAGATCACAGCCGTCCGTGCGGCCGTGATACGTAAGGTAGATTTTTTTCTTTGTTCGTCTTCTTTGCTCGGCTGGGGTAAGCCGTGAGTAAATCCAGCTTTCTGTCAGCATTTTGGAGAGAGCCCAGCCTGGGCTCATTCTGGTATAATTAGTATAAGTCCATCCAGCATATCTAGAACTTTGAATAGGCACAAATCTCGACCTTACTGCCAAGGCCAACCCTACTGCTGAAGTCTTGGTTTGTATGCAGAGATTCTCATTTACACTGTGTAGACCTAGCCCTGCCCTCCATTACCATGTTTATCATGTTAGTTATTATCTAGAATATATGGTTTTTTGATCTTGTTGTAGCTGCTTCACTCAAGTTCTTTACACACTATCATGCACTAATTTTTCATTATACTATTAAAAGCCTAGCACAGGGACTTCCACAATAATGAAGCTTGGATCATCTTTTTTTTTTTTCAGATGCAGTCTGTTCGAAACCTAACCCACAGACTAATTTTGGTCCAGTCACATCCTCAAGCAGGCGCTGCCTATGGGCCCTCTCTTATGCACCACTTTTTGTTGCTAGTTATATGCCAGTTAAATCACCAACATGATTGTGATAGTCCAAAAAGTGCTGAAAACTTTTCCTAGGTCCATTCCTTTTTTTATTCTCCCAAAAATGTTCTGCCAATCATTCCTAATTAGGCTAAACCTGACTTATTAAATTCACAAACAGGACAAACTAATTCACGATATTTCTTCAAGGATTATGCCAAATAATTTTAAATCAATATTGTTTGTTTCTATAATGTATTACGTTTTGAGCTATCAACGTTAACCTTGGCCTAACATCGTCTTTCATATCTAACCAGGCCAACATGGAGACTATTCTGAGGAGCAGGGAACTAACAGAGACCCGGATGATGCAGGTATGTTGATTAGATTCTAAGAGCATCTTTCTGTTGCTAATATGTTGTAGAGACTGTTCATCATGATCTTTTAATCATCTTATGAATTAAGTTATACACATATGTTTACTTAGGCTCTACGAGAAGAACTTGCATCTGCAGAGCGCAGGGCTGAAGAAGAGCGTGCTGCACACAATGCCACCAAAATGGTTTTTTTCTTGAACTCTTTGGCTCTCCTTTCATGGTCTTTCATTTTTGTCTTGCTTGTGACCATTGTGCGCATTAGCAGGCTGCAGTAGGGAGAGAAGGAGAACTAGATCACCGAGCTGTCGAGGCATCCAATGCTCTTGCTAGGCTCCAGGTAAAATTTAGAGTTTTTGGTACATTGTGCATGAACATGTTGGTATGCTTACATGAATAGATCCATACGTATTTTATTCAAACCTATTTCTTTGTTCAGAATTGCATCCAAAATGTTATTAAGCAGTCAATAAATCTCAAATTATCATGGTTTATAGCTTGACAATAATTTTTATTTTTTATTTTGACATCGGCGGGTGTCCCAAAACCTTTCGGGCAATGGACCCACTTCGGGCTCGGACTAATCCCTCTGGGAATGCTCATTGATCCACTTGGAAGTTTCCCTGGCAGTCCTGGGTAACTCGAGGGGCGAGGAATTGACCCCACAAGGTCACAATCTCCTTACCAACGCATCAGTTGCTTACCAACTCCCCTATACCCTTGTGGGTAGCTTGGTAGTATGTGATATTATAGTTCATGGGGTAATGCATGCGTGTGCATGTGTGTGTGCCCCGTCATAATACACACGTTACACCCGAGGAGTGGTCTAAGTCATTGCAAATAATGGTGAAAATGTATAGTGTACCGTCCAAAGAGATGATGCACACAGGTACAAAGTTCATCATGACCTAAACATCTCAAACACATATTGACAATAAATAAAAAATTTGCAGATATTTGCAAATCGGTGTAGTCAAACCGCCGCCTATGCGTTTTGGAGCTTCTGGCGCCTAGGCCCCCCCCTAAGCGGGCCGTGTTTCCTTGGCAACCTGCCTAGACCGCCTTAGCGCTTGGTCGCCTAGGCAGGTTTCTTGTGGGGACCGTCTTCATGATGATGATTTAACAAAATATCTTGTTATTGAGGCTGGTGGAAACAATGACGGACAAAGGCAAAGAGGAGGAAGAAGCACACAAACACTTAAAGATGCTGAAGTTTGTGGTGAATCTGGTGATTCTTATAGGAAGTCTTGTTTCAAACGAAATAGACCTTTATGGAAATGGTGACATGATTTTGATGTATTGATTATTGCTTAGATTGACAACTTTTGTTTTGATCCGTTCTAATTCCATCTTCTTGAGCACTTAAAAAACATCATTTTATATTCTTTACTAACTTTTTGAATGTATGAAGAATATATATATATATATATATATATATATATATATAGAGAGAGAGAGAGAGAGAGAGAGAGAGAGAATACGGGGTATGAGCTGCCACCTTAATTATCAATTTGAGCAGTCAACTCCTAGCCATCTGATTTAAATCACCGGCCGTCTGTTTTTTTTTAAAAAAACCACAACTGTAATACAGCTTACTACAGTCTACAGCTGACCCTCATCCTCTCTCTCTCTCTCTCTCTCTCTCTCTCGCTCGCTCGCGCGCGCGCTGAATGCCCGACACCAGCCGGCCAGAGGTTCCCGCTCATCTCCGACAGCGCCGGTCCCTCTTCCCTTCCGACAGCCTTGCTCCCCTCCGGCAGCCCCTTGACGAGGTCCGGTCCCTCGTCACTCACCCTTACTCCGTCACTCCGGCAGCCTTGCTCCCCTCCGGCGCCCTCACCCTCAACCTCTCTCCTCCACCTCTGGCGACCCCTGACCCCTCCGGCCGGCGATCACAGGTAGCCCCCTTCCCCTCCACCTCCCACTTCCGGTGCCGTCAAGCCCCCGCCGGTGAATCGCACGCTCCCTCCGGTGCCGTCAAGCTCCCGCCGATGAATCGCACTCCCCCTTCGGCTGGATCGAGCCCCGATCTCTCCCCCTCCGGCCCTGATCGCAGCCCCGACCTTCCCCTCCGGCCGCCGGAGGGGAAGGGGGCCGCCGGAGGTGGAGGAGAGGGCGCCTCCCATGCTGCTGCTCGAGGGGAGGGGGGGGGGAGTGAGAGAATGAGAGAGAGAGATTTCGATCAGCTGTGCTATGTGTATTATTGATATTTTTAACCGACGGTTTGATCGTTGGAATCAGACGGCTAAGGAGCTGACAGCCTAATTTCAAATTAGGCTGTCAGCTCATATCCCGTATTCTCTCTCTCTCTCTCTCTCTCTCTATATATATATATATATATATATATATATATATATATATATATATATATATAGGGGGATGCTTGGGTGCGGTCTGCAGATTTTGCTTCGACCATTTGACCTCCTAAGAAGTTTTGGAATTTGATGAAAATTGGTGAGGATGATCATCTTACCCTAGACAATACCCTCACCAAATTTCATCAAATTCCAAAACTTCTTGAGGGGTCAAAATACCCGCAGCTCATTTTCTCCTACCGCAGCTCACAGCTCAACGTAACAGCCCTCTCTCTCTCTCCTAGCCACCTTGACTACATTGTTGTAAATCCATTAATTGCTCACAAGATGAATGATTTTTAAAACAAGATCAAAGGTTCTTTCTTAGTATTTAATCCTCAGTTTAGTAGTCTCCACAACATTTGATTTTAGTCCGCGTTTTGAGATGTGTAGCTGATAATGGACATCGTGCACCATCGATTTGGATGCCCCACAATGCATTTTGATTGCCATGTGTAACTGCTTGCTAGTACGCCCCAATGACTATTTGATAAATAGTTGGAAGGATTCCACTTGTCTTGTATTTTTTTACCATATTTTTGGTACGAAAAGGATATTCAACTATGGAAACTACCCTCATCACACAGAAGTAGATATGTATGGATGTGATATAGGGGCACATCAAGTGGTGGAGTTCAAAGATGATAACTAGAACACCGTGTTTTAATTTATAGGTGATTAGCTTCATCAATTTTCAGATTTATTTGTTGGTAGTTATGAGACTTCAAATCACGTTTATTTTAGGCATTGTTGCTAAAGTGATAATTTAGACGAGTTACCTGTAGGTTAAGTCACTTGTTACGAAAGAGGACAAAGGTTGGAACATGAATGTGAAGGTCTTGGTAAAACTCTCCCCCTTGTCCCCACCAACTCATTCTTTGGATTCTTCCCTTTTCTCTTGATATCTTTAAGGTGTTTTCTTTTTCTTCTTCCACTCCCTAGATATGGAAGTCTTTTTTATCTTCTACATCTTAATCTTTTTTCCGTCTTCTGTATCCATCTTGCTATCCTTAATAATTTTGTTTTGCAGTGGAATTGTAAACGTTATGGTTGCTAGTACCTTATGAGTTACAACACACGATACGATACACGTTGTACAATATAGTGAAAGTGAGGGCTTTGGTTTTTTTTTTTTTCTTTCTTTGTAAGTGCCGAAAGGACTTATTTAGCCCCTTTGGAATTTTTTTCCTACATGTTTATGTTCTGAGAAAGGATAATATAAGTCACCATAGTGGTCAATACACCACCTGTTAGTGCTTTGGCACAAGATAGACCAAGGATCGAAACTCGCCACAAGGGCGAGGGAAATGCACTGGTTTTTAATAACCTCTCAGGTAGGAAAGCTCGCCACTAAAACGAAAGGGAAGCCCAATACTATAGAGTGGGAGGAAATATGTCGTAAAATGCTTGACCAAGGCCACAAGTTGTATACATGATATGACAACCTTGAAAAACGTTTCAACAAAAAAACTTTCATTACAACATTTGTTCTAGAACTTATTTCAACTCTTCAACTTTGTTTCTGCTGGTTAAATCCTATTTTATCTTATTCTTTATTTTTTTCCCTCTCAAGTCTCATCTTCTTTTCTTTCTCTATTTCTTTACTAGTTTACAGTACATCCGTAGCATATCCTTAAGAAACTAGTTGTAGAATGTATTCCAGACTTTGGGGTCCTTTCTAACCTATCCACTTATGCTAACCATTCATTATCACACTTTCTCCCTAACCTTAGAATCCTGCTACCGTAAAGTTACTCATTTTCAAATTTCACCCCCATTTTCAGTTGTTGATAACAATATAGTCCCGGAAAACAAACTGAAAAATCTCTTGATCCAAAATTTGGGGACCCTAACTTGGCTCACGTTACTTTGGTTTCAAACAGACAAGTCACTATGCTTTCTCCCGTTGAGGGTTTAGACATCTTTCCTGGTCTTCAGCGACGACATCTCGAATAGAGCCCGAATTTGGTCCGGGTTGGCTTCGATGCCACGACCGGTGACCAGGTAGTCCAAGAAGTTCCCCGGTATCACTCCAAAAGTGCACTTGGCAGGGGTTTAGCTTCATTTTGTAGGCCCTTAGTGTTTGAAATGTCTCGTATAAGTTAAGTCAATGATTCCGTGCATAAGAGGTGTTGTTGCGTCTTGAGTTCCAAATTGCCATTGTTCTGTCGCATCACAAAGAGCGATTGTGAGGAATAGCCATTCTAGAACCATCATTGGAATTTCCATTCTTTGACTGCGCACCCCGGTTCAGGCTTTTGACGAGAAGGTTGTCTACATCAAGGTTTGTAGTTTCGGTTTCGGTCCGCCCACCGAGGATCAGTTTCGATCGATTTCAGAGTTTCGGATCGGAGTTTCAATGGTTTCATTTTCGTTTTTTAAATATAAAATAATTACAAAATATAAAAATAATATAAAATAATTACATTGGTACCAACTTCATAGTGGTATTGTTTTCAAAAGTGTGTGGCTTTTGCTTTACCCCGATTTTTTCTCTAAAAGTTGGAAAATCGTGATTCTGAATTTTGGCTAAGTCCGGAGGAAAAAAGAGTTCTTGTGAAAGATTTTTTTTATAGATTCAAAATATTTTACCGGACTTTGGGTTTTTAAATTGATCTTATACTTTTAGATTTATGAGATTTTTTCCGGTCCAAAATACTTTGTGGTTTTTTTTTACCGAATTTTCTTTTTTAGCCAAAAGCTGTAAAATTTGATTATGTATAGGAACTAAAAAATTACATTTTGATTCCTTTGGATTTTGATTGTTCTGATATTTTTATTAAATCCAAATGGGGGGTATTTGCTTATTTACATAAAATAACTTAAAGTAAATGGAGAACATAAAGATCATTTACTTAAATGTTTTTTATGTAAATATGTCTGTCAAGCTGTCATGCTGAAATATACCTTATCCTGAACCCACTCCTGCTTTTACTGAGTGCTGAGTTCTGAAACTCAAAACTGGAGGATTTCGGGACCGGTTCCGACCGAAACCGATCCAAAACGGACCGGTTCTGACCGAAACTTCAAACCTTGGTCTACATAGACCTTGATGTGTCGGCTGGCCTGACTCTGGAACATCTCTGTGACAAGGAACTGGTAGGTCTTCCTTGCATTCTTCAGACTGTAAGGGCATCACCCAATAATATTAAAGCTTTTGGTAGTCTGCCCCAGTGGAGGATACAATTTCTCATGATCGTCCGATTGCACGGGATCTGATTGTAGCGCAAGTATCCATCCATAAAGGACAACAGTTTGTGGTGTCCACCGACTCGATTGATCCTCAGGAGATGTAAGTCGTCCTTTGGGCACACCTTGCTGAGGTCGGTCAAGTTGATGCACACCCTGACCGAGTCGTTCTTCTTCGGAACGACAATATTCGAGGTCCATTTCGGGAAGTGGGCCTCTTGAATAAAGCCCGCTCGTTGGAGTTTCTCCAGCTTGGCCGTCACTAGGGCAGCCTTGCTAGCCTTCATGTGACGAGCTTTTTGTCGAAT
This sequence comes from Chamaelirium japonicum, assembly GCA_947650365.1. Taxonomy (NCBI): domain Eukaryota; kingdom Viridiplantae; phylum Streptophyta; class Magnoliopsida; order Liliales; family Melanthiaceae; genus Chamaelirium; species Chamaelirium japonicum. The sequence goes on from OX393556.1 coordinate 66,865,052, forward strand.
TGGGACTGTGTCCTTGGTGACGTGGAGCCGGTGACATGCAACCTTGGGATCAATCTTTGGCATGTCGGTGAAGCTCCACGCAAAGATTTCCCGATTCTACCTGAGGAAGGTCGTTATTTCCACGACGAAGCTCCATGCAAAGACTATGTGAGGAAGGTCTTTATGCCTTTGGTTGTCGGAGTAGTTGGCTACGAAGTTTCGGACGGCCTAAGCTTTAGGTGGGCGTCCGGCCACCTTATCGAAGTGATTTGCTATTGTGTTTCCTTGCATTACTCCGCACTAACATCTGTATGCATGGCCCTTCATATGTAAGATTATATTGTTGCCTTGTAGGACTACTTGTCCATTTCTCGAGTTATTGTAGATCCTATAAAATTAACATGAAGCGGTATATGTTGCAGTTTCTACTATAATACTCTATGGATAATATTTTGTAAGGGTTCAAACTAACACAAGTTTGCATTGCATCATCTTATTCGTTTGCATTTTAACTAGTTCATTCATTTTCAGAGAACAGCTGATGAAAGCACATCAAGGGCCATGCAATTGGAACACAAAATGGCTTTGCTTGAGGTAATGTGTCTCTTTTGTTGCTGGATGTTATTGCTGCATGGGATAGGTAGGTAACATTTCCATTATTTTGAACCTTGATACCATTTCAGGTTGAATGTGCGACTCTAAACCAAGAGCTACAAGACATGGAAGTGCGCTCTCGACGTGGACAGAAGAAGTCTTCTGAAGAAGCTAATCAAATCCTTCAGGTTAAAACATGGAACTTACTTGTCAAGATAATTGAAGATTGATCACAATCAAAGTTGTATATCCTAGCTCGTTAACATCAGGTTCAAGAGCTGCATTGATATGACAAGGAACTGAGGAACACTTCAAATATAGCCTAGAAGTCGGTCTTATATGGCGACTGCATTCAGTTGGCCTTCATTTTTTTAAAAATTTTATACAGAGTAAAATTTTATACAGAGTAAAATATAGCTGGATGTTATTGCTGCATGGGATATGGCGACTGCATATTCAAGCAACCTATATCTATTTTTCAGTCATATTCCCACTTTTTACTTTTTTTTCCTTTCTTTTCCTTTCTAATAGTTTGTATTACTTAAGCTATGATCATATTCCATTCATCCAGTGTTTGTGAATCATGACACATTCAACTGGATAAGGGCTTAAAGAGAAATTTGACTGGGCAGCACCTTTGCAACATCAGTATTGGTTCCTCACTTTGAGAACTACTAAAACGTAGGTGTACGAGTTGTACTGAAGCAAAGAGTAATTGCATGCTGCAGAAAATAGCTATATTTTGCTAATTAATGAGAAAACTTTTACTCAGCATGGAAGGGAAATTAGAGTGATCTACCGTGCTAGTAAAGATTATAAGATTGATCAGAGTTGCTCTTCTGTTTAAATACTTCTTTAATTTATTTTTTCTTTTCAAAAATTTAGATGCAGGCATGGCAGGAAGAAGTGGAGCGCGCACGTCAAGGTCAAAGAGATGCAGAGAACAAGCTGTCTTTTTTGGAGGCAATTATCTTTCAAGACTTGATTGCGAATAAGCATTATAGTTTCTTAAATTTAAAAGATTTTAGGGTAGACATTAAACTGGTCTTCATGTGATCGGGAATTCGGGATGCATAGCTACGAATTCTAGGCTATGTTTTGAGTAGTAAAGCAATGTTCAATACTTCAATTATCTATGTATCTGTTTGTTTTTCTGATTTTAATCTTAGTTGAAATTTCTATTCTTGTGTAATGAATACTGAAGGATAAAACTCATTACTTAGCATGTAGACTATAACATGTGGCAGGCTGAGTTACAAAAGATGAGAGTGGAAATGGCTGGAATGAAAAGGGATGCAGAGCATTATTCACGGCAGGCAAGTAGCTTTATATTATGTTTTCTTTGAGGAGTATGCTCAACGGTCTAATTCTTTGCCCAACGGTCTAATTCTGATGGTGAATGATGTGATGCTTTATCTGTCTATAAGACTTCAAAAATAGATTATTTACATCTAAGTTTGATGCTCTATGCACCACCCTTGATATCTTCTATAATTAACCTATCAAGTGCCCTCAAATGTAGGTACAATATAGAATGGTATTGCACATTATATCAACCAGATCACATACTGGTCTCAATCTAATATGAACTACTAACAAATCCCAGAGAGGAAAACCATAGATATGCCAGGAAAATTAGAAATCCAGATGCAAAACTTTTTTGCAAAAGAAGGTTATTAAGGAAAAATGGACTTAGGCTATAGTTTGAGGGGCTGACGAATGAGGACCATGTCAAGGACCAAGTTTGGTAGAATTTCCACGAGAGAGGATGATCATAAAGGATTAAAAATGAGGACCATATTTAACAACAGTAGAAGCATGGAAATATCAAGATGATCCTGGCTGTATTTGTTAATTAGTTTACTTGATAACTTCTTAGATAACTGGAGAGCTATTTTAAAGATGATAGTCATAATTTGCCAACTATCATGCTTGAAAGTTGAAAGTATCCACAGTACGATGTCGATTATTTGATAGTAGAAGGCAAACACAGGCAAACTAAAATACTGATGCTATGCACTGAAAGGTAAGAATTGAGAATCAAGCTTCATGATATAAGGTCAAGCACACAATCTACTTTCTTTTTTAGTTTTATCTTTAACTTTAAGTAACTAATGAAACCAATTAAAGAGATGGGTAAAACTGGTAATTTGTGTTGAAGCATTAGTAATATAAAGCATATATCTCATTAGTACATGTATCCAAATATATACAATTACAAGACTCTCACCTTAAAGCGGCAATGTCTCACACACAAGGTTTATACTCAAATACATGATAATACTATATGCAGTACAGGTACATATACAAATTCGAAAGATTGCATGTACAAGTACATAGCTAGATACATAGTTCACCACTATGTTGTATATCTTGAATACCCCCACCCCTCTTAAACTCTTGAGTGGTATCCATTATGGTGATGACCCATTCACTAGACAATAGGAGTTGTTCCGTTGGTGGAATCGACAGGCGATAAAGTACGCAATGTAGGAATAGAAGTAGCATGGTTGTTACAAAGTGCAAAGTCTATTGAAGAAATTAAAAAATAAAAATGAATTCTTCCCCCCAAAGGATTACCAGGGAGATGACACTGAAGTGGATGACACATGGAGTCAAAGCAACAACCATGAGCTGCAACGATGGTTTGAGAGTTCTCCTTTGATCGTAGTCGTACCATTTCAGATTTGGGTCTAGCCAAACCTCACCCCCACCATTGAAAATCAGTTGTTTTGTTTCTGTTTTGGCCATATTTGGCTGAGTTGAACCGATATGGCTACTTGCTTTATTTTCTGAAGTACCCTTGGTAATGTCCATTGCATGTTCCACCTATTATGGAATTGATCTTTTGTTTGTGATTGTCATGTGACTCTAGTTTTGCTTCCACATTGAGTTATTCATATCCATGTGTATGCAACTGGCAAGTAATGTAAACATCTATAGAGTTTGTTGTTTTTGTTGTTAAGATAGAATGTGTTGATCATTTTTTTTTTTTTGATAATATATGTGTTGTCTAGCTAAATGGCATTGTAGTTACATGATTAATTTTCTTAAATGTTGCTTATTTATGCAAATAAATATGATAAATTCAAAAGTTGGACCTGATAACCCTAAGATCAAAGGCTATCCACTTTTCTATAAGGATTTTTTTGGGAGAAAGTTATAGTGGGTGATGCATGCAGGGTTCTTTAAAACCCTGGGTGCAGAAAGTTTAACAATAAAAATGGACTTTTAGTAATTTAAACAACAATTTCAGCAATCAAGAACTATAGTTTATCATGTGCAAGGTCCCAATAAAGATTCTGATATACCAAATAGTATTCAAAAGCGATAAACAAGCAAAATTGAATTATTATATTTAATCACATCAAAGACACTTCGATATCACAAAACCAGGCAATGATTCACCAAATAAATTTAGATCTAAATAAAGAACCAATGTTGATAGAGACCTATGAAGCCAATGGAATCGTTAAAGGGGCCCAAATAAGTCAATGAAAAGGGCAAAGGGAGAACGAATGATGATTACTACAAGGAACAGTGTTATCGTCAAATCGATCTGGGCCTCGGTCAATGCCTATCACGATCCGATATTTGTAGCCGTCGAGGATGAAGTGGCGGAGCAGGGAAGGTGACTCAAAAGATCAACACGTTCTAAAACTTCTAAGGGCATCACATTTATAATAAAAGTTAACGGATAAAAATAGACGGTGGATAAAGTTTGTAATATTTGATGCCCCTAGAAGGTTTAGAATGTGCTAATTTTTTTGTGGATGTTCTATCTGAGGTGGGCTATGAAGCATGAGTACGGGTACGTTGATACGGCAAAACCTTAAAAAACTAGGGTACGAGTACGGCAAGGTATATATATATATATATATATATATATATATATATATATATATATATATATATATATATATATATATATATGTGTGTGTGTGTATGTATGTGTATATGTATGTATGTACGTACTTTTAGTATAATATCGTTATTGATATGAATCAGATCCAAATGCAACCATAATTTCTTCATCATTAAAGCTCTAGCTTCAAGTTCCAAAACCACAAAAACCACGATACGAGCAATACGACGATACGATACTATATATATATGGTCTATTACATTAGAACCAAACCAAGCAAAGTAGCAATACAAAACAAAATGCATAGCAAAGTTCAATTCCAAACGATTGATAACTAATAAGCAAATAAAAAGAAAGTCATCAAGCTGCTAAGGATCTTCATTCCCATCATCATCTCCGAATAGCACGGCCTCGAAGTCGGGCTCATCAAGTGATAGATTTGCAATTTCAAGTCGCACCGGAGCCGTACCGAAGACGTACTGAAGACTGTCTGCCATATCGGGTATGGATTATGCTGTACCCGTACCCGTACCTGATAAGTATCCGGTACTGGTGCGGTATCTGTTCGGAGTACCCGTGCTTCACAGGAGGTGGGATGATTATATCCACAAAAACTCAGCACAGTCTAAACCCTCTAAATCATCAAATAACCTTGAAGGCAAAAAATAAAGGCAAAGATTTAAGGCACAGGATCCTGACCCTATATATATATATATATATATATATATATATATATATATATATATATATATATATATATATATATATATATATATATATATATATATATATATGTGACTAGAACATGCTTGGGTGAGTAGGTATTCTTCAAACATTGTTGGGTTCTAATATAATGGGGATATGTTAATTGCGACACTTCCTAATTGTTGTAACCTTTGTATTTTTCTTTTGGCCTTCTTCTTCGCCTGTAGTTTCTGTGCAAACATGATTTGCTTTTCAGATGTTTTGGATGAGATATGATGCATTTATACCCAAGAACAAATTTAACTTGTGTAGTACTGTATCCAGTGTCCTGTCGGCCTTTGTCATGTATTGATAGTTTGATACTTCATACTTCTTCATGGCTTGTATCTTACAGGAACATATGGAGCTAGAGAAACGATACCGTGAGCTAACAGATTTGTTGGTATGTCACAACTTTGATTAACTTTATACTGTTAAAAGAAACTGAATTTTAATAATAGTTATAACTTAGTAGTTTTAATTTGGTGTATTTTCCTTCAGTACCATAAGCAAACACAACTAGAAGCCATGACCAGTGAAAAGGCTGCAACAGAATTTCAACTTGAGAAAGAGAAAAGGCGTTTTCAAGAAGCGCAAGTTAGTTATTTCATGCCACTTTCTGGTTGTTCTTCATATTGTGAAAACTCATCATATTGTGTCAGATGAGTACTTTACATTTATTGGATAGGTAGAAGGAGAAAGGAGTAGAGCTTTCCGCCGAGCATCAACATTATGGGAAGAGGATACTGATATAAAAGCACTCGAGTATGCTGATTTATTTGTTTTCTTAACTATATCATACTCAATATTTTCTGCTACACTACAATTAGTTATGCGTCTTTACTTCTTTTTCTTTTCTTCTATTGTTTTTTCCTTGGGGGGCGGGTGGGTGGATGGAGTACCTGCTTATGCATTTTGCATTTAGTTCGGTTTTAGCATTTTTGAGTGAGCTTGTAACAATAATTGCTCATTCATACATGTCCTCAATAATTTTAATATAATATTGAGGCACCCCTTTCTCTTAAAGCTCACCAACATCTCATAAACTCTCTGAGCCAATAAAACCATACGAAGATTCTTTCTTCTCTTTATACCTTTGATGCGATGCCTGCTACGGTATACCTTTCTTTTTCAATTAATTGGAAACAAATAATGATTTGATGGAATTATTTAAACTAGCAAGTGACAATGATTATCAATTCCAATCAACTTACAACTTATGAACAATGATGAATAACAATAATAAGTAATAACATAAAGACTTGCAAGAACAATATGTTTCCGATAATAATAGGTAAAATCAGTCCCAAAATAGAATTTAAATGCAATGTTCTCACCAAAGAACCAAGCAGAAAGTCATACCAAACATACTAAAGCACAACCGGATGTTTCCAACGAGTTATGGGACCGAAGTATGATGTTTTGGGGCCAATTGAGAGGAGAGAAACTGAATTTCTGCCTGCAGGAATTTCAGGACAGCAGTGAGAAACAAGGAAGAACGATCTCTAAAAGATATACAAATCACTAGAAACTGAAAGAAGATCGATAGACTACCCTAGGATGCGATGGATGATGAATATGTGTCTCCAAATCTGCGCCGAATAGCCGGGACGTCTGGATGAAATGGCGGAGAGAGTTGTGGTCAAGAAGATAGAGATACGAAACCGGGATGAATCAATCTTTGGAGAAGAGAAGTCGTTGCACTGATCCCTCGCAAAGCCGAAGATGAAGTCGTGATGGCGAGGAAGAATCTGTTGAAGAAGAACAAGGTGAAGAGACTAGATGACGGTGGAGGGGAATAGGTTTCCGAGAGACACACTCTCCAAACACTAGGGTTTCAATTCTTCATCAATAGCTTTCTAATGATACAAACAGATTGGCGACTGGCCTCCTAGATCTCCGTAGGGAATCAAAATAAACCGTCAGCTGTATAAATCTGCACGTCGGAGTCTGTATGCATCAACCTTTCCATTAGTTGTCTCAGCAAGAAAATAACTTCCATTGTGTATCTTCCTTAACCTTTGTCCCATCATCCTCTTCCCCTATTTCAAAAAAGGTGAAAGGGTGACGTCGTAGCATTGCTTGCAACCTAACATCACCCCTCAACCTTTTCCATTGAACTAGTAGTAAGGTTTAAAATAGTGTACATTTATAATGGCAACACCTACTAGAGGTGGTATGGTAACACGTACCATGGCATTAGTACGTACCTTTTGGCAAGATAATAACATAATTAAAAGATACACAAGATATATGCAAAATCTGAAAGGAAACCAACACCTCATGTCAATTGAAAACCGACTCTAACAATTGTTGATGGGAGATTTGTCCACATTCGGCACCAGATACGGGAACACAAAATTAGGCCGATACATTTCGTGGTGGTGAATCTGTAGATCCAATCCATTTACAGGGAACTAACCCAGATTTAGTGTCAACTGAAGATGCAAGACTCGCTCTGTTGCCGGATTTGGGGTTGGAGCACCATAGAAGTGATGCAAGAGCATCTATAGGGCACTTAACGCTCACATTGGAGCAGTTGAAATATTATGACTATTCTTTGATTCAATGATTCCACTAGTGTCGCCTCGTCCAACTCCTTCCCATCTTGGCAAGCTTATGTCGTGCAACCTCGTCCTCCGCTCCCTTGGTCGACATGACAATAACGCATTTACCCTTCTCGATCAAGGGCTTGATAACATGTCTCTACTTCTGATTGCCCCCCTATCTTGATGCTGACTCTCGATTCTAGCCTCAGAAGAAGTGGAGAAAACAGAGAATCGTGCCTAAATTTTGAGTAGATTATATAGCAAACAATGATGAATTTAAGTGAATTTTTAGGTTTGTTTAGATTTTTTACCATCAAGGAGAAACTTATTTGTAATTTTGAAAAAGTTGTTTTTTTGTTGTAATTGGCGTGGTTGGATTTTTATAGCATTAGGATATTTAATAGATAAGTTCTCGTTTGTCATATTCCTTAGATATAGGGACTAGAATTCCATTTTTGAAGGAGATAATCCAACCCTATATTTTTTAGGAATGTTCTCATAAGGAAAAGGACACCCTGGTGGTACTTTCTCTCTCCCATTGGAGAGGTTCCATGTTCAACTCCCGGTATGGATACCGTGGAGCAAACTTTTTCTCAATGCCGTTGTGCCTTGCTTGCGCGTGCAAATCCTGGCCGTTGATGTCATGTTCATGGGATTATGGAATTAATAAATAGCAGTTGCTGGTTCTCCCATTTCGATCTTCGGACCTCTTTGAGCCTTTGCTCTAGCGCCCTATCCTCTGACTGCTTGGCCGGTCCAGCAAAAAGAAAATTCTCTATTTTTAAGGATATAATAGAAGGCTAGACTATGGTGTTAGATTTAGTTGAAAAGTCGTTTTAACTCCTAGAAGTCCAAAGCCGTTAAGGTTTCTAAATATGTGCTATCGTATCCTACTGCTAGAATTTTACATGCAGAAAATAATTGGGAAAATATTTCAAAGATCAGGAAAAATAGGAAAGAGCCCAGAAAATCATCAAAATATCTAGAAAACTAGGTAAACTAGTTGTAAGAGCTAATTAGTAGTCATATTTCTAACAGGTTTGTGTCACTTGATTTTATATTTTTAATCCTAGATGGGTTAAGATCAGCCTTGAGTTGTCTATTTAAGTGTCTCTCAGCCCTTTGGTAAGTTTATTATCACTAAACATTTAAGAATTTAGATTGCCACATTTAAAAAAAAAAGTTGAATTAGCCTTTCTCTCTTCTATATTGTGGATCCATATGATTAATCCTTAACAATTGGATCTTTCTCCTATATCAGTTGGTATCAGAGCATACCCGTTTAAAATATAAGCGAACTTGGAATTATTATCCACATGCTTGTCATGCAATAAAAGAAGCAATATTAATGAATGTACTACAATAGATTAAGACCCATATATTTGCATGTGGAAGGAGATGAAGAGGCCACCCTGCATCGTTCACATCCTCTTTAGATCTACACTTGATGATGGCTCGAGGACTTGAAGCTCTTGCTCCAGACCCCACGAGTGAGCTTCGGATGCAGGATTGTGGTATCCTTTCCACCACAACCCTCTAATATCTCATTTTCTCTCTGTTTCTCTACATATCTTTCTCTAGCCACCGGCTTCTAAGATCAACAAGACTAGGGTAAAAACCTAGGTGGTCCGGCCTCTGAGAGGAATAGAGCCATGGTAAAAGTGTTTTTGTTATGTTTTTATATGTGTGTGTGATGGGTGGGGGTGGGGGGTTGGTAATCCAAAAACATTAAAGAGAAGTACGACACATGAGGAGTTGACCTCTAGTCTTCTATATAAGGGGTGGTCTGCCCTATGGATAGGCACAAAGAGATTTGCATTATCCACAAGTTAGACCCCTTGCGATCTCCAGGTCTTGAGATTACTATTATCAAATCGTAGGAAATTTTCTTGAAGTTCCATGGGGCTGATCCTTTGTGATTTCCCTGCTTGGAGATCAATATGGCATGCCCCCTAGGAAGTTGCTTAGATTCTTAGAAGCTTCCTCAAGGTGGACAACCCCTTGTGGTATGTGTGGAGAGCAATGTTCGACTCCTATGAAGCTTCCTTGAAGCTACTCAAGGTGGTTGTCTCCCTAGGATTCCCTTATGAAGCTTCCTAGTTAGTTGAGCTAAACTGTGTGTGTGTGTGTGTGTGTGTGTGTGTGTGTGAGAGAGAGAGAGAGAGAGAGAGACCGGTGGTTTGTCCAGAACATATGTATCAACCTATACAAAGGCCTGTTCTGGTCTTGACTCTTGAGATTTTTAGGGTTTCATCCACTTGACTACAATTGCTTTGTAATTTCTTGGTTATCCCATGAACAATAAGAAATTCCAATCGAATTACATCTTACTTTACTAAATAGTACGATGAAACTCTGTGTGAGTAGATATTACAATCAAGCCCCTTTCCTGCAAATCCCTGCAATAAAGCCCATCCCTCAGCTTATATCAGTAAATGACACCGGAATCGCTAAGTTTTAATTATCCACCGAAATGGTGATTAACTTCTCTTAGTTCCTTGAGTGCCTGTTATTTGTTTTCCAATGAAAAACTTTTTTGTGGAAAGCAATGTTTCATAAAGAGTATGATTTTATGCAGAAAAAATCATTTGAATACAAATAATCTACTTAAATATGTCGGTCCTAGACTCAGGTGATCAAATCTTTCAGTTAACTGAAGGGGGTTATGTACTCTCCTTTTTGGAAAATGTTTGACTCCATCTTAGAAATATACTTTCCTACTACCATGATGCAGACTACTTGAGGAGTTGAGGTACCTAGATTTTGATCGTCCACGTATATCTTAGTTGTTAGTGAGTTGAGGCATGCAACAGTAAGCACTTGACTGCACTATCCCTCATGATAAGAGCTTTTATCTTTAGTTGTGGTGAGAGTCAAATCATTAGTGATAGTATTTGATGATTTGTTCTCACCGCGATCCATATTCATATATATTCAATGCACTAACATATTGACTGCCCATGTGGTCACTGGTCGCCAGGTGGTCGCATCTGGTTGGAGCAGGGCCTGTTCGCCCATGTGGTCACTAGCTGGTCGCATCAGGTTGGAGCAGGGCCTACCGCTTCTTTGATAATCGATTGGGTCGTTTGTCGTCTTGTGTGGGAGGTGGTGAGGACTATTGACCACTTGCCACATTATTGGCTCATTTTCATGCACTGTGGGTACGAACTGCTAGCTGTCACTAATCAGCTGTTGCTAGGTGGACCGCTGGTGCGGTAAGGTCCCCATGGCGTCGAGCTCTCTTTGTTTTGGTCGAGATCCCTGCTGAGGTCGTCACCTCGTGGGTCCCCTGTAGGCTGCTTGTCCTCGAGCTGTCCACGACTCCACGCAGACCCCTTGTAGAGTGGCTGGCCCTGAGCTGTTCTTGTGGGACCCTCATGGGCTATACGCGGTGGGCCCAGCCTTGCCTTCAACCTCAGGCCTCAGTCCTAGCCATATTTTGCACCTACAATACCAAAAAATAGAGGCAACCTTTCACATAAAGTGCATAGCTTCATCACTGACTGTGAACAATATTTGTAATTACAAGGGATTGCTGACATAGATCTCTTTGTGCATGATCGACACCCATAAAGACTTATTTTATATACTTTTTCACCTACCAATGTAACATGAGGAGTGAATGCATCTTATGGGTTAGTCATATAATAAATACCCACTGTATGGAAAAGATTAGGACTCAAATCCCAGCAAATACAACCGGGTAGACCCGTCTTTTTCAAAACCTACTCTTCTTTATATTGTTTAATGTGATGTACAGAAGTCTTTGAAATGCAAATGCGACTCATCTAAACAGATCTAGCATCTTAACTCAAACAAAACATGTATTTTGCAGCTGATGGACCTATAACATGAATACATGCAAGGCACCACTATGCAAGTATTACACAAAGCTAAAATGAACCTGTTTTTTGAATAGTTCAAAACAATGATAGATAAAAAGGGAATGATTCATGCATGAATCCTCCGTCCAACAAACAAAGGATATGAAATAATAGAACACAAATGCACATGTTCAGATGTACTTCATCATCAAGACATAGAGGGTTTTGCATATTTTTATTCAAGATATGGTTGATGTGGTGTTTCTTATGGGTTTATGCTATTGGCCTAGCTCTTGTACTGATTGTTTGTACCGCTTCTGATACTACAGCCGGAAGTCCATATATTAGAATTGCACAACAAAATGATACGAACTATCGGAATCCTAGCCACATTTGCAATCACTATATTTTGATCGGATAGTTTCTTTTTCCCGTTCATGTGAAAATGTTAGAAGTATGGTTTAAGGATTCTACCAAACCTGGACCAAAATGGTAAAACTGTTTTGTATCTCGGCCTAGCCGAATCGAACCACATCCCGAACTGATTCCCTATAGAGATAGTACAGAGCAAAAATAAAACAAGGTGGCCTTAAACTTTTGACTGAACTTTTTCCACCGTGGGTGGTCCATCACATTATTCATGTAGTAGCACCACAACTCATACTTTGATCTACTTCTTAGTCGCATATGTAATATTTGATATGTCAGCGTCATCCATTACTTGTTACTTGATATTTGATTGATGTTAACTATACAAATAGATATATTGTTAGGTTTTGATAGTAGGTATTTTTGTTCATCAATTTTATCATTTTGAATTACGCAAAGAATGAAAAAATGTAGTTACTCCTTCCAAGTTTATTTAATTATTATTAGTAATTTATTTCCGACTTCTGGTACTCTTCTATATATTTTTTTCCTTTTCCTTTTTCCTTATTATCATGCTTGGCTAAAATTTTCATCAATATAAGTTTTTGTTAACTTTTCACTAGTTTCGGCCACAATGGCCGAACACACTGAAAACGTCCAAAAACGGGTAAAACATTTTATTTCGGGCCTAGGGTGAACCCGAAGCCTAATCCAAAATCTCAATCCTTGGTTAGAAGCTAAAGTATTTTGTCAGGTAACTAATAGCTGAACTGCAGGCCTCTTCCGTTGCATCACCGCCATATGGTTGGGGCACGCATACAGGTGCATTTCTCCATTCATCTTCCTTTCTCCATCAGCTTACTTATATCTATGTGCTTTTTTGACATGTTAAGTGTTGTTTCTTTTAGTTGGAAAGAGCTGCAAAGCTTTTAGACTCCGGAGCTGTCAGGGCGACTAGATTTCTGTGGCGTTACCCTGTTGCTCGAGTAATCCTACTTTTCTATCTGGTGAGAACTCGGTTTTCTGCCTCTTCTTAGAAAAATTGTTTATCTAACTGTATTTTTCAAAAGCCTCCGGTGCATGACAAACTTATATGCTTTCTTCAGGTTTTCATGCACTTTTTCTTGATGTTTTTGATGCATCGTCTTCAGGTATGAGTGCCTTTTGTGTGCCTCCATAAACCCGAGTTTTCTAATGAAAAATAATGTGCTAGTTTGAACTTTCTTTAGACATTGTTAACTGTATTCTTACTTGGAATGGATATGTGATTTATGTTCATCTCATCAAAGGTAATAGTGACAGAAAAGGGGAAACATGGAGCAGTACTTTAACTGACCAGTACTTATCAAATAACCGTCCATAAACTGTAGCATTTGAAGCCTGGTTTCTTATGTAGGCAGTGAAATTTCATTTATATAATAACCGTCCAAGTAATTATAAAATGTATTACCAGGAAGTTTTATACACACCTACGCAGTCCACTTTATTTACCAAAGCATGACCTATCAACTTTAAGAAACTTCTACAACTGGCGCTCAACATGATGACCATTCATTGTGGATTGATGAGGAATTTTACGGATAATACTGTTAGAGATTGTACGCATGTTTATTTGTATTCGTTTTTTATTTTCCGTCTTGGGTGGTATGTTTACCTGTTGGTGCGTACATTAACCTTGTTGTATATAATACATATTTCTTGGGATGATGCCCTAATCAAGTGAGGTTCATTTTGCTCCGTTATGTTAAATGGTGTTGGAGCCATGTGCTCATATCTCCCTCTTTTCCAACCTCTTGTAAGAGTTGGGGTTTCTAGCTTCCTCCCCTCTTGGAGCTGGGGTTTTTATGGAATCTTTCTCCATTGCCACCCTTCATCCTCTTCATTGTCGTCACCAAGGCTTGCACAATCCACGACTTTGTTTCCATTGCTGGAATCATCAGTGGAATCCTACTGCGATAGTATCACCAGAGGATTGTCCCAGCATTCACGGAATCATCAGCACCTTCCAAGTATGGCAGCGGAATCCGATTGCGTCCCCTTTGTCTTCAGGAGAAATCCTCAGTGGTTCCTCTTCAACGATAGCATCTCAATGACAGTTGCTACTCCCTTACTCAGTATCAACGTTTGTGCCCCTACCTCATCGGCATAATACATCGGCGGTGAACAAGACACCTATTGCTATTGATATACATCCAAGAAGAATGAAGAAGGGTTATAACTTATAACCCCAACTCTCTTTAAGCCGCGGATATACATCCAATGACCAAATTTCTTTCAAGTGATTAGTCCAGGAGTTGACTCCTTTTTTATTGGCTATCAGATCCGACTAGTTGAAGTAAATATTTGATTGACTTTAAGTCAGGATCCGTCCACATCTTAGTAAAATCTGATTGGCTGAGATTTAGAACCTGAACAGTAACCAATCAGGTTATTATTCGTCTTCTCGGAGCGTTGTTCCTGTGGAGGCATTAGCAATCCTAGCACCGAAAAGAAACATCTCTCACACATGAGGCTACATTCTTTCCGACAGACATACCACAGTGATAGGTGTGTCTTAAGGGATCCCACTCTATTCCAGATGGTTTTCGACATCTCCTACATTCCTTGCATGTTTCTTCGAAGGCTGTTTCCGAGATAACCAATGTAACAGACATGATTGCATTATTCATACTAGAAAAATGCTATTCTGCCAACCTGCTTTTGGTATCTTTCCATTGTCAACTTGACGTGGCGCGATAACAGTCGTCCATTGCACCAGCCCTGACTGGTGAATCGCACTCATCCCCAAGTGGCGGGCAAACGGACCGCTGTGATTGGGTGCCACATCAAGTTGGCAAAGCGGTTGGCAGAATAGCATTGCTCTTCATACAATCCTTGACAAAGCATGAATCTGCAAGCTCTTGTTGTGTACACTGTACATCCATAAACGCACTTGCTTTCTTCCATATGTGTCGAGTGTTTCTTATTAAGCTGTTATGTTTTTGTGTTCGACGTATAGGAGCAAGCCGATGACCTCTCCTCCAGAGAAGTCACTGCATCTATGGGACTTGGGAACTCAAGCTTGCCATGAGCTGGCCTTCAATCTGCTCTCGAGGTTCGGCCATTGGAATCCAGGAGCTAAACAAGAGTCAGCAAGCAGCTCATGTTGTTTCTCCCCTTCACTGGAGGATTTTTCATCCTCAGTGAAAGTTTTCTTTTTCTTTTTCTTTTCTTGTGGCAAGTAATCATTCTTTTATATCTAGGATAATATGAGAAAGGAATACCAATGTTTCATCCTTACCAAGGGTTCTTGTGTATGGGTGATTTGTATATTTACTGGAAATCAGAGGGCCGACATGTTAATACAACACTAACAGCATGCTATGGTTATATGATCTGTCAATGGACCGGATTTTGACCTGAATCCGATCCGATAAGTCAAATATGGATAGGTTTTTTTGATCCGATAACCTTCTGAATCCAATTAACTGTTTACTTAACAAATCGGATATGGATTTAGTCCAATCCAATCCGTTAAGGCCCGATCCGACAAACTAGAACATAATTTATTATATTGTATTTAGATTAGATTGCTTTAGATCTAAGCTCCCAATATTGGGGGGAGGGTGGTGGGGCCAAGGGTGGGGTTCTTAGGATCCAACTTCTGATTTTTTATTGGTAGTATGTACCGTCTTGTTGCGGTTTCATGTCCCGTTGTGAGGCGATGTTTTGGCCAGGTGGGTGACTATGGGTTTGTGCCTTGTACTTCCGGCGGTTTTGGGTTTGCGCCGGCCTGTGGTGCCTCCTGGAGGTCCGCTTGTGACCTTCCCCTTGAAAATACCAAAAAAAAAAGTTCCCAATGTTTAATATAAATTTTTTTTCTTATGGTCCCCCTATTGAGACTCAGATTTACCTTGGTTCGAGTCCCAAATTCAGAATCGGCTATTCTTCTGTGGATTCGACTCTCAACGATATCACAACCGTCTGATGTACTCTTGTCCATGATCCGGCTTTTGATCCAAACCTAATCCGATCCGTACTTAAACGGATATGGATTGGATTTTTTGATCCGATAACGTTCCGAATCTAATAACTCGTTTACTTAACGGATCGGATTTGGATATAACCTAATCCGATCTGACGGATCTACATACTAAGCAACAATTATATCTAGTGGAAAAAGAGGGTATTGAGTTGTTCCCTAATTATTCACAGGGTTAGCAAACGAGCAGCAATTGAAGAAGAGCAATGCTACTCACCCCTCCCACTTGTCCTCCCCGACCGAGACTCGCTGATGTGGCAACTGATCACTGCCGTCCATTTGTTTGCCAGTTGTGGTTGAGTGCGATTCACAGTCAGGGCTGTGTTCAACAGACCGCTGTGATCTTGGTATGATGAGTTAGTGTGCATCTGATTTCAAATCGTCCCCCTTCTCCAGCAAGGATTCCTGTGTCCTCTGACCGACTCACCGAGTGAGACCAATTGAAGATCACTGACTTCGGGGGCGGGGCTTTCTCATCTGTAAGATCATTGGGTTGGTATAACTTTTGGATCAGTTTGTAAAATTAAGTCTAATATGGTTTAAACATAAATTTGATCTAGTTATAAATTATTGTAATTAGATCCAGCTTGTTCTTGAATGATACCTTTGCCTCTACCTCTACCTCTGCCTCCTACTCCACTGCTTCTCTCCTCGTCCATCTGGCGAAACCTTAGCATGTCAACTATGGCTGCAAACAAACCAAGTTGCTCATGCGCGGCTCATGAACAAGCTCAGTAAAGACTCGTTTGAGATTGTTTGATTCCTCTTTGAGCCAAACTCTACCCTAGAGTTTAGGTTCGTGGCCAAGACCAAACTTACCAAAGCTCGACTCAGTTAGTCTAGCTCGTTTAGGGTTTGTGAGCATACTTGTGATACACGTAGGGGTGGCAATGGGTCGGGTCAAGTTTCGGGTGGTGTCCATAACCCCTAGACCCAGACCCAGACCCATTTAACTCAACTCGACATTACGCGATAGATCCGCTGATACTATATATTATAGTATCGGATTGCGGATAGACCCGACCCGACCCGGTGAATTTAAACGGGTACTCCCGGGTCTACCGTGTTCAGACCCTAAACCCGGACCTGACCCGTTTATTAAACGGGTCTATCGTGTCGACCCGAACCCGTTTAGGCCTGACCCAGACCCGCTAACTTTGTATCGGATCGTGTCGGGTCTGCCGTGTCGGGTCCGAAATTACGAGCCCTAGATACATGCATGAATAAGCTGATAAAAAGGCCAAGATATTATAATCCGTTAAAATGGCAACAATAACACCCATAGTCCTCATCAAACTTTAGTACATGCGATTGAAAGAGGAGTTGGTGGCCTCATCGGCGGCCGGAGGTATGTTCGCACCACCGGCCACCTCCAACCGGTAACTCCGTCGAGAAGAAAAAGCAAGGTATTTAAGAGGAGCGAGGAGTTTATTTGAGGTGTATTCATGGAGATGGATGTTTAATTGGGTGTATTCAAAGGAGCAAGGGTATTTTCAGAATGCGAGTGATATATTTTATTAGGGGCAGCACAATTTCTTAGGGTACCTACATAAGTTGCCCCCATTCTAAGGGCAACAACATTATGGGGCAGCACACTGCCTTTCATCCCCCACCACTGCACCTGTCGGACCCATACATGACACTTCTCATCGGTCCACTACTACTGCATTCTCGTCCAACCCACCACCACCACCACCACCGCGTGCGTCTCCTCCTCCTCCTCCTTCTCCTTCCTCTTACACTTGGTCTTTGCAGGCTGAGCCCTTCTACTGGGCACTGGATGTCTGCTCATTTGCAACCCTAGCGGCAACAGCTTGTGACACTTCTGGCATTGTCCAATTCCAAACCTGGTAGGCTGGTAGTACTTGGAGAATAATGTAGTGCATTTATTAATACCCTAAAAAATTAAAACTATTATTCATGCCCATAAATATTTGTAATCAAACCCGCTTCACCTATCAAAATTTGTTAAAATAACTACTATAACACCCACAATCCTTATCAAATCTTAGTACATGCAATCGATAGAGGAGTCTGCAGTCTCATCAGCGACCGGGGGTATGTTCGGCAGCGGCCAACCCTAACCAATAGCCTCGTTGATGAGAAAGAGTAGTACATTCAAAATGAGTAACATTTTAACTGGTATGTATAAAATTTTGGGTAAATTACACTTTGCCAGCCTGAAGTTCAGCTCAACCCTTCTATAGTTAAAAAAAACTATATTTTGCTCCTTTAATTCAGTTTTGATTAGGTAAAAATTATCAAATGAGAAAATTAAGTAGGTAACGAAAGAGGGTATTGTGCTAACATTTCAAATTTTAGGAAGCGATTCGAAACAAAATAAACTATAGAGAGGTTAAGGATTTTTTAGCTAAACTTAGGAAGGAGTAAAGTATAATTTATCCTAAAAATTTTCAGAAATAAATTTATGATGGCTTTTTTAAAAAATATTATTAAAAAATAAAATATTTAACTAAATAGCTGCTGATCAAAACTATTTGTCATTCTAGCGCTCTGATCGCCACGTGGCAGGCCAGCGCCGTAAAGCGCACCGTTTTTTTTTCTAAGTTAAGGCAAATTCGATATCCAGGTTAGCGGATTAAAACCCGGTATTCTGGATACCGGGTTTAATCGGAGCCCCCTTATATAATGTTCTCACACTTAGTCGTTTTTTGTTGGACTTCGGGTAAACCTGGTATCCATAATACCGTATTTAAACCTGCTAACCCAGATACCAGGTTTACCTTAACTCAAAAAAAAAAAAATTTGCAGCATGCTTTACGACGCTGACCTACCGTGTGGCAGTCAGAGCGTTAGAATGACAAATAGTTTTGGCCAACCGCTATTTAGTTAAATGTTTTATTTTTTAATAATATTTTAAAAAAAATCCCAATATGTGTGTTGCGAAAAGCGTATTGTATTATTCATTTACCCCCCTATATATAGGCATAATTGGAGGTTGGGATAGAGACGGGGAAATCTCCTATCCCATGAATCTAGGGGTATTTATCCGGTGGGCATCCATATCCGATGCAACCACCGTTTCATAACACTTCCCCTTGGATGACCACCATTTATCAATGATTGCCTCATTAAAACCTTTGATGGAAAAACCCAGTGGGAAAAATCCTATCAAAGGAAAAAGAGTACAATCTTAGTTCTTCAGGAACAAGTTCTTCAGGAACTATGGTGGGTGTGCATAATGCTGCCTCGTTAAAACCTTTGATGGGAAAACCCTGTGGGAAAAACCCTACCAAAGGAAAAAGAGTACAGCGCGCATAAATTTGCATCTTCAGGATGCCCTCCGCCTAACTATTACATTACCACTATTACATCTCTCCCCCTGATGATATCTCCTCCTTATTACATTATTACATCTCTCCCTGATGATATCTCCTCCTTATTACATTAATTTGTTTGGTGATTGAGCCGTCGCAGTCCGATGCCGTACACCATCTTCTGGAAAGTAGACTTGGGCAAAGCTTTGGTGAAGAGATCCGCAAGATTGTCGCTTGACCGTACTTGCTTGACTTCAATCTCCCTTTTCTTCTGAAGTTCGTGGGTGTAGAAAAACTTTGGTGAGATGTGCTTTGTTCGATCTCCCTTGATGAAGCCAGCTTGAATTTGAGCAATACATGCGGCATTATCTTCGTGGATAACTGTCGGCTCTTTGGTAACGGATGCCAACTGGCAACTGCTTCTGATATGCTGCACAAGTGACCTCAACCATACGCATTCTCTACTTGCTTCATGCAGGGCTAATATTTCAGTATGGTTCGATGATGTAGCCACAAGTGTTTGTTTGGTCGATCTCCAAGAAATAGATGCATTGTTATTCAAAAATACATACCCTGTTTGGGATCGACCCTTATGGGGGTCAGAGAGAAAACCTGAATCTGCATAACCAATCAAGTGAGGAGTACCACAAGAATAAAACAATCCCATATCAGTGGTTCCTCGTAAATATCTAAATATTTGCTTTATTCCATTCCAATGCCTAAGAGTCGGTTCTGAACTGTATCTAGCCAATAGATTAACAGAAAATCATATATCTGGTCTAGTACATTGAGCTAAATACAATAAAGCACCAATAGCACTTAAATATGGTTTTTCAGAACCAAGAATAGTTTCATGTTCCTCTTTAGGTCTAAATGGATCTTTATGAATATCAAGAGGTCTAACTACCATGGGAGTGCTTAGTGGGTGACATTTATCCATATTAAATTTCTTTAACAAATTTTCAGTATATAATGATTGATGTACTAAAATCCCACTAGAGTTAAGCTCGATCTGCAGGCCGAGGCAAAACTTAGTATCACCAAGTTCTTTTATTTCATGTTAATCTGTATGATTACCATATTCATCACATGTGCATATAGAGATATATTATAGAAAATAATTTGACATATCAAGTACAAAGCCTATTAATACTGGGTATTAATAGGGTCCTTTTAGAAACCACTTGCCAAGGTAGAGCGGGTTCTATGGAACCGTCATGCGCCTTGCCAAGCTTTTCTAAAAGGTTCTAATTACCTAAAGTACATTTAAAGAAGAAAATAACAACTTATGCACATGGAATATGTAAGGAAACACAAGATATAAGTGCATCGTAAAGTCTGTTATAATTAAGGACAATTTAGTCCTTATTTGTAAAACAGATATTACATATTGGTCCCTTAGGGGCTAAACAGTTAAATACATAAACAATGTATATGAAATAGCAAAATCTGACCGTACCGATGCGTCCGGAATAGTTCGGATACCCAAGATCCATATATGGATCGAATAATCTGACTATAGATCGGGTTTACAAAATAAAATTTAAATTAACGGTATATATCAAATCAGGCAATCATATATAATTGTGAGAGCATATAAGAATGGACGGATCGGATCTGTAGTTAGTACAGTTGGATCGGGTCTGCTATAAGCAGTCGGGTCGGGTCGAGTGTACGGTATATAGTCGGGTCTGATATAACAGAAGTCGGGTCGGGTCTGGTATTAATACAGTTGGCTTTTTAAAAACCAATGAACAGTTACTGTTCATCATCTTCCCCGATGAACTCGGGGAAGAAAGAAAAAAAAAAACTTAACCACCGCCGCCGGCCGCCGCTCGGGTGCGTCGCCAGCAGCCGCTCGCGCGCACCGCCGGCAGCCGCTCGCAGCGCAGCCGCCGCCGTCTCCGGTGAATGCAGCCCGCAGCCGCCGCTTGAAACCTGATGGGTTCGCCCGAAGCCCACCGCTCGGATCCCAACGGGTTCGTCCGGAGACTACCGTCGGATGCCTCCTTGAAACCCGACGCCACTGTTGTGCCCGGCCTACACTGCCATGCGGGCAATGGGAGAAGGAGCCAAGGTGGCTCTCGGTTGGGGTTGGCATCGGCAAGGTTACCGGATGACCCGGGTACTGCCGGAGGTAATCTCCGACGGGCTATAAAGATGGTACGACAGACGAACGTACCTGGTATTGATCGAAGTCTCGTCTGGTCGTTCTACTCTCTCCTCGAGATTCTTCGCTGTTGCGATGGGCCAGAGCAGATCTTCTCTCTCTCTCTCTTCTCTCTCTTCGAGCTCTCTCCTCTTTGTCTTCTCTCTCTTCTGCGGTCAGGTCGGCCGGACGTGGGAGTTGGTGTGGAGGCCTCTCTCTCTCCGATCTCTCTCCTGGATCGATCGGTTCGATGGCTCTCGTGCTGATAACGTGTTGCGAAAAGCGTATTGTATTATTCATTTACCCCCCTATATATAGGCATAATTGGAGGTTGGGATAGAGACGGGGAAATCTCCTATCCCATGAATCTAGGGGTATTTATCCGATGGGCATCTATATCCGATGCAACCACCGTTTCATAACAATGTGAATGCTTTTCAGAATTATAATATTTGTTAGGGGGCAATCTTATTCAACCAGACAAAAGGTTTACAGACTCTTCATAAACCCCATACGGCCATACCAGGTCAGGCCCGATGGATGAATCGCACTCAGAGCCGACATGATAGGGGGTACTATGTAAAGAGTCTGTCAACCTTTGGTCTGGTTGAATAGTATTTTCCTCTGTCAGGCGAATCGTTAAACTGCCGTAATGTTGCTACAGTGCGCCATATGAACCGGTGCCCTGCGCAAACTTTGACACGTATCATCGTGTGTTTGAAGCGCTGTGCCCTCTTCGCTGTTACCTGAACTCGAACCTCACGCCGCAAGGTTTCCATTTCTGAAGCCCTACTTTCCCCTCTCCTACCCCAATCTGCAGAGATCCAAGAAGCGGATTCCCCCTCTCCTCTCCGTTTGATCCCTATCCTCCGGCGACCGATCGCCGCTCCCCGGTGCCCCCGCCGTTCAGATCCCTCCGGGTTCCCGTCGTCCCCTACGAGCTTCGGTTTCGAGAATCGGGAGGCCCTACGGTTTTGGAGCATGGGACTTGAGGGATGAAGGATGCCGGAGCTGCGTAGCGGAGCGCGCAGGGGCCGGCAGCAGCCGAATCCGATAGTCCATTCCGAGTGGCCCGCCGCGCCGACCGCACGGAGGAGGAGGGCCCCGAGGAACAGGCAGCCGTTGGATGAGAACGTCGTGACGAGATCCGTCGAGCCGAAGGAGGAGATCGGGTTCTTGGAGGGCGGTGGCGAGATCGGGGGGCTGGGCGGCGAAGAGAACAGGGAAGGGGTTGGGGAGAGGAGGATGGATGACTGCGACAGCGGGGGGCCTGATAAGCTTCCGGCCGGGGAGGATGAGGGGAGCACCGCACCGCTACCCGAAAAGGTTAGGCTTTTCTTTGCCTCTTTTCTCCAAGGGGGAAATTTTGTGATGTTTGTTCTTGTGGTATCATTGCTTCTTTTTAAAGTGTTCTATATCTTCCATCATTGTTAGTTGCCTGGATTTTATGCCCTACAGCTATCCTGAACTAAAATCCCTGTGGTCCTCATTAGGTTTAATGTTAGTAAACTGTAATTTCAGTTGTTATATGTTTGTCTGTACTTGGTAGAAGAGAATCATAGCGCTAAGGGCATCTCCAATCCTATATCAAAATTTTCATCAGATTTGATGTAGGATTTGTCAGGATTCTGAAGTGTTTTCTTGAATCTTTTTTGCATGATTATTAATAGATTTTTTTTTTTTTTTTTGAAGAATGAATCAATATTGGCTGGCCTTTTAGGTTTCTTGGCATGCCCCTCTTTTGCCCAATTAGCTTGGTCAGGTTTTTTGGTACCAATCTTAGAGGGTTGACGGCAGGTTGCCTGCCGGTCAGAAAATTTTAGTCAATTTTCTTTATGGCCAACCACATCTTCATGTGATAAGACTTGGATGATGATTGTATGTAGAATGAGGAAGAGTGAAACTCTCCACCCTCTGATTTTCCTAACTGTTAAGAGAGTTCTTCATCTATAAACATGCTTTTGAGTTTTGAGGTATGAACTCTTACATTCTATATATCTTTGTGTAATATAAAAAATTATTTTCTGCTTTGTGGTTGACCCTTTCTTGATAGGTAAGGCGGTGCTGGTGGTGGTGGTGGTGGTGATGATGATGACTGTCATATAAAGATTAAAAATAGTATTTTGGTTTATGATACGATTTTACAATTTGATATAAGCCCCATTACATATTACAATAGAATTACAATTTTGACAAGTTGTGAAATCATTGAATGATATTATTATTAGGGAAGTGTTCTAACGTGCGACTAAGATATAGTGTTTGGAAGTATGATACAATTAGGTTTTGGAGAGAGAGATGTGGTGAAGATGATTGGGAAGCCCATTGTGATAGAGCCCTTCCTGAATAGCCTCATGCAAATGAGAAAAGAGGAAGGAACACATGTATGTTAGGTTCGTAGGGTTTAAGACTTTGAATTGTGAAGCAATATGTTGGATCATAAGATCAGATTTACTTTAACTTCAGCTCAACTCCAGTTTTCCTTTATCTTTGGCCCTTTTTGCTGTAATTTTTTTTTTGGCTTAAGTTTAGGGTGTTCAGTATAAAAAGTCTGGCTCACATGCGAGTAGAGTTGTTAGGGGACTTGCTACTTGAGGAGCAAGAGACACGCTGCAGCCGACTGCACTTGGGGATCTTGTGTGGGACATTGGATACATGATGATGTCATCACCGGCCTTTCAAGTTCCTGGGTTGTCTTGAGATCATCCACACCTCCGATTTTTCTTTACATGATAATTTCAGGCGAAAAAGAAAGTCATACCATGTCCACTAGCTGATACCGTTCCCTCCCAACTCTTGATTCATATGACTTTTTAGTATATTTGTATTTGTTCCACTTGCAACTCAACTTTGTTAGCGGGTATCTAGTAGATCAATTAGAGCATCTCCAACAGGGCTGCATTCCTACAAAATGAAGGTGGAAGGTCTTCCAATCGGATTCTATTTCCAACTCCGTTTTGCAGCCACCGGGTTTTGGCCTCTCCAAATATGGAGGGTCTTCAAATTTTGCAATTTTCTAAAAATTCCTTTTATTGTACTATATTACTTTTAGGATACTGACTTTTATTTCTTAGGAAAAATGTTACATAAAGGTTGGAGGGGATGGAAACATCAGCTTTTTATCAAAATAAGTTAAATTTACAGATTTAGAGACTCAAATGGAGGGGTCGATTGGAATTCACCGCCCTCCAAACCAGCATCTCCAAATATGAAGGTTCTGGCCTCCAAATATGTAGCAACGGTTGGAGTTGCTCTTATCGTTATGGTGGATTCTACAAGTTTTTAATGTTCTATTCTTACTTTCATTTTGCACTCTTCCTCTCTCCATCTTGTTCTATTTAACCTTGTTCTGCTCTACACAATCTCCTAGGGGAAATAAATGACTCCATCTATGCTTATTTTGAGTGGACTTGGAGACAACGTGTGTCATGTTTAGTTTGTTATAGGCTTATAGCCCCCCTTTGAAAGGCCTCACTTACTGTAATCAAATGTCTGGTGCTCCTGACTTGCATGTTTTAGAGTTTCAGGCCCTCACAGCACCCTAGCTTTAGTCACTAAATGCGTTTGGGTGCCTTCCACTCTTAATTTTCGTGCAACACTTCTGCTGTGTCTTTTACTCAGATCAAGATTTCCTTTTCCACAGGTCCAGATCGGCAATTCACCACTATATAGAATTGAAAAGAAGCTTGGAAAAGGAGGATTTGGCCAAGTCTATGTTGGGCGCCGTGTTTCCTCTACTAACATGAATGTTGGGATTACTGGGCCCAATGCAGTAGAGGTGTGTTATTTTCCTCAGTATGTTCAGAACTGAATTATTATCTTTCTTTTAATAATGGAATTGTGTCTATATGCTAGGTAGCATTGAAATTTGAGCACAGAAGCAGTAAAGGATGCAATTATGGTCCCCCTTATGAGTGGCAAGTTTACAAGTGCGTTTTCTATGTTTATATGTTTTGTTATCATTAATCTTGTGGTTGTTCCTTGAATTGTTTTTGGATGTCAATTATACTCTCTGATTTGGTTGTCTGACCTACATTGACTTCCATTTGTGTAGCACTCTCGGTGGCATTCATGGGGTGCCCCGAGTCCATTATAAGGGCCGCCAAGGGGACTATTACGTCATGGTAATGAACAATCTCCACACTTTAACTCTTTTTCTTTTTTTCTTTTCTTCTTCTTTTTTTTATTTTGAGATGTTAGTATAATACCAGACTGTAAATTATACAGGTTATGGATATGTTGGGGCCAAGTCTATGGGATGTTTGGAACAATAATTCTCATACGTGAGTTTCAGATTAAGCTTTGGTCATTATACTAAGTTATAAGCAAGATTCATTTAACTTGACCTCTTCATTCGTTCCCATTTTGCCAGAATGTCTATTGAAATGGTTGCATGTATTGCTATTGAAGCAATCTCCATACTGGAGAAGGTGCACTCTAAAGGGTGAGCTTTTGGCACCATAACCTCTGTTTATTTCATGGTTTACTTGTAACATAGTGGATAATGTGTCATGTTTCTGATGTTAACTTGTAATCACTGGCGATTACTTGTGGCAGATACGTGCATGGGGATGTAAAGCCCGAAAACTTTTTACTCGGGCCTTCTGGGACTCCTGAAGAAAAGAAACTCTTTCTCGTTGATCTTGGTTTAGGTAGGTAACTTGATAGCAGACACATCTCATAGTTTTGATTGTGGCGAATTAGGTCATGTTTGGATACAATTTTGCTCCGGGATTTTGGGATTCTGGGAGCCCAAAATCCGTGAAGTGGCGGAGAGCTCGCTTGGGAAACCAAACTGATATTTGTGGAGAGCCCAAATTGTGAGGCGGAGTGCTGGAATCATGGGAGCTGGAATCCCGAAGCCTAAAAATGAAGCTCTGGGATTCGGGTTGATCAGAATCTCAAAATCCCCGGAGCATAATCGTATCCAAGCAGCCCCTTATGGAACGATAGGGATTATAAGTTCTATGTAGCAGACACCTCTCTCAGTTTTGATCGTTGAGAATTATGAAATTCTAGAATATTCACTAATTGTGACTTACTATTCACTTGCTAAATGTTTGAATATCAGCCACTAGGTGGAAGGATAGTTCTACAGGTCAGCATGTTGACTATGACCAACGACCAGATGTTTTCAGGTGATTTGATGAAGTTCATTATTGATTTCTAGATCGCTATATATAAAAAGGGTTGATTATGCATTTTAGCTTCAATCCTTGGTCTCATTGATTATGTTTTTTGGCTCATAGTCTTTAATTGACTAATCGCAGGGGAACAGTGCGCTATGCTAGTGTGCATGCTCACTTAGGAAGGACCGGAAGCAGGAGAGACGACTTAGAATCCCTTGCGTACACACTTGTTTTTCTTCTCCGTGGCCGTTTACCTTGGCAAGGGTATCAGGTATGGACATAAACTCTCTTTAGAACCTAGTGGACTTGGTTTCATTTGCACGACTCATGCTTCTACTATTCTTTACTTGTAGGGAGAGAATAAAGGTTTCCTTGTCTGTAAAAAGAAGATGGGTACATCTCCAGAGTCTTTATCTTGTTTTTGCCCTCCACCATTCAAACAATTTGCTGAGTATGTGGTCAATCTGAAGTTTGATGAAGAGCCTAATTATGCCAAGTGTATCTCCCTTTTTGATGGCATAGTAGGCCCAAATCCAGATATAAGGCCAATTAACACGGATGGTGCTCAAAAGGTATATTGATGTTCCAAACGTCCCATTTTCCTGAACACTGAGTTCATCTAATCTTCATTCGAATGCGTGTAAAGCTTATATGTCAGGTTGGTCAAAAGAGAGGCCGGCTGACCATGGAAGAAGAGGATGATGAGCAACCAAAGAAAAAGATTCGAATGGGAATGCCTGCAACACAATGGGTTAGCGTTTATAATGCTCGACGACCTATGAAACAAAGGTGCATGCCACACCTGATGCACATTGCCTTATTTAGATGACCAGATAAGAAAAGCAGTTTGTCTTCTTTTATGTTGCAGGTATCACTACAATGTTGCAGATGTGAGGATTGCACAGCATATTGAGAAAGGAAATGAAGACGGATTGTTTATCAGCTGTGTTGCTTCATGTTCAAATCTCTGGGCGTTGATTATGGATGCAGGCACTGGTTTCACTGCACAAGTGTATGAAATCTCAAATCATTTTCTTCACAAAGTAAGTTCCAAGTAACTTGGGTTTCCTCTCGAAGTTGCCTTGCTTCAAATGTTGTTGGACTACTTAGGTGCTACCCTAATAATTTGGAACTTACGACTTCAGTTTTTATACAAGTCCAATAGGGTTCTGCTTATAAAATGTGTATACTTGCACGAATTTCTGGTCCGCCACTAGTTTCCCTGATATATCCCTGTTTCTGTTAAAAGGAATGGATAATGGAGCAATGGGAAAAAAACTACTATATTAGTGCATTAGCGGGATCGAGCAATGGCAACTCCTTGGTAGTGATGTCTAAAGGTAATTCCTTATTTCTTTGCTTGTAGTTTAGACTTCATATGATTTTGCTAATGGTTTTGTGACTTTCCAATGGATATTTCCACTTCAGGTACGCAATATTCACAGCAGTCCTACAAAGTTAGCGATTCATTTCCTTTCAAGTGGATTAACAAAAAATGGAGAGAGGGGTTCTATGTCATTGCCATGGCCACTGCTGGTGGTAGATGGGGAGTTGTCATGTCCAGAAATGCAGGCTTTTCAGATCAGGTTCATTTCCCACTTTTTTATATTTTTCAGATGGGTTTTTATAAATCAACCCCTACAATCTTCTCTATTTACATATAAACCCTTATAAAGTGATATTTACGTATAAACTCCTCAATTCATTCAAATATTACATATTGACCCCTGCAGTTAGCTGACATCCAAAACGAGAGAATATTTTCAATATCATCCTTGGTATTTTACCTAAACTCTGCAAATACCCCTTTAATGTGAGGATTCTTCGGATTAGGTCCAAGTTAGATCTGGGTTATGTGACTTATGTCTGTGTTTGTTTTGGATTAAGTCCATGTTCAATAAAAATATATCATTTTAAGTAATTAAAACCATGGGTAAATTGGTTATTTCCTCTTTAGATTAATAAAATAACAGCCGAATGAAGGAATATTTCAGAAATATTCCTTCATTTTGGATGCCAACTAACTGTAGGGGTTGATATGTAAATATTGGATGATTTTAAGGGGTTTATATGTAAATATTAACTTTTCAGGGATTTATATGTAAATAAAGAAGATCACAGGGATCGATTTGTAAAAAACCCTTTCCAGATATGGTATTAGTTCTGCATAAGTGAGATTACATATCGTGCTGAATTTTTTTGTGCCCTATTGACAGGTGGTTGAACTCGACTTTTTATACCCCAGTGAAGGTCTTCATCGAAGATGGGATAGTGGTTATCGGATAACCGCAACTGCTGCAACATGGGACCAGGCTGCGTTCGTTCTAAGTGTACCCAGAAGGAGGCCTGCAGATGAGACACAGGAGACACTTAGAACGTCTGCTTTTCCTAGTCAGCATGTGAAGGTGTGTTATTGATTATCTTATGCTGTTTTATTTTGGTCTTCGATTTAGTAGTACTACTGACATCCTGCAACTCCTCTTTTTTGGTCATCTAAAACAAACTTTTGGTCGCTTGCAGGAGAAGTGGGGGAAAAATCTATATATTGCATCTATTTGCTATGGCCGAACAGTTTCATGAATTTCCCTCTCTTTATTTGGGACGTTGGAAGTATTGGTCACATGTTACTCATATCTTGGAGGCTATAAGTTCACACTTCTGCAAAGGCAGCTGCTCATTCTGCGTTTGGGCTGAAAAATAATATCGGTGTTCAACAGTGCAAGGTTTACTGGTTACCTATTTCACATACCAGCTTAACTAACTCCCGGTGCAGTATCACTGTAAAGTTTTGGATATGCACTTGCACGAGCTATGAGAATTAGATGTTGTGGTCGTTGCCCGTAATTATTAAGTTTGTATTTTGAGTATTTACTCGATCTCTGACAAATCCATGGATCTTTAATTTAATGCTTTAGGCAGCACATCACCGATAATGTCTGTTTTTTTTAACTACTACTATATTTCATGGCTACTAACCTATGGCTCTCGAATCTGAGGTAAATATGGCATAATATCGGTTAATGTTTTCACCAATATAAGCATTTAGGATTTATATATCTTTATTATAAATGTCAATAAGCTATTTGTTGAAGTTGCATGTGTGTACTCCCAGGATAAATCAATTCTGGTAATCTTCTTGCTAACTGACAATACTTGTTACATTTGCATGATGGAGAAACTAGCAAATCCATTAAGTTCATTCTCTCCTTTTCTGATAAACCTTGTAGATTATTTATGTATTCTATTATTATTATGTGATGCATGCAGGGTTCTTGAAAGAACTCAAGTGCTGAATTTTAAGCTATTCAAGGTGAATTTCTGCACTTTATATTCAATTTTCAGCAATGATATCTGCAAGTCGGAGCTCGTCTACATCATTATGTCATTTACAACGAGAAGATGATGTCAAATTCATATGTTGCTTGTATGGGCACAGCAACATATGAAAATTTTCAGCAATGATACCAGATACACACTCTTGAGTCAATCTCTTTTAAATGAAAATTTGCAATGTTTAGTATCAAATTTGCATCTTATCACTTTTAGATTGAAATGTATATCAAATGGCCCAGGCATTGCAGTGTCTGGATTCTCATTGGATTTATGAACTTATTTTGTATGGGGGGTTTATTACTACTGCAACTGCAAGGTTTGTCTAGTGAACACCTTTATGAATTGTTGTCTAAAATTCTATATTGGAGATCTTTAGCTTCCGTCAGTTTCTAGACGATGACCTTGTGACGTTGGATGCATATTCTAATGGTTGGAAATTTTACTTGTTGTTCCTGTGTTGGGCACTCTGATGCCACATCTTGCAGAGTTTGCCAAGGAGGATGTCGTCTTACCATAACCATAACCATCAAGCCATGGCCCATCCGCTTGGGGGTCGGCTTTATGAATCCTTCTTCGCCATTCATTTCCATTTAGGGTTATATCTGTTGTCAAGGAGGATGTTGACTACTGACCAAAATTGTAAACACTGCTGTCATTAAATATGTTCGTGGAATATATATGTAATGTGAAAGTAAATCGGTGGATTTAATTTTTAGTAGCCAACTCGAATGATTCTAGCAGAGAATTCTCCAAGAAAAAAATAGTAGCTCAGCTATAACTGTGACATTGGCAGTTATCAGAGTTGATAGATGACAAAGCCACTACAATTCATAATATCTTCATGGGATCTGACATCAGTATTTATAATTGCTAGCCCAAAGCTTGATTGTATCCTATTTTGTTTGACTTTGGACAATCTTTTGAGGACAATTCTGATAGAAATTTGTTCTATGTTGGACAAATTTTGAGTTCAATTTTTTTTAACTTTTTTTTTTCCTTCTGAAAATCAGGTTGGTGATTGAGATGATCTTGTAGTGATAATATTGAACTCTCCATGCCTGACTATGAAACAGTTAATCTTAAGTTGTGTCCCTGTTTATTTCATTTTAAGTATATGTATTTTGGATGACTATCTATATTCATCAGCTGATATCTTCTGAACTTTGTTAGCTGGAGAACTGTAGGGCACACACATGCACTGTTTCTTGTCTACCCCCCACCACCCTTCCCCTTCCCCTCCTCCCTTTACCAAAAAACACTTGTTTGTTAGGTGGGGTGTTGATTATAACTTGTCAGTTTTCTCCTCTCTATCATAATAATGGTGAAGCACCCCACTTAAACTTACTAGGAGAGCTAAATAAATGTAAGATCGGCTTCGTTCAAGTAAAAAAAACAACTTGAAGACATGAATCTCCAAGTAAGAATCACTACAAACACCCATCCGTCGAAAAGTGATGAGTAGCAAGAAGGTAGAGATAAAAGCAAATGTGGATTTGCTAATGAAGACTGTTCGGAAGGGCTTTCCTGTTCTATGCAGTCAAAGTTGGTAGTCGGCCCTAGTAGGCTAAGGGCCGACTAAGACTAATCGGGACTAATTCGGGACTAGTCGGTCAAAATTTATTCTAACCCCTCCCCCCTCCCTAAACATATATGATATATGAACTAGAATAAATATCAATAAGTATATGATATTAGTTGGTTAATAAAAATACATACCTTCACACTTCACATATGGGTATAAATACATAAGTAACAGAACACAGTTGTATTGGCTTCATGCCCATGTCAGAAGAATCATAACTAAGAATTCATCACAATATTTGTTTGATGATGTTTAATCTGTGAACAACCTCAATTTTGATTATAGGGTTATATGGATATTAACAAATAAACAATAATTATTTGTCTATGTTTTTATCTGAGATTCTCAGGTGCTCAACAGATGATTACTGGGAAGAGCCATAGTTGTGAGTCTTGCGATTCAAGACTCTGAGCCAATGTACAAAAATCAAAACAAAATTGCTTGCAAAGACTCCTTGCAAAAAAAAATTGCTTGCAGAATGCTGCCTGGGGACTAGTCGACAGTCGCTAGTCGGGGACTAGTCGGGATTCCGCCCAGTAATGACAAAATCGGAATTAATCGGTTGGCAAAATGCCGCCTGGGGACTAGTCGCCGACTAGTCCCGATTTTGATGGCATAGCTCCTGTTCTGAAAAACGGGGCGCATACCCTTTTCTGTTCACATTAGTTGCAGGATACCCTCTTCTATTTGTCAACCGTGGTTTCCTTTCATCAGGATCTTTGGGTGCTCGTGTTCTCTGCCTTTCTCCCCGTGAGCACTCAAAGCTCTCACCCCATTTTGTTATATGCATCCTCTCAAGGTATGGTGCGAAGCATAAGGTTTATAAATGTTCCAATCCTACGTGGGGGCATTTATATGTCGTTAACCATGTTTAAATTTTTTAACATCATCCCTACTAACCTACTCTTAACCCTCTTTCCCTATACTGCCAATGCTGTACATTTCCTGATCTCGCATCATTTTCATTTTCTGCAGCCGGTTTGTGATCAACGGGCCCGAAAAAGTCTTTGTTAGGTGTTCACAAGGAATTTCTTTAGAAGAGGTTTGAAGGCTATGCTGCTGTTGCCACATGGATCTTCGCATCGAAAGCCAACTTTGGAGAAAGATGGCAAGAGATCAAGAAGCTGTAGATGGAACCTGCATGTATTTAGGGGTGTAAAATTTGTAACATAGCTCACTCCTCTCTTGTTGATGGTGATTGCCGCGTTTCCCATGGTTGGAGTCGGTCCACACCCATCGGTTGGCAAGCTGAGTGTGATCACCTGTCGGGGTATCAGCCATCAGACGGGTGTAGTTATACAGACTGGGAAACTGGCGGGTGGATTCCTGCAGGTGTTTTGCGTCCAATAGTATGGCGGAGTTATAGATTAGCTGTGGTTCAATTACGAACGATCTTATATGTTAGTCAGTGATTCAGTGTGCCATGCTATTCAGCCATATATTTCCACTAGTAAGAAATCCGGGCAATGCCCGAATGTGCTTGATGCATGCCATTTGGCAAAGATGACATTGCAACTGTTTGAAGAAATATGAAATCTGAAGTAAGTGATTCATTTGTTAGAGAGATATTAACATCAAATGACCATTACTTGTCATTGAATGAAAATTTATCATCTTTATGGTAGGTTTTTAAATAGATTTAAAACAGAGCAGTGTTCACACACAGAAAAAGAATTTTAGCTCATTAAAAGACGTCCACATGTCACAACACGGGAGAGACACTTTTATTTTAGTATAGATACTAGTAAGAAACCCGGGCAATGCCCAGATGAGCTTGATGCACAGCCATTTGGCAGAGATGACATCACAACTGTTCGAAGAAGTATGAAATCTAAAGTGAGTGTGATTCACTTGTTAGAGAGAAAGAGAGAGAGAGAGATTAACATCAAATGATAATTAAATATCATTGAACAAGTGTTTTATTATCTTTATGGTAGGTTTTTAATAGGATTTAAAACTGAGCCGTGTTCACACATGGACGAATGATTATGGTTTTTAAAAAGACGTCCACGTGTTGTGACGGAGAGAGGCTTCCGTTTTAGTATATAGTATAGATATAGATTGGAAATTTGGAATCGGGCCATCCTAACGTTGGAACCCCTTTGCCTGCCAGCTGCTAAGTCTGATTCTCACCTGTCAAGGCTGGGTGCACCAGACGGTTGTGATCAGGTGCCACATCAGCATGGTTCAAACTGTATGGAAAGCAGGATGGCTGAGAAGCATTTTGCTTCTTTTTCTTTTTTTTTTTTAATAGATGTTTGGTGAAATGATCTTTTGGGAAACCGTCAGGTGAAATGTTAATGGTCATTAGGCAGACAGATGCATCTATCGAACACAATGCCATGCTGGCTAGTGGTGGCAATGGGTCTGCGTATGGACCAAGAGGTAAGATGCTGGCTGATGCTAGACCATATACCCTGGTAGGGCTGTAACTCAGGCGGGTTTGGAGGTCAACCCGAGCCCAACCCATGGTGTTGTATCCTTAACCCAGGCCCAACCCAACCCAACCCAAGGTCGGGTTGGAGTTAGCTTGCCCAAGCCCAACCTGAGCTCAACATGGATAAGTCGGGTTAAGCTCAGGTTGACCAAGCTTGTAAAAAAGTTGGGGTAGGAGGTCGGGTTAGATTGAATTGTTTGATGGCCAGGCAAACTACATTTTGTTTTGCTACATACATCCTTAGCGGTATGTAAGTTGGTACGATAGTGTATTAGAGAGTACATTATACATATACAGACTGGATTTCATGTTTTGGGTTGGGTTATCTGATACCCCCGTCCAAGCCCAACCCGAACCCGACCAAGTTTTCAAAATCCCAGCAGAAAAATCAAATTGGCTCACCCAGGTTCCAGCCCTATCCCCCCTGGTCAGCTACTAAGGTTCTTTTAGCAGGAAAAATCAGAAGCAAGGGGGAAATAATACGCAAATAGAAGATCGTTGAACTCGGTAACATATCCTCTTGATGATGATCGGCATTCTCAGTGAATATACTTCTGATACTGGTCAGACGATAAAATTGGAAGAAAAAAAAATCAAGAAAAAAGGAAAAAAAACCCCATGTAATTGATGGGCATTTCCAGCTATCGTCTAGTTGGATTGTCAGCAGGGATCGCCAGTACGTTTCTGAATTCTTTTCATACATACTATGCACATCCTAATGCGCAGATAGGACTGCACACTTTGTTGTCAGCTCACCCTACAGAATCAACGGTGCATGATCAGTAGAAAAAAAAATATAGACGACATCAGCTCAGGGACAAATTAAAGATCAGAGCCACATCTTGGAAGAACATGTGGCCATCATCGCACCAACCCTCATACCGAAAGATCAGCACAATGAATTAAATGTAGTGTCGTCGAAGAAAAGGGAAGCAATTACCTTCAGCTGACGAATAAGATGGCCTGCAGCACATTCTTCTCAAGTGGACTGTTTCCTGCTATCGGTAAGGAGAACGGATCAGAGCGAGGTGAAATGGTGAAGATCGATATGATGGGGAGACGCATATCGGTTCCGAGTATTTAACAATAGAAGCCCCACTAACATCATTTGGCCAAGCATATTTTTGTTTCACCAACACTGACTCCACTCAGATTATAATTTGGTTGCTCAAAAACCGCAACCACCGCAACACCGCTCAGATTATATGTGCAAGATAAAAAGGGCAAATTACAAAAACCTTCACTGAACTATTTTTTTTGAACAATTTGAACCTTGAACTATGCTCCGTCTGCAGTTAGCCCCCTCCGTCAACTTTTTGTCCCAAAATAAGGCTAAATATTTTGAATTTTTCAAAAAATATTTGAGACTTATTGGAATCTGATAAGGATATTTTCGGAACAAAAAGTGACGGAGAGGGCTAAATGAACACAAGCATAGTTCAGGGTTCAAATTGTTCAAAAGAAAAGTTGAGGGGTCAATATGACATGAGGTGTATAATTCAGGGAAGGTTTTTGTAATTTACCATGAAAAAAAAGAAAGAACCTAGAATGTAGAGCAGGTCTAGATAGCAATTACCTCGGTTTCATCATGATCATATCGGATCAAGAAGAGACATCGGCAGCCCCTTATGTCATGCACTTTCTTTTGGATCTCCAACACATGCGCATCGAAGTACGCAGCTTGATCACTTCTCTCCTGCAGCAGTAGAGGCCCCGGAAGAAATAAGACACGGGTAGGACCAGCAAGGACAAAATGTTCGTCTTCTCGGAGATGTATACCCTGAAACAGAGGACAAGATCTCCGACTGCAACCTTGTGGCATTCCGAGGACTCCAGGGGAATCGAGCGCTCGCGGACAGCCGCCTTCACATTCACCCACTCATCCTCCTCGGCACCAAACCCTGAAAACCTCACACGAACCTCCTGGAATAAAATCAAAGATCATCATGTTCATTAAGATTGGCCACAAACTAACTGTAAATTACTTCTGAATAGGAATATAGCACTGAGGTGAGTGTGATGTATCACATACAAAAGTGTTTCCACCCAGCTACTCAGAAAACCAAGCAATGACCAAGCAGGATTAAAATAGAATAGGTTACATAACCAATCAATGATGCTTAAGTAATGAGAGTAAAACACTGAAAGCAGATCACGTACAAGATTTGTGAAACAAAACGATGATGTTTGCAGAATACGATTAGATTAGAGCATCAAAACTGGGGCCCATGTGTTTTGTGCACATTCTGACACTTCTTTTGAGCAATTGAACCAAGCTTCCCAATGGATAACCCTCACCCAACATTAATCAGAAAAACAGCCAAAGGCAGAGGTGATACAAGGGGATTTGCAGCAAACAAGCAGCACATTGGAGAGAGAGAGAGAGAGAGAGAGAGAGAGAGAGAGAGAGAGAGAGAGAGAGAGAGAGAGAGAGAGAAGGGGGGGCATTATTGCTTCTTTTATGTCAATAACCAAGTAAATAGCTAGAAAAAAGAGAATGTGTGGGTGGGTGGGTGGGGTGGTGGTGGTTGGGGGGGGGGGGGGGGGGGGGGGGGGGTGAGAGGTGACTAATGGCATCATTGCTTCTTTTACGTCAATAACCAAGTAAATAGCTAGAAAAGAAAATGTGGTTAATTCCACAGAACAGACTGTGTCATGTAAATTATCTGCAAAGGCGTAAGTAGCATTCATGAACCGACAGTGCCCCAAAGCTAATATTATTCTACATTCCCACCCCATATTCCAAAATTATTTAAGCATGGGCATGTCATGTTTCATAAGAACTTAAAGGTGAGCCAACTACAAAAAAAAGACTAACTGATTTTATAAATTGGCAACCAACAGAACCATATATCAGCAACTTAGTTTCAATGAGCCACATGAAATATTGAATACTCCTCGTTAAGTAACTACTTCACCCAAAAGCTTTAGCTGCTAGGAAATGGACCAACAATGTATATCAAGCGACAACCTCCCCTCATGTGCGGCCCATTCTAGACTCCCGCACGTGAAGTAAACTGATGGGAGGGTAAGCAAATGGAGGTAACGAGACTCGAACCTGTGACCTCCAGAAACCAGAGCTCTAATACCATGTCAAGTCACCATTTCACCCAAACGCTTAAGTTGTTAGGGATGAACCAACTATGCATATCAAGTTACACATAATGCGAGTCATTAATACCACAAGTGCCATAGAGGAAGCAGTGAATGATCAACTAAATTGGGATCAAGATATATGGAGGTTCAAGGGGTCGCAGCGTCTGGTTTAACATGATCAACCACATCCCAGTGATCCCACTAATTTTTTCATGGAGCCAAAATATGAAATCGGATCACATGTCTATTTTGATCTTAAATCCAGACTAGCTTATCCTCTGACAAACAAAGTAGTCTTTGATCTCCTTGATCTGGCCATGTCAACTGTTCAACAACAAATAAGGTACAAACGGAAATGGTACATTTCAGAATGCTGAAGCCCAGCCTCCAGTCTGCTAACCTGAGTTTATCATCCCTTGTTTCTCAACTCAATTTCCAAAAAACTGTCAATTGGCCTCTAAACTGGGCAATACTGATTTTACCCGACACTATTCTAATAAACGATGACTGTTTATGTTTTTGCATGATGTATGCATATGTTAATAGCAATAATAAATTGGGTAACGAAATTTTTCTATAGACAAATGTTAAGTATTAACTATTAACAAACACCTAACTGTGTAGCAGCAGCAAAATCAATCTGACATGATCTTAACACACAGCAAGTATGAGTTACAGGAAGTGGACTTTCCGACACTATAAACTAAAGACACATAAGGAGATAAATTATGTTCAGCATTGTCATCCATGCTTTATCCAATTAAGATGGGTACTATGGAGCACAACTTTAATTAGAAGGTTCAACTAAAATATTAGAAAATTTTCATCGGCTGTCAACTTGACATTCAACCCTAAAATTGGCACTGAAAACCGGACCAATGCAACTTGGCAATAGAGAGGGGGTTGCCAAGAAACCTGGAAGGCCAGTCAGCGGGTAGGGAGACCTGCCTTATTGATTACATAAGCTCATACAATCAGAAGCGCCCCTCTAAGGTTTCCCTAGAAAAGGTAAGAGCCTAGACAAAGAGGTAGAAGGCAAGATAAAATCATGTCCTACATAAACTTTCAGACCCAATTGTTAAAGAATTAATAAAATAAGATACAAATAAAGGGAATGTAGCAACAAGCAAAACTTGGATGATGATCCTTACAGGTTCGCCAGAACTAACAACTCTGTGTGCGAGAAACGTACCAACATCATACCTGCAGTGGTAAAAAATAATTATATAGGTGTAGCTTGAGTCAAGAAAGGTATTTAGAACATCAACCAAATGTTGTGTGCACATATTGTAAATGAGTAGACACGCATGTTACATGGATTATTATAGAGGAAAATGATGAAACAGAAGTGATAATTCCAAACTACCAAGTTCGATCAAGTAGGACATTATTGGCGTGTTGTTTGTGTTAGAGGTAAGTATTATAGTGATAGTGAACAATGGTGTGTGTATGTACATGCATGTATCTCAGTGTCCATATGAATCTCATACATAGTGAGAGTTTGTATAGGTTTGGCATAGCCACATTATGGTTTGAATCTTGTAATGGTATATATTGGCTCTAATATCATGTTAGCTTGTGGAGGGATGGAAATGTAAAACCTCATTGGAGCATGCAATTGATGACTTCTGCATCCTCCAGCATCTCTCATCTGTCCTTGCTTATGTAACAACAAACTTGAAATGGACTTGCACTTGCCACTTTATAAATGTCCTCTAGTGTCGTATTCTCGGCTTTTATACCCTCGAGCGTCGGGGTTGCTTCTGCTACAGTGGGCTTGCAGATGTCACTTCATATAAAAGATAATCTAATTTAGTATCGCATTACCTTCCCATCACTCTTCCTTCATTGGTTGATGTGCTTCTAGATGTAACCTCTACATCTAGAAACAGGCATGAGACCACCTTGAAACAGGCATGAGACCACCATTGGTGTACTACATATTCTGTCAATTAGAGAGCTACTTCTCCCGGAGATGTGGGAGCATCTACATCTAGAAATTGCATTGTGGAGATCACCTTGAAACAGACATGAGATCACCATTGGTGTACTACATATTCTGTCAACTAGAGAGTTTACTTCTCCCGGAGATGTGGGAGGATCTACGGAGCACCAGGAACCATGATCATCGTTTTCTAACATCCAGACCTTCAGAAAGTGACGCATCAAGATGACAAGATAAAGTAGATGTTTCTGAGTTATCCAATATCCCTAAGCCATCAAGGATTACTAAATGTTTTCCTAATTTATCAAGGACACCTACTCAAAAGAAGATTCCTTAAGCAACTAGCATTCGTAATTACAATAGGATTCCTAATGGATTCTGATTCCTACTTATAATAAG
Organism: Chamaelirium japonicum; assembly: GCA_947650365.1. Lineage (NCBI taxonomy): Eukaryota > Viridiplantae > Streptophyta > Magnoliopsida > Liliales > Melanthiaceae > Chamaelirium > Chamaelirium japonicum. Next base: position 66,904,345 of record OX393556.1, read on the forward strand.
ATCCCTCCCTCCCCTAAGAGACCACGAATTTAGTAAACGTCTTAACGTCATTTCGCTTTATTACTATATTTGTTTTCCGACATTTTTTTATCAAACTATAAAGTTAGTTAGAAACTTAGAAGTCATATTTTACAAGGAACGTGCCTAAAATTAAGAGTCATGTGGTAATACTTTATGTTGGGTAAGGTTTAAGACTCTCAGATTGAGTTTTGAGTTGGTTTTAACTTTTGAGGGCTATACAAACACATGTAATGGGGGTGTAGTCAACATGGTTTGATGAATAAGATTCTTTTTTTTATCCTTCAGCCGAATTTTCTCATAATAAGATAATTTATTGTTGAATTTATGACTTTTCTTTGTCGATCTCGGATCCCCTTAAAGTTGTTCAACTTCAAGCCATAGTCATATCTTATTTATTTTCATTTTATGGTATCCAACTGCTGCCAAAGCAAAGTTCTTTGACTTATTCTACCAATTCAAAATTCTATAGAGATGGTACCTATAAGTATTGATGGATGTCCCTTATCCCATCAAGATGGGTCTAACTATAGGAAAGATTGACAAGAATTTTCCAACCGGTTGTGCATCTAAGATAGGTGGCGAAAACCTGACCAACGCAACTTTGCAAGAGAGCATTATACTACGAAAACTAAAAGGTCAATTGGCGGATAGGAAAACCTACCTTGTTGGTTATGCAGCTAATGTTCGTGCAACCAGGGCCTCTATGCATCCCTGGGACTAGAAAGCTCTAGATGAACAGGGTAGAAGGCAAGTTTTTTCCTTTAGGTATCTTAGGTGGGACTCTCCAATTGTAGACTAAAGTTCACCTCTATAGTTTTATGAATGTACCAACGAGAATCATGTGGAGGAACTTCGGATAATTGCCTACCCTTGGATGAGAATCTTTGGGGCATGTTCCAACCACCGAATGTGGAATGATCTCACAAACAAAGGGATTGTGTGTAGTAGTATGAAACATAATAAGAATAAACTTTCTAAAAAACATGTTTACATGTACTACTCATTTCGATGGAATTGTTTGAATCGTTTGATATTAGAGAAGATATATTTGTCTCGGCATTAACTTTTAACTACTTAAAAATAGTCAATTCCCTGAGAGTGACATGTGTTGCTTTAGATGTTCATGTGGTGATCTTCCATCTTCCCAAGGTCACTACCATGTACGTAGTCTATGTTTGGAAAGACAGGTGAGGTAGAGAGGTCCACATTGTATTCCCATCCAATCAGCATCTCTACTCCGAGATCCGGATGATTCACCTACAACCCTTAACCATTGCAGAGCTAACATTTGTTCAATTGGTTTGGGGGTTGCAATGTTAATGATGTATCATTACTAAATTGATCACTGTTCAACTATTCGGACTTAATTGAATCAATTCAATTCTCTATTCATATAATTAAAATGAAGTATTCACTTCCTAACCCACTCCCGTAACCTTTCCTTGAACGACAGCCTTATAATTGAAGCAGCCTAACAGAGTAAAGTATGCGCTTTGAATTGGCCAATCTATATGGATTGAAATTTTAACAGAAATATCAAAATTTTGATAAAATATTTCGGTTTTGGTTCAAATCGAAACAAAAGGCAGGTGTGAAACTAGCCAACGAAGCATTTCGATATATTTCAGTGTATTTCGATGCATTTCAAGGTCGGAGTATTTCGATCATTTCAACCAAAACCAGCCCACGGATTTCGCAAAACCGTGGGCTGATTTCGAGAACCTAGGGGGCCTTCAAATGGGGGGGTGGTTCTAGTTCCAATCAAAGCCATCGAGTTTCAATTGAAACTAGGGGTGTAACTCGGGTCGGGTTGGTTCTGGTTTGAGCCAACCCAGAACCGAATCGAACTAGTTCGGTTCTACCATATTGAAACCCAAACCAACCCAACTTGAGCATAGACCCGAACCAACCCAACCAACACTAAGGTCGGGTTGGTTAGGGTTGGTTCTCAGGTTGGCAATTGGTCTAAAAAAAACAATAGCTATCAACTATTTACTAATAAGCCAAAGGTCCACGTTGGGCTTTAGACTTTAGCCACCCATTGAGTTCTCTTGGTAGTTGATCCAGCGTTAGCAAACAACTAATGTTTACTTGGGTGCACGGGCGGAACCAAGGGGGGGTTGAGTTGTTGAAAAAAACTTAAAAAGTTCTTTTTACATGGCCCCTCCAAAATTTTAAATTTTAGAGTTTCTGGGTCCGCCACTGCTCGGGTTGGGTGCTAGTGTGATGTAGCCCAAAAGTCTAACCAATATATATGTGGCCTAATATATATGAGTCTGGTTCTCGGGTTGGGTCGAGTCTACCCGAGTCCCAACCCGGAACCGACCCATATTTAGTCGGGTCCACAAAATTTAGAATAGAACCAACCCGTTTAGTCAAAATACCCAAACCAACCCGACCCATTTAGGTCGGGTTGGGTCAGTTCTCGGTTTTACCCGACCCAAGTTGCACCTCTAGTCAAAACCACCCAACTTCGTCGGATTTCAACCGAAACCGCCAAAACCTCACCAAACCTAACCACGCGGGAGGGCCGGAGTCGCCGGAGGTTGCTAGAATCCGACGCCAGACCTTGCCGGAGTCAAAGGATCTTGCCGAAATTCAACATCAGCCTCGTCGGATTTTGTCGTTTGGTCTCGTCGGATTCACCAGAAATCATCGTTGGACCTTGCCGAATTCGTCGGATCTCACCAGATTCCCCGGATCTTGCTGCCCGATTTGTCGGATCCCGTCGTCAGATACAAAATGTTGTAAATTAATCCTAATGGAGAATTGCATGATTTTCGTTAGGCGAGGCTATGTTTGTTATTTAATTCTTGGTATTGGACAAAAGAAAAAATACACAGTACAACTATGCTAGATATGGTATTTGTATTAGACTTTGACAATAAAATATGTGCACAGTACACGAATGTAGTAGCGATAATAACACGAATATAGTAGAGATAATATGTTAAAGTGGACGCATGGCAAAACAAGGAATAATAAATTTTAAAAAATAAATAATTAAAGGAACCTTAAATTTTAGGAGTTTTTACAAAGAGTCCTTTAAAATTTTCCCTATTTACGAATAGGCCCATGTGAACGATATTTACATATAAAACCCTCAAATTATCCTAATCTTTTGCATTCACCCCTGGAGTATAGGTAGATATTGATTTACATCAGTTTATATGTAAATAGAGAAGATTTCAGTCGATTTGTAAAAATCCATAAATTAAAGAGCTAGGGGACAAGTTCCAGATTACATGGTAGGTTGACTGCTTGATTAGGTCATGTACAACGTAGATCAGAAGAGCACATGCGAGTAAAGATATACAAATTTGTAGTGGCGCAAGAGGGATAAATGCTTAGGATTACGGAGGTGTTGAAGATTCAGAACTTGATTTTAAAACGAATTAGTGTATGATAGAAATGAATAAGAAAACGCAATCCCAATTAGATGGAGTGATGGGAAAGTAACGACGTTGTTGATGCTTTAGACTAGGTGTGTTATATATTTCGACTATCAAACGCTTCTACTTTTTAAATTACTCTCTCTATGTGTGTGCGCACGCGCGCGCGCGCGTGTGTGTGTGTGTGTGTGTGTGTGTGTGTGTGAGAGAGAGAGAGAGAGAGAGAGATTTCCCCTAGCTTGATAGGTATATTTCAAGATTTATTTAAGAAATTCATGGGGTTAGCATCGGGTTGATGGTGGCAGAATTTATTCTAATTCTTTAGTGGAGTGTCCTTAATTAGAGTGGTGTGCCATGGTTGATCCCATCTCGACGGGGAAAGGCTTGGTTGTTATTGGGTTAATTTCCTCCTTACAAGTGGATTCATTTCAGCCTTGCAACCTTCCAGCACTTGGTCCTAGTTACAGTAAAAATTTTTATCAAATCGTTTTGAGGAGCTCCATAATTAGGGTTGTGCTTCATAGATGACCCCTCTTGACAGGATAAGGCCTACTTGTTGTTGGGTTAATTACCCCCTGAGTAGATTATTCATTGAATTCTTGGAACCTTCTAGCAATTGGTTCCAATTAAATCTTATCCAGTCCTTTTGCGAGGCCTTCTACAAATTGTTTGATCTTTCTATGGAGCCTCCAGAGTTATAGTTGGGCTCCATAATAAGAGCATCTTAACGAGATACACTTGGCTGATCTTGTGCTAATTTCTCCTTATTAGTATTAGTGGAGTATTACAGTTTGCAACTTTCAAACACTCTTCAAAGGTAAAATTATGCCCAACCCTTTTGAGAACCTCCTTAATTAGAGTTGAATAGATTTGCTAGGATAAGGCTTTGTTGATGTTAGATTAGTTTCCCTTGAAAAAGGATTCATACATCATTGCGAGTTTGCAACCTTCCAACACTCGGTTATCGCTAGAGATGAAATATTCATTCCAAAATCCTTTCGTGGAGCCTCCTTAATTACAGTTGTGATCCATGTTGACCCCTTTTGACAGGATAAGGCATCGATGATGTTAATCCTTTTAGTGGATTTGTTACCTTCTTGAAACCTTTCAACACTTGTGCTAGTCTTGAAAGTACATAAAGAGTTCTTTATTTTAGCCAAGGTTCGTTGTTCCACCTCCATTTGTCTTCAAAACTTATCGCCCATTTTCTTTTAAGGTTTTAAATCTAAAATGAAATCATTTCAGTTGATCCTTTTTCCTATGTTGAGCTTCAAGCCTTTTGATTTTTTTTTTTTTTTTGAGGGGTAAAAAAAGAATATTATTAGAAACAAAAAAGAGAGATTACAGGACATGGTTTACTCAGGGACAAAATTTATTAAATTATTCAAGCCTTTTGATTTTTGTATCTTCTTCTTTTGGAGCCTCATTGCATTTTGCTAATTGAGTGTTTGCTTAGACGCTTTTAGTAGTGTAGTGCACATGTTAGAACTTGTTTTATCATAACCTTTCATGAAGTGCTTAGGAAGATGATTTGTAGAGGATAAAAAATATGGCAAATCCCCAGCAACTAGTGTAAATGCTGCAGAAAAGAAAGTTCTTAGATAAGCATGCAAGTTGTGCATATTAGCGAACTCTTCTTTGTTGAGCATGACAACATACGATGTGCATATCATATCATGCTGGCAGGATCAACAGATTCGGTGCAAGCAAAACATGTTGCTCCGAAGTTCCTGATATACACAACCAACATAAATAACATAGGTCGGGCTCATTTTATCAGTTTGAAGTAACTGTCAGTGCACTAAGAGAAACAGTAGTATACATATAGCACGAGAGAAACAGTAGTAAATATATCATGATGCAAATATAGCCAAACGAATGCAGAATCAACACAGAGTTGTCTGATTAATAGAAGAAAAAAGACCAAGGAAATATTAGGAGATAGAGACAAGTCAAGAAATGAACAAATGACATACTGAACTTAGAAAGGTCATACAAGAGAAAGGGGCACGGCACTGCCTATGATCTGTGAACACGGACACGGGTGTCAAGTGTCGACATGGACATAAGAGTCGGACACGGTCACATCACAAAAGATGGATATGGGGACACGTGGGTATATATTTATATATACTAATAAAATTATGAAATTGATATAAACAACAAATTATTACCCCTCGGAATTCGACTTCTACACGATCAACCATTTCCCTCTGTTCACCCGATTGGGGAAGGGAGAGACTCACAACATTCGATTTAATAATATGGAGCGATGGTATCATGCCGTGTTGACATGGGTTGACACGGCTCTGAGGGCTCAATTTTGCCGTGTCCATTATATCATACGGTACTGCATACAGCTAGTTGTCCGGGCTGAAACTTAAACAAGTGGCAGATGGGCAACCAAATTGATTAATAACTAGAGAGCAACTTAATGTTGGTAGGAGCAGCTCCCTATGACACTGAAGACTTTCATAATCACAAGGTACATGGAAGATGCCATTATAAGCAACTTTATATCAATGGAATTTCTTCCCAAGTTATTAACCTCCTGACCCTTGTAATTAACAATTTGTAACTCTAATTTTAATGACATTGACTCTACAATAGAAAGGTGACAATACTAATGCATGCGCAGTTATGCATAGTGCAGGTCGAAAAATCTTTTTATATAGCTAAGACTAGATTCTGAATGAAGACAATTAATTTGAGATACTCAAGAGAAATAGTTCTGCTTCAAGCATCACAGTTATGACTTTTATCGGCACAACAAATCACATATTTTGAAGAAAAAGATGAACAAGTTCAACTTAAGATTCTCTCTGTTGAATGTAAAAGAGAGACAAGTTTCCAAATGAGAAAATGAAAGAAATCAATTATTCAGAAATGTGAAAGCTACAATGGAATACATAGATCAAATAAAACTTGTATGCCAGTTACAGTCATGCTTACCATGCCTCATCTCTTGATGATCTGGCCTCAAACTCGAAGTCTTCAGGAATCTTCTCTCCTATGCCTGTATATAATATTATTAATATCAAAAAGTACTCATTTTTTATATTCACAGAATCGAACAGGAGTTCAACATGTTATGCCATATAAAAGGTTATTAGAAGCACTGCATCAGTACTCCCAATCAAAATTCAGATTTGATTAAGAAATCATTGTCCGTCACTTTTCATAATTATGTCACAGAGTCAACGATCAAGTCAAGAACTTGAACAAATAGATACCCATATCCAAGACTTCGAGGATTTCCACACAGCCAACAATAAGATGAGGATTATATTAACTGATTATGGCAAACTATAAATTATCAAATGATAATAAAAGATTACACATGTAAGTTGCAGTGTTGTAATATTATGGAAAGCGTAGTGTGAGGCACACACGAGGACAAGAAACTATAAGTTCCTAATCCCATCTTGCCAATGTTTCAAGTTGAAAATTGATAGCAACTATCAAGTAGTTACTTCAAGACCAAGACAATGCAATGACTCGGCAGTATTTTAGTTTACAAAGCACAACTACATGATTGGAACTTGCCATGTGAAAGTCCCTTCAATGTCTTCATTGGCTCAAGCACACAAAGAAACTCTAACTTCTCATCGTACAAAGGAAGCCAGCTTAAAGCCCTTATAGCCTAAAAAAATATGAGGCATTTTCCAAAGCATATATGGAAAAGTGTAAGATGAGCCGTACACCTTCATCCTCTACCAAACAAAATACAACCAAAAGAACAAGACTTCCACAAAGGGGACAAGAGTCAAGCACAAAGAAGGCTCAAATTTTACAAGAGTATATATATATATATATATATATATATATATATATATATATATATATATAGAGAGAGAGAGAGAGAGAGTAGTGATACATTGCGGCCAGGTAACGTGCGGCTTAACGTGCGGCCACCCCCTTCCGGGATATTTTTGGAATTTATTTTTTTGGGGATTGATCACCCACCCTTGGATAGCACACACAAAAATTTCAGCTCGATCCAAGACCTGTAGGCCGTCCAAATGTGATCGACTTTTATCGGTTGTTCATTTTTGTCGCCATTTTGATCAACACATTTGGACAGCCTAAAGGTCTTTGGATCGAGCTGAAATTTTTTGTGTGTGCTATCCAAGGGTGGGTGATCAATCCCCAAAAAAAAAATTCCAAAAATACTCCAGAAGGGGGTGCCGCACGTTACCGGCCGCAATGTATCACTACTATATATATATATATATATATATATATATATATATATATATATATATATATATATATGAAAAATGGATTTGTATGACATGTCATAGGGAGTACTTAATGTGACATATGGTGAATTAGTAACACTAGAACATTTAGAAATGTTATGATTTTTTATAAGAATGATCACCCTATCTTAGACTCGCAATCCATAAAAGGGAAACCATAGAAAAGATATCAGTGGTCTGATGCCTAAAACATGTAAAACTAACTAAAAGCACCTTTGGACGTGTCGGAAGAACCCTCGGGGACGATGGCCGTGAGGCTGGTATCCGAGACAACGACCAACTCTTTCGAATCCACAGGTGAGGAAGCGGCTATGGCCACAGGATCTTTCTGCCTACTACGGAACCATCTCTCCACCTGTTTCACTTGTATAGCTCTGCTTCCGGCTCGGCCTGGCGCGCGACTGGAACAGAAATTCACAACAACAACAAAGATCAACAATCATCAACAAGACGCTGCAACTAATCGTGATCAAGCGGCGGACGCTGCATCTCACTTGAATTCCTCGGTGAGCTTCTGATGGAAATTCTCGTCCGAGAGATCTTCTTTCCCCTCCAGGAGCAACTTCTCCATTTGCCTAAGCTGTTGAAAAGAAGGATCAGACACAGCGGTTGAGAATCTTGAGATTCCAATACTGTGGCGTCGGCCGCTTCACAGCCGGAGATCAGCTCGGCGATCGCTGACTACAAGACTCCATGCATCTCTGCAGATGCTCGAGGGACGGAATCGAAACCCTAACCCACTCCATATACAAATTTCCTCCCGCTGAAATGACGGGAGCGGGGGTTATTTCAAGAAACCAGGGGCGAGATGGAGGGCGAGGAGATGAGACATGGTACCTCGGATCTTGAGAAGCGAGGGTTCTGGTTGCGCCGCCGCCGGCTTTCCAGTGCCGTCGCCATGAGATCACGTGCAATGATGGGAGAGACGGATCCGAAAGGGGGAGAGAAGGCCTTCGGGACTCGAGACCGAGAGGGGTGGCAGATATGTAAATAATACGAGAAGAAGAATGCCGGAGAAGATAGATGAGGGTGAGGAGAGGAAGAGCGGGAGAAGGAGGAGGAGGAGGAGCTGAGGGCGTGCGGGCGGCAGCGATGCGACGCGGCTGCGCGTTACGATGCTTTTGCCGTTCTGGGACGTATATTTCGAAATCGAGTAATATATATTGTAGAGAAGGGGAGCAGGGCTTTTCTAGATATAGCCTTTTTTCCTTATCCTGCGCTTCTTCACAATCCACTATTGGCGCAGTGGGCTATTTATTTGGCTTTTTTTTTCCATTTTCTTTTTTTGGGACTAAGTGATAGATCTTGAGAATTTTTTTTTTCCATTTTCTTTTTTTGATAAAAAGATTTTGAGAATTTTTCCAAACTGACCACGGGGTTTGTCGTATCGCTCAAACTAAGTACAAAGTCCGAAAACGTTACTTTTTTTACCTTCGGAAAGTTTCGAACTAAAACACCCTTACCTTATAGTCTTTATTTCGTGTTGAAACTCACAACCTCCAACATTTTATCCCGCCGTTTGTTTCCTGCTTCCTGCCATTTCTAAAGCTTCATCACCTCGTCGGAACCTCTTTAGAACCCTAGCGGAACCTCGCAGGAACCTCTTCATCGTCAGAACCTCTTCAGAACCCAGCCGAAACCTCTTCATCGTCGGAACCTCGCCGGAACCTCTTCATCGAATCGTTGTCGAACGGTCTAACATAAAACCGAGGAAGATGAGAATACGTAAAACCGATGGAAACCCAACGTAAAACCGACGCAAAAGTAATCAACGTAAACTCGACGTAAAATCGACATAAACTCGATGTTAAATCGACGTAAACTCGACGTAAAACCGACGTAAAACCCAACGTAAAACCGACGCCAAAGTTACAGATTAAATGAAAATAAAATTACTCAACCAATGTTTTTACTACTGTTAAGGGCAAAATGGTCAAAAAAAGTTATAAAACACTCGTGTCACTGAATCGGCACGTGTAGGTGGTAAAAAAAAAAGTAACATTTTCGAGCTCTATACTTAGTTTGAGCAATACAACAAACTTGGTGGTCACTTTGGGAAAATTCTCAAAGATTTTTATGTTATAGATCAAAATTAAAAAATCAAATTGTATTAAGTCCAATGACTAACAAAAAGACACATATGTCCATAGACAATTATCACATTTATCAAACTATGATTCTGTTAACCAAAGATATTGCTCTTCACAGTTTCGACACTACAGTGGTTTTCACTTTAGCTGCTACATGGATTTTGATATGGTTGCTAAAGTGAAATCATTATAGCACTCATTGTAGCACTAAGTATCATTCATATTTTTTAGTATCATTTCAAATCACAGTAGCTACTATAGTGATATCGCTATCAGGGCCGGCTCGATACAAGATGAGGCCTAAGGAGAAAACTCTAAATAAGACTTTTTTATATTTAATATAAAGTATTATTAAATTTACTATATAGTAAAAAGTTTTTATCTAAAATTGGGACTTTAGCTTTTAATTTTCTATGGGGTTCTAGGCTATCTAAGTAGGTTTGAGCCTAGCTTTTTTTATATTGGGCCTTAGGCTATTTTGACATTTTGAATCTTGGAGGCCTTTTTTCCACTTCGGGCCTTAGGCAACTACCTTAATGGTCTTATGGTCGAGCCGGCCTTGATCACTATAGCAGCTACATATGATAATTTTCATGTAGCTGCTACAGTGATTTAAAATGATACTCATACACACACACACTTAATTTTCTGAGTATCATTTGAAATGATACTTAATTTTTTGAGTATCATTTTGTATATTTAAGTATCATATTAAATCAATATAGTTGCTATAGTGGTTTCACTATAGCAGCTACAGTGATTCACTGTGGTTGCAGTGGTACTCAAATATGTCAAATGGTACTCAGTGCTACAGTGATTTTACTGTAGCAACCACGATGAGTGACATAGGTCGGGGAGAAGGGGTTTCTGCTAGGGGTGGCAATTAATCTGGTTTACTGGGTTACCCGACCTGACCCAACCCTATTGGGACGGGTTTGGAATACTCAAAAATGGTTTGAGATTTAAATTTAAAACCCGATCGGGTTCGGGTTTTACTCCAACCCGCCCCGACCCGATCCGGTTATATAACTTATATGAATAATTCTACACGAGTCCGCACTATTAAGTTCGTAAAGTTTTTTTTTTTTTTAATTGTAAATGATTCTCCAATTATTAATGAATTAGTATTTACTGAATGATTTTTTCTAAAGCATGCATAGTCACAATAGTTATCGAATTATAAATCATTCTCCAATTATTGATGAATTCGTATAGGTTGTTTTGTGAAGACGACTCGACCCGCAAAGTAGGGCTACAACTCAAGCGGGTTGGATAGGTTGAGGGGTCAACCCATGCCCAACCCAAGAGGTTGAATCCGCTACCCAAGCCCAACCCAACCCCCAAGGTCAGGTTGAACTTTCTTAGCCCAAGCCGAACCCGTCAGGTTGGCTGGGTTGATCGGGTTGTGAGGGCCGGTTGGCCGGTTTTAACATGGTAGAGCAGAAATAATCAACATATAATAATTCATTTGCGACAATACAAGACATAAAAGCAATTCTTTGCATTCTTATGTAGGTGATGGTCCATCGTTTGATGGATAAATGCCCATCCAACAATGGCCATTAGAAGCAAGATAAATATCTGTCAAAGTTCCACCACAGTGCGACATCAACTTGTATTCAACGGATGATTCAACATATGGATTCTGATCGGACCTATTCAATATTATATTATATTAAATATTATTTATTAAATGGTCGGGTTTCGGGTTGCCCGAAGCATCTCCCCAAACCCAACCCAAATTGCGGTCGGGTTCGGATTTTCCAACCCAAGCCCGATCAAATACGGGTTGGCTTCAAGTTGGCCCGCCCAAGTTGTAGCCTTACCACAAAGCATAAACAGGGCAGGGCAGGGCGAGCACGGGTCATCCCAGTGCTATTTTGGAAGGGTTTGGAAATTACCCCCAAAATCCGACGCAGGTTTGGAACATGTATGGGGCGGGATAAAATATAACGGGCGGGTTCGGGATAAGCCCGACCTGTTCTAAACCTGACTCATTGCCATCCCTAGTTCAGATGAGTGGGAGGAAGGGTTGGAGGGGGTTACGGCGAGTAATGATTGAGACAATGTGTGAGGGATGAAAATAGGGTGAAAGGGGTTCCGACAAGTGGGAGGAGGGGTTGGAGGGGGTTCTAGCGAGTGACGATGGATAGAAAAAGGAAGAGACAATGTGTGAGAAATGGAGGTGGGACGGAAGGGGTTCCGACGAGTGGGAGGAGACGTTGGAGGAGGTTCTTACGAGCGGCGAGGGAAAAGAAAAGGAAGAAGCAATGTGTGAGGGATAGAGGGGGTTCCGGTGAGTGGGAGGTGTTGGAGCAGGCTCCGACGAGTGAAGAGGGGGGAGGAAAAGGAAGATGTGAGGTATGAGGGACCAAGGTGGGGGCGAAAAGGGCAGATGGACACAAGGGTATATTTACTATTTTAAAAAATCACATCATCATAACCCGTTTCAAATGGACCGTTTTAATGTTGAAAATATGGAAAATGATCAGTTTTTCACCTACCTTGATTTGGTGAACTTATTGTAAACAAACAAATGAAAGTGTTAATCGTCTCCGACCACTACCGATATCTTTATCGGTTGTGTCGTAGTTATTAGGTTCAATACCGGTGTCGTCATCTGTGATTGTGCAATATTTGATTAGATTCGAAATATAGTTTTTAGATTGATTTAGATGGAAGAATTTGATTTTAGATTTTTAACTAAATAAAGCTAAATTAATAATTGAATTAAACTTAATATCAATTGGAGATGATCTAGGGCAGCGAATCCATCACTAGTCATGTAGTATTATCTTGTACTAATTAGTGTTATCCGAATTTGACCGAATAGTCGATCCGTCATGACCAAGGCCATGACGAATCTCAAGAAAGACCCTATGATGCTAAACGGTATGGGCCATCTATGGTTAGCATGACCCGTCCTCTCGGGCACAGACTGTCTACCTTAAGCATGTCTCATTCATGGATACATCATAGATGCACTAATTATACATGGTCTTACCGTTACCTGTATTGCATGAACCGTCTTCAGTAGGCACAATCCGTCCTCCTTGGCACGGATCGTCTTCCTTTGGCATGGTGCATCTCTCGTGCTATGATAAACCATAAAGAACAATAAAATACAATTTTAGATCTAATTGAATCTTATTAAAAGCATCTCATATCATTAATATCTTCAACAAGATCAACCAACGGAATAAACGAATCGAAGATTGGATGCATAATTCGAATCAATTACATGAATCATAATTGAAACACAAAATAAAACTACATAAACTAGGGTTTCATCGAAACCCTATATGTTACTTTAGCCGAGCATGATGATGATGACAAAGAAGCTTTGCGACATAGCCATGGATGCAAGCTCCACTCTCGTCCTTTTCGCGACAGCTTTTGTGCTCCAAAAGATTTGTTTGACGGCCCCAAAACACCTATTTATAGTTTATGGGTCATCCTAGGGTTTCCCCATAAGAAGTCTCATCAAAAAAGGAAAGAAAATGGCTATACATTGTTGATTCGGGGGCCCAGGTCTGATCGAACGGGCTTCGGGCCGATCGATCGGACCTGCACTTTTTGCTGGAATTCGCTCGGCCTGCGGTGTCGGATTGTTTTGGTCATAACTTTTGACTCGATTATCAGAATTAGGAGTTATTAGGCTCGTTTCGAAGCTCTCAATGAACCCGATCTTTTTATGGCATCTTCTTATCCACCCAAAGATCCAAGGATGGAAGATAATTTTCCTTTTAGACTTGGTGTCTTCATAACTTGCTCTTTTGTACTGTTTTTCGTGCAATGGTCCGCTTTTCTATAAGCGAGAAATACGTGTGTAAGAGCACTAATAATGGTATGAAAGAGGGTAAGTAAGCATAGGTTTAGGAGCGTAAATGTGGCATATTTACGCATTGATCGATTGTCCTCTTAATCAAACTGATCTGTTGTCTGGGACTTAACACCTATTTCCCTTCTTCTTCTTCTTCTTTTTTTTTTTTGTTTGTGGAAGAACCCTTTTTATTTCTATTTGTAGCCCCCTTAATTTATGTACATTTGTGACACGGCCACACTGAAAGTGGTTGGCATGGCCATCCTTTCGTCTTTCATGTCAACTCTCACTCCTCGGTATCATTGTGATTCCGATGATGACTTTTTCAACTTCGATGCCTTCAACGATGGCCAACACTCTTCTAACCCAGCCAACCCTTCGTACAAGAGATAAGACCACAGTGGAAGACATAGGAGGGCCGTTGTTGATGAATGAGCCAAAGCCGAAGGATGGTGGTCGGGTTCAGAAGTATCAATTGCAACCACTCACAAGTTATAACCAATTGATGTAGGTATAACCTCCTGTAACTATGAACATTGGTATCCATCCATAAGTACAAAGGATGAGAGGAATCTCAGCATTGTTTAGTATGAGGGAATCTATTCATGTTATGGTATCAGAGCACAACCCGATCCTTGTTCTCATGGCCATATCTGATTCTACCTCTGTGGGTGCAAATTTTGGCATAAGACTACCACGGGACCCACCGGCCCTGCCTGGTGGGCCCACGAGGGCTACAGCGGGACCCACCGGCCCTGCCTGGTGGGCCCACGAGGGCTACAGCGGGACCTACCGGCCCTGCTTGGTGGGCCCACGAGGACTATAGCGGGACCCACCGGCCCTGCCTGGTGGGACCAAGAGCCAGTGGAATCCCCTAGAAGATGGTAACGGGGCCCACAACTTTACCTGGAGGATCCCCAGATACGATAGCAAAAACCGCAATTCGCCACCCGAAATGTCTATAAATAGCAGAGCCTTCGAATGTAAAAGGATCGAAATCTAAGATCCGAAAATCTGATTTCCACTCTGAGATCTGACTTTCAGAACCAGAGCTTTGGGATTTCTAACCTCCGATCTACCATCTCTCTTCGATCTTCTTCTCTCTTTCGAAGAGATCAGGGAGCTTTCAGTGATGCTCGGCCTGTCGAGGTCACTTCAACATAAGTGTTAGTGAATTCGGGTTGCTCCCTATAGCACGGAGACGTAGGCTTCGGCTGAACTCCGAGATCACTTCTCTTGTGTCAAAATCTCTCTCTCTCTGATTGCTTTTCTGTTTACATATCAAAAAAGCAACAACTTCAACCAACCGATCGACCAACGATCTTCGACATTAACTTCAACTCCAATTGACTGGTGCTGCGAAGGTCTTCGGGTCGGCACGAAGATTTTCCCCCGCCAGTTTGGCGCCGTCTGTGGGATTCGAGCGAGAAGCTGTGTTCTCTCTACTTCGACTACCATATCAATATAGTCAAACTTCCTCGTCCCCTCGGTTAATCAGACAACTGATCGGACGTCGGCAATCTCGTTGCACCCTTCGCACTCTGAATGGCGAGAACCAAACATCAGGGTCAACCAGAAGGAAGTAACACTCAACATCAACCTCGTCCTGAGACTTGTTCAATGAGTCAAAGGCTCAATTTCGGGCAGCCCCTTGCTGTCCCCGAGATGGGGGTTCATTCAGGAAGCGGGAGATCAGTCGATCGACCGATCGCCCCTCATCCTCATCAATCAATTGGGCAGACTGTCCCTGCTCCTGCTGAAGATCCTCCATCGACTTACCAGATCTCTGCAATCGATTTCCAACTACTCCAATTGGCGAAGCAAAACGCCACCCTCACTGCTGAGAGGGATGCTCTGAAGAAGGCAGCTTCCGAAGCTGGAATTGCTATTCCGATCCCCTCCGCAAGTGAGAGGGTTGATCCTCCTCGACATTCAATTCACTCCGAACAACGGAGGTCAATGGGCACTGATGCTCTCGAGAGGATTCGACGCGACCCAACTCCCTCTGCTGCTCCTTGGAAGCAGAGTGTCTGGGATCGTCTTGAAGACGAGTCCTCCCAATCCTCATCTGGTCGTAACTGCGACAAAAGAGCACCATCGAAGCTCAACATGCCAAGGAAGCACCAAATGAAAGGCGCTCCTTCAAAGAGTAGAGTCTCCCCTTCCATTCCACTCCAACGTGGACTTGGATCGGACCTTCGACACCGACTTCGACCGGCAAACACTTCAATGCCAGAGCAAGACCTTGCGATCCTGCCTCTTGACCCACCTCTAGGTCGAGGACACGGTCGTAGGGATGGCTACTCTTCTGCCGGGCCACTACATCGAAGCCTCTTCGAATCAGCATTTCCAAGAGGATGGAGAACTCCTACCCTCCCCAAATTCAACTACGTCCGAGGAGATCCAAGCCTCCATATACTTGCCTTCAAGCAAGCTCTAACGCCACACGAAGAGGAAAACAACGTGCTCTGCCGCACCTTCGCGGGAAGTCTCGACGAGCCTTCACTCGACTGGTATCACAATCTCCGAGCTGGGTCCATTACCCAGTTCGGTGTTTTGGCTAACCTCTTTGTGCAGCATTACCAGCTCAATCTGAAACCCGAGAAGAAGCTCGACTCTCTATATCGACTAAGGATGGGTGCAGATGAGACTCTCCGCAGCTTCACGAGGAGGTTTCGCAACGAGCATGCTGCTCTCTCTGGAAGGCATCTGGATGATGAAGCCATCATGTTGGCTTTCCAGAACGCTCTCCGCTTCGATCTACACATCTACAACGACTTCATCCGCAATCCCCCTCCTTCTCTGGGAGCTATGTTCGATCGAATTCAGAGGGAGATTGAGGTGGAAGACGATCAAGTCGCTCGAAAAGGGCGAGAAACTAAGAGAAGGCCTGCTGAAAGAGAAGCACCTAAATATGCTGCAAAGGCTCACAACACTGAAGCAGCAGCCCCTCCGGCCAACAAAAGATCAAAGAATGATGGGCGTCGATCTCCAACGAAGACCACTTTCACCGAGTGGAACATGCCAGTCGAGCAGATACTCGACCGTATTCAACACGACGAGTATCTTCGGAGGCCCAATCCTCTTTAACCAAATTCCAAATTCACAGCAGACAAAACAGTCTACTGTGAATTCCATCGAAGTCACGGCCATTCCACCGATCGGTGTTTTCGGCTGAAATTCCATCTTGAAGACTTACTACGAGAAGGCCACCTTCAAGAATTCGTCAACAATGGGCACAATCAATATCGGACCTCTGCAAAGGGGAAAGAAGTGTGTTGGATACATCAAATCTCCTCTAACCGGCAAACTATCTCTGTGAATGCCAATGTTTTTGGTATTCATGGAACATTGCACAATCAAAGTCTGACTGGGAAAGAGGTGGATCGCCAAGTTCGACGCATCTTCCACGTTCGTTCTACTGCGAGCAAAGAGGATACCTGGATCGAGAAGCCCATCGAAGGTCTTGCTTGGCCATCCATAGTCTTCAACGACACTGATCTTCAAGGAGTTCATACTCCACATCGAGACCCCCTGGTCTTGAAACTCATCATCGACGGAAGCACCGTCAATCGAATCCTCATAGACACTGGAAGCTCCATTGATATTATGTTCTCAGACTGTTTCAAACGTCTGGGACATAAGTATCAAAGCCTCGACGTCGTCCCGACTGTGATCACCGGCTTCAATGGTGAACAAAGCATCACAGTGGGCGAATCCAGATTTACCATCGACCTCAGCCGAGAGACTCGAGTCTCGGTGAGGTTTGCAATCGTCGAAGGAATGTCTAGCTATAACGCCATTCTTGGGCGACCATTCCTCTATCAGATCAATGCCATCTCCTCCTCTTACCATCAACTACTCAAGTTTGCAACTGGAGAAGGCATCGTCTGCATTCGAGGCGATCAGCAAGCTGGAAGATCTTGTGAAGCTGCTGCTGCTAAAACAGATCGAAAGATCAATATTGCTCCTCCAAAGCGGCCACGAGATGAAGCTGGTCCCTCTTCTAAATAGCAATCAAAGGAGATTCCGCTGACCGAACCTCCGCCAATCGAATGGGAAGCATCACCTTCAATTGAAGAAATCATCCCGATCAACATAGGCAGCGGAGATCTCCCTCGACAAACATTTATTGGTACCGATCTTAGCGACGTAGAAGCGCAAGACATGGTATCCTTCCTCCAGTCCAATATCGACGTCTTCGCATGGTGCTTCGAAGACATGCCTGGGATCAATCCAGATGACGCTTGTCACCGACTTGCGATCAAAGAAGAGGTGAAGCCCGTCAAGCAAAAGCCTCGCACCATTCGACCAGAGCTGCAAGTTGCTGTTCAAGAAGAAATTACCAAGCTACTCGCAGCCGGATTCATCCGAGAAGTAGAGTATCCAACTTGGATCTCTAATATAGTGGCTGTTCCAAAGAAGAATGGGAAAGTCAGAGTCTGCATCGACTTTACCAATCTCAACAAGGCTTGCCCCAAAGATCCTTTTCCCATGCCAAGGATAGATAGACTCGTCGACGCCACTGCTGGCCACGAGCTGTTGTCTTTCATGGATGGGTATTCTGGGTACAATCAAATTCCTCTTCACGCCGATGATCAAGAGAAAACGTGTTTTGTGACTAGCCGAGGTCTCTACTGCTACAATGTCATGCCATTTGGCCTCAAAAATGCTGGTTCCACCTATCAAAGGTTAGTCACGAAAATGTTCGAAGACCAGATCGGTCGCAACGTCGAAGTCTATGTAGATGATCTCCTTACCAAGAGCTTCACTAGAGGGAAGCATCTATCTGATCTAGCTGAAACCTTCCAAGTCCTTCGAAAGTATCGAATGAAGCTCAATCCAGCCAAGTGCGCCTTCGGAGTTCAATCTGGCAAATTCCTGGGTCATCTTGTGACCAGGAGAGGTATTGAAGCCAATCCTGATCAAATTCGAGCCATCATCGATATGCCTTCACCTACAAATCGAAAAGAAGTTCAACGTCTCACTGGAAGGTTAGCAGCACTCAATCGATTCATCTCAAAGTCCTCAGACAAGTGCAAGCCACTCTTCGACAAACTACGAAAGGCGGATACCTCCGGCTGGAGTCCAACCTGTGAAGAAGCATTTCAAAGCATCAAGAAATATCTGGTGCAAGCTCCTATCCTGACTGCTCCACTTCCAAAAGAAGACTTGTGGCTCTACCTTGCCGTGACCGATCAAGCAATCAGCGCGGTCTTAGTCAGTAGAAGAGAAGGCATCGAACATCCAGTCTACTACATCAGCCACACTCTTCTTCCGGCTGAGACTCGCTACTCAAAAACTGAGAAGGTCATCCTGGCCTTACTCACTGCATCGCGTCGTCTCCAACCATATTTCGTCTCTCACCAGATCACTGTCATTTCAGAACACTCGCTCAAAGATATCATTGACAAAGCTGGTCGAGCTGGTTGAATGACCAAATGGGTGATCGAAATGAGCTCCCTGGGAATCCAATTCGAATCTCGCACTTCCATCAAAGGTCAAGCAATTGCTGATTTTCTAGCTGACTTTCCAGTTGAAGACCCCATCACTTGGGAAGAGGATGTCGACATGCGCTTGGAAGATGAGGATACTCCTCCGATCAATCCTGCAACAAAAATTGATCCAAGTCTTGAAGTTATTTCTGCAACTCCTCCATGGAAGCTTTATACTGATGGAGCATCAAGTTCGATCGGTTCGGGAACTGGGATAGTCTTAATATCCCCCGAACTCGATCATCTCCAGAAGGCCACTCTCCTTGGGTTTAATGCCATCAACAACGAAGCTGAATATGAAGCACTCATTTCCGGACTCGAAATGGCAGAATCTCTGGGGGTAGATCGAATCATCATATACAGCGACTTCCAATTGATCATAAGGCAAATCAATGGAGAGTACACAGCTCGAGAAGAAAGAATGCAACTCTACTTGGCCTTAGTACGACGTCTTCAACAACGTTTTACTAGCGCTGAATTCATTCAAATCCCCAGAGCAGAGAACCGAGAAGCAGATGCCTTAGCTAATGCTGCCTCAGTTCTTGGAGACTCACTCGGAGGAAGGCAAATACAGATCGATTATCAAGAAGTGCCCAAGACCATCCCCGATCAACAGATTCTTACTACTACAAAAGGATCTGGGGGTGGAGATCAGCTTGAAGATTGGAGACGACCAATTCTTGACTTCTTCAAACATGGCAAAATGCCAGAAGATCCAAATCAAGCCCGAAGACTTCAAAGGAAGCTCCCATGCTACACTATTCAAGGAGAAGATCTGTACTTCAAATCTCACAACGGGATGTTGCTCAAGTGCCTTGGTTCAGAGCAAGCACAGTCAATCCTGATTGATATCCACTCTGGAGCTTGTGGAAATCATTCGGGGGGAAGATCCCTTGAAGCCAAGACGAAGCTACAAGGGTACTACTGGCCAACCATGGCAAGGGATGCTCAACAAGTCGTTCAAAGGTGCGAGCCTTGTCAACGGCACGCTCGAGCTATTCATCTCCCTGCAGATGAACTCCATCAATTATCAAGTCCTTGGCCTTTCCATCAATGGGGGTTAGATTTCTTGGGTCATTTCCCTCCAACTCCGAGCAAGAAGAAATATCTACTGCTGGCTACTGACTACTTCACCAAATGGGTTGAAGCTGTGCCCCTCTTTCGAAAGACTGACGACGAAGTGATCAAATTCATTCGGCACAACATCTTCTCAAGGTTCGGCACACCTCAAGTTCTTGTTGCTGACAATAGAGCTCAATTTGACTCAGACAAATTCCGAGAGTTCTGTCTGAACAACGGTATCAAGTTATTCTATTCAACTCCAAGATATCCTCAATGCAATGGTCAAGCTGAAGCCTCAAACAGAGCTATACTTGATATACTCAAGAAGAAACTCAACGACAAGAAAGGATTGTGGGAGCAAGTCCTACCTGAAGTTCTGTGGGGGTATCGCACAACTCCGAGAAGATCAACAGGGTTCTCACCCTTCCGTCTAACATATGGATCGGAAGCAATACTCCCAACAGAGAATATATCTAGTACTTTGAAGACCAAAGCTATTGAAGAAGGAGTCAATGAAGAACTTCAGATCAATGATCTAGACTTCTCTGAAGAACTACGAGATCTAGCATCACTTCGTGTGGCCAAATATCAACAGAAGATCAAAAGAGCCTATGACAAGAAAGTCCACAAGAGACAGTTCCCAGTGGGTAGTTTAGTTCTCAGAGCAGTTTTCTACAATACCAAAGAGCACAGCAGTGGAAAGCTTGCTCCCAACTGGGAAGGTCCATATATCATTGAGTCAGTTGGAGGCAAAGGTTCTTACAGACTGATCACACCAGAAGGAGATAGATTGCCTCGAGCTTGGAATTCTAGACACCTCAAGTTGTTCTATCCATAATGTAAATTCTGTGATGAATAAAGCTCTCTTTCAAATGTTCAAGTGTACAAGTGTTCTGATTTTCAATCCAAGTTCTGAAGCAGTTTCAAGTTATCCATA
The DNA here is from genome assembly GCA_947650365.1 of Chamaelirium japonicum. NCBI lineage: Eukaryota > Viridiplantae > Streptophyta > Magnoliopsida > Liliales > Melanthiaceae > Chamaelirium > Chamaelirium japonicum. The sequence continues at coordinate 66,925,427 of OX393556.1, forward strand.
TTCAAATTACCAGGTCTTTTAACAAGTTTGGGTGTTAGGGTTGCGACCCAACCCCTTACTAGCAAATGTTAAAAACTGACCATTTTCAAGTTACCAGGTCTTAACATGTTTGGGTGTTAGAGTTGCGACTCGACCCCTTACTAGCGAATGTTAAACTGACCTTCGAAATTCAATATCCAATTTCAATCAATTCGATATCGTCTAACAGGTTTGGGAGTTTGAGTTGCGACTCGACCCCTTACATTCAAATGTTATTCGAATTCAAATTCAATTTTCAAAGTTACAAGTTTGGGTGATTGAGTAGCGACTCACCCCTTACATTCAAGTATATGCGTATTCAACTTACGTTCAAATATATGAATACTCAATCATGTCAAATAGCATTCCAGAACTCAACATTCAAAGACATTCAACTCAAAAGAAGTGCAAGTTTCAAATACCAAAAAGATGTCTTCTATTATCATCAAAATATGTCAGATACAAGGAGCTGTTACATTTCAAAAATTTACAAGTACAACAACGAAGAAGAAGAAAAGTCTCAGGGCTTGGCCACACTCTTCGCATGCGACTTCTCCCCTTCAGATCCAGGACGAGCTTTACTCGCCACTGATGCCTTGGAGGATCGGACGCTAGCTACATGAGTCCTGAGCGCTTCTGCTGCCTTCTCTGCTGTTTCCTTGTAAACCTTGCACTCTGACAGCGCATGCTCCAGTGCCTTCTTGGAAGTCTCCTCTCTGGCAGTGAAGGCAGCGTGCTGAGTAGCAAGTTGTTGCTTCAGCTCTTGGATCTCGATGGTGCGACCACAGGACACATCCTCAACCTTGGAGAGTCGAGTCTTCAAAGATTCGAGCTCGTGACTCTGTGCCTCACATCGATCCTTCAGCCCCTTGATCTCCAGCTTTCCCTTGCGAAGTTCCTCAATCTTGGTTTTGAGAGAGGCTTTGTAACGCCCCGATATTTTACGGATTAATTCAACCCGTATAATACTGGGGTGTTAGGAAGAAAACTTGATATAAATAAATTCCATCAAATATGGAAAATACTGAGCCATTATATTAAAACATCATTATCTGATACAATTTATTGAAAACGAAAGCCTAAAACTAAGACTTTCCATATTTTCACATCATAATCCAGCTCCGTCGTCGTCATAGAAAGGAGTGTAGAGTGGGTCTTCAACTCCTTCTGGATCGCATCCCGATCGCTCCTCATCTTCTCCGGGTACTGCAGGGTTTGTCTCTGTAGGGTGCACATCATCTGTAGGGGGGTGAGTTCTATCCACTGACTCACCAATGACTCAGTTTTGTTCATGCTAAAAAAATATGTATTGAAAGCAGTAAACATGACTACGAAAAGTAAATAATTAAAACATTAATCACCCGATTCCCTTTTTGGCTCCTCCGGCCAGGGTAGGAATCTCAATCCTTACCCGGGTACTTTTAGTCCGCAACAAGGCTAGCCCCACACCTAGGATTATCTTTTTGGCCCGCAGCCAGGGACAGCCCCACACCCAGGATTTATCTTTTAGGCCCGCAGCCAGGGACATCCCCACACCCAGGATTTATCTTTTAGGCCCGCAGCCAGGGACAGCCCCACACCCACATAAGTGATTACGTATTTCAAAATTTACCATTCCATATCAAATTACCGACATTCTATAGCATATAATTAGCATGAATAAACTGAGTTTAAATCCCCTACCTGAACTGTTGCAAACTCTTATTCTTGATGAGGAAGCCTTATCACGCTCGAAACCTGAAAATATGTTACTAATATTTTGTTAGTTTTTCCTAAATTTTTCTGGGATTTTTCCCAACATTTTTCGATGTGAATTAGTGGGGTTTTCTCTTTTAAGGGGTATTTTTGTAATTTTCAAAAATACCTTAAATCTATACTGTTGTGTAGATCGTTTCATTATGGACCCGTGGCCGCAAACGGAACTCAATTCCGATTTAGAATGAAAAGGTTATGACCATTTTACCATAGGGGTAAAATGGTAAATATATTTTTTAATTGTCGTTTGTGGAATTTTATGATTTAAGTAGGTGTATTTTGTCATTACGAGTCCAACGCCGCTGACGGAACTCAATTCAGAGTCCGTATGGGCAAGATACGGTCAATACAATTTACATTGATAATCTATATATTTATTACTAGTTGATTCTTAGACATAAAGTGTAATTGGAACTCTTGGTTAGCCCAAAGGGCTTTAAATTGGGTTTAGAAGAGGTCGGGGGTTCTAAATCAAATCTAGTCTTTTTGCATAGCATTTTATAAATGGATTTAAAAATCCGAACGGGTTAACGGGTTTAAATTACATACCCGACCCAACAACCCGGGTGGTGTGAGGCGGCGGCGGCGGCGGCCGGAGGCGGTGGTCGGCCGGAGGTGGTGGTCGGCGAGGAGGGGAGGGGAAAGGTTGGGTGGCACGGATTCCGAGGTGGGTTGGAATGAAAAACTCTTGTAGAGGGGGGGGGTTTATATAGTAGTTTTGGGAATTCTAAAAGTCACAGGGTCTTTATTGCAAATCGGCCATTTAGTGCGTATCGCAGCTGTAACCGTCCGATCGGGAATGAAAGGTCGCCGACTTCGGTTACGTCTGCGCGACTCTTTCCGTCCGATCGGAAACGAAGGGTCAACGACCGTTGGTCTCCCCAGTGGTATGTTTATTAGTTATATTAGCTGTTTTTAATACAGAAAAGCACTACGGGTCTTTTGGCTAGAGGAAAGTCTTTAAGAGTTCAAATGAAGGGTCATAGGTTCAAATCCTTCTATCGGCAAAATATGTATACATATATATATATATTTTTTTTTTCACAATTTTTAAATACTCTAAATGTGTCCAAATCAAATAAGTTTGTATAGGTTTTTCGATCGTCTCGGCGAGACGAACGCAATGGCGCCATCCGTTTCATATTTTAAATTTTGTATAAAAATTTCGTATAACGACCTTTTAAACTATTATTTTATTTTGGGTTGTTACATTCTCTACCCCTAATAAAAATTTCGTCCTCGAAATTTAAAGTATTTACCTTAGTTGTCGAACTAGTATATTTCTGGATCTAATTGCTAAGTAACTTCTTCACAATTTCTTCCAATCATCAAGTGATAGATTTTTGCTTTTCTCTTTCCGAACTTTCTTTCGCAGAATATTATTTCCTTTCCTTCAGGTGTTTAAAAGGTAATATTCTTCCGATAACAATTTATCATCATCCTATATTTGGATAACCAGTCCATAATATCAAATTTTCTTCGATTTCAATTTGGACACCACTCCACATCTTCAATTCTTAGTATACAGTTTCTGCAGACTTTGTTTGTTTTGGCCATATCACTAAGTGCAGTGGTGAGGGCAAGTATATACCCTAACGGTACTATCTTTGTAAGTCTCTAGTCAAGTGAATTGATATGAACAAAAATTTCCAAAATGGTGCTTACGAAAATTTAAATTGTTCTGTTTATAACTCACTTATTTTTAATTGGAATAATAGTGAATCGTTCATACCTTTAATGACGTCGAAAAGTGAATCGTTCATACCTTTAATGACGTCGTTTGATTCTTCCTCAGTAGATACTGCAAATGCTTTTCCAGGCACCTTTTGATTTTGAGCGGTGCGAGCTACCGGTACTTGCGGAGCATTTCGAAAAGGAGGACTGGTAGGAATGTTACCATTCAAGCGAGGACAGTATCGTTGAAAATGATCCCGCGATCCGCATGTGAAGCAAGTCCGAGGTCCTATAGATTTTGGAGGACTACTCATCCTTGCTTGAAACTCTTGTATCTTTGGTCTTTTTGACTCTATCAATGGTGTACTTCTTTTCAGTCTATTCTTTTCAAATATTTTTCGAGTTTCCTCCCATTCTCGTTCTGCCACTAAAGCAGTTTGTACTAGTTCTCCATATTTTCGAATACGGAGTACCGCTACTCTGGTTCGAATATGAGGATTCAAACCTTGTTCAAACCTTTTGGACTTCAGTTCTTCAGTGGCTATAAGATACTGGGCAAAACGTGATAGTTCAGTAAACTTGGCTTCATACTGGGAAACACTAAGCTTTCCTTGATAGAGTTCTAGAAATTCCGCAATCATTCTGTCCCTGGTTGCGTCGGAGAAATATTTTTCTAAGAACACTTTCGTAAATTCTTCCCATGTGAAAATAGCTTGAGTTCTCTTGACCGAGTCCCACCAGTAATCTGCCTCTTCTTCTAACATATAAGTGGCCAAGATGACTTTCTGTTCATCATTTACTTTTAAAGTCTCCAAAATCTTTCCCACCTGTTTGAGCCATCTATCGGCAATTAGGGGGTCCGGTTCTCCTTTAAAGGCAGGGGGTTTTAATTCTTTGAATTCTTTTATGATTACTCCCATCCTGGAACCATCCTTCGAAGAGTTCATCTTTTCTATTAGTTGGTGAAGAGCTCCTAACACCTTGGTTAGGTCTTCATTGGGAGTAGCATTATCGTGTGAATTCATAATGTCTGAAAATTTAAAGAACACAAACTCAGATAAAATATACTTTTTTCATTACTAATACTTTTCTTATCACTTTACATATAGCCAATAACTATTTTGAAGAACATCGGGTGTTCGCAATGATTTTCACCGCTCACTTTTCCACAGGTCCTTGTTGGACAGGACGGAAATAAGGCCTAAATTGAGTGAATAGGAAATTTTTGACCGATGAGTTTCTGTTAATATATCTTTTCGTAACTAAGAAGCATCAGTAACTGCTAATCTGTCCTGAAATCTTTGTCCAATATTGTCTGTGCCAAAACTTTGGTTTTCTATTGCTTTCTCTTTTCTAACTTGCATCCAATCCCTTGATGTTCTTAATTTCACATTTGTACTTCGATTAAATTTTTTTTTTTTTTTTTTTTTTTTTTTTTTTTTTAAGCTTTAACTATTTGACTCTGATCATTTAGGATGTAGAGGTAAACTATCATGATCTCGAAGTCAAAGTCCTAGGCGGCTCCACCTTAGGTGGCTCCACACTGGCAATTGGCAGCCCTTTTTCCCATGGAACGGCTCCACCTAACTCCAGGCAGCCCTTTCCTAGGTAGCCCTTTCCATTGAACTTGAATTCGAGAAATGATGATTAACCTCAATCCTAATTATCACAGAACATGTTTTAAATTTTTTTTTTTTTTTTTTTTTTTAAGTCAATTATTTACTTGAAATCAATCCTTTATGCACTAATAACTCATCCCAAATCTCACCATGTTTTTTTTTTTTTTTGTACATACTAGAAGGGACTTAGTATATTATATTCAACTCGACTATAGCTTTTATCTGAAAAGTATCTTAGTTCTTATAGGAGTTATCATGAATGCTTTATTTTCTCGAGTAATTGGTGTACATAAATCTAATTTCTGAGTTAACATACTCTCATCAAGATTGATTAACCTAGGTAAGGTTCTAATACTTTGGATAGGTTTCAGGTTACACAGGAAATAGGTCTTAGTCCTAAGAATCATTTCTTTCGGATTATTTCTGCTAAGATACTGTAGTAACGTGTTTTCAAAAAAAAAAAATCTTAGGAGATAGTTACTTGAATTAAGTTACTCCTTGGAGATTTCTTACCCTAATCGAGTTACTACTCGGGTTTATAACACCTTATTATGTTTCCATATCGTTACGAAGCGACATTCTATAATTCTAGTTAGTTTCTAATTCTCTCTAAGTGATCATACGTTCTAATTTTGATGTACCTATATTGTCTAACTTTTCAGTGACCAATGATGTTGCCTCAGACCTACGTATCGAAAGTTATTATAACATAGAGAGATCCTAAATTTAAGTTCAGGTATATATACTTTGTTCTAGCAATTAAGTGTCTTAGGTTATCAATGTTTTTAATCATCTAGGACTAGGTGTACCTAGATTTACTTCACATGAACCTAACGTATGCTCTAGGTTAAGTGACTTATCCTACTAATGTCCTTCTTGCTAATAATTCTAATTCCTAGGACCTATTACCTAGGCTCTGATACCAAGTTGTAACGCCCCGATATTTTACGGATTAATTCAACCCGTATAATACTGGGGTGTTAGGAAGAAAACTTGATATAAATAAATTCCATCAAATATGGAAAATACTGAGCCATTATATTAAAACATCATTATCTGATACAATTTATTGAAAACGAAAGCCTAAAACTAAGACTTTCCATATTTTCACATCATAATCCAGCTCCGTCGTCGTCATAGAAAGGAGTGTAGAGTGGGTCTTCAACTCCTTCTGGATCGCATCCCGATCGCTCCTCATCTTCTCCGGGTACTGCAGGGTTTGTCTCTGTAGGGTGCACATCATCTGTAGGGGGGTGAGTTCTATCCACTGACTCACCAATGACTCAGTTTTGTTCATGCTAAAAAAATATGTATTGAAAGCAGTAAACATGACTACGAAAAGTAAATAATTAAAACATTAATCACCCGATTCCCTTTTTGGCTCCTCCGGCCAGGGTAGGAATCTCAATCCTTACCCGGGTACTTTTAGTCCGCAACAAGGCTAGCCCCACACCTAGGATTATCTTTTTGGCCCGCAGCCAGGGACAGCCCCACACCCAGGATTTATCTTTTAGGCCCGCAGCCAGGGACAGCCCCACACCCAGGATTTATCTTTTAGGCCCGCAGCCAGGGACAGCCCCACACCCACATAAGTGATTACGTATTTCAAAATTTACCATTCCATATCAAATTACCGACATTCTATAGCATATAATTAGCATGAATAAACTGAGTTTAAATCCCCTACCTGAACTGTTGCAAACTCTTATTCTTGATGAGGAAGCCTTATCACGCTCGAAACCTGAAAATATGTTACTAATATTTTGTTAGTTTTTCCTAAATTTTTCTGGGATTTTTCCCAACATTTTTCGATGTGAATTAGTGGGGTTTTCTCTTTTAAGGGGTATTTTTGTAATTTTCAAAAATACCTTAAATCTATACTGTTGTGTAGATCGTTTCATTATGGACCCGTGGCCGCAAACGGAACTCAATTCCGATTTAGAATGAAAAGGTTATGACCATTTTACCATAGGGGTAAAATGGTAAATATATTTTTTAATTGTCGTTTGTGGAATTTTATGATTTAAGTAGGTGTATTTTGTCATTACGAGTCCAACGCCGCTGACGGAACTCAATTCAGAGTCCGTATGGGCAAGATACGGTCAATACAATTTACATTGATAATCTATATATTTATTACTAGTTGATTCTTAGACATAAAGTGTAATTGGAACTCTTGGTTAGCCCAAAGGGCTTTAAATTGGGTTTAGAAGAGGTCGGGGGTTCTAAATCAAATCTAGTCTTTTTGCATAGCATTTTATAAATGGATTTAAAAATCCGAACGGGTTAACGGGTTTAAATTACATACCCGACCCAACAACCCGGGTGGTGTGAGGCGGCGGCGGCCGGAGGCGGTGGTCGGCCGGAGGTGGTGGTCGGCGAGGAGGGGAGGGGAAAGGTTGGGTGGCACGGATTCCGAGGTGGGTTGGAATGAAAAACTCTTGTAGAGGGGGGGGGTTTATATAGTAGTTTTGGGAATTCTAAAAGTCACAGGGTCTTTATTGCAAATCGGCCATTTAGTGCGTATCGCAGCTGTAACCGTCCGATCGGGAATGAAAGGTCGCCGACTTCGGTTACGTCTGCGCGACTCTTTCCGTCCGATCGGAAACGAAGGGTCAACGACCGTTGGTCTCCCCAGTGGTATGTTTATTAGTTATATTAGCTGTTTTTAATACAGAAAAGCACTACGGGTCTTTTGGCTAGAGGAAAGTCTTTAAGAGTTCAAATGAAGGGTCATAGGTTCAAATCCTTCTATCGGCAAAATATGTATACATATATATATATATTTTTTTTTTTCACAATTTTTAAATACTCTAAATGTGTCCAAATCAAATAAGTTTGTATAGGTTTTTCGATCGTCTCGGCGAGACGAACGCAATGGCGCCATCCGTTTCATATTTTAAATTTTGTATAAAAATTTCGTATAACGACCTTTTAAACTATTATTTTATTTTGGGTTGTTACAGGCTTTCTTCGAAGTCAGGAGCTCTCTCAGCTCATCTCTCTCCGCGGTCAACTGATTTATTTCAGCTACAGCTTCTTTTGCTCCCGCCCTCATGGAGAGTTTGGTTGCAACATTCATAAGTGCTGAGTTCTGCAAAAGAACAAAAGAGTTGAATTATTCTGAAGAAAGATACGATTCAAATGATCGATCAAGCAGATGCACCTACCAACAGGTTAATTCTATCGAAAGCTTCATCCAAAGTGGCACCCGGAAGGTTGATGAGTTTTCTGATCGTAGCAGTGGGGCGGTTGATATCAACGTCACCCAAGTTTTTTATTGTTGGAGTCAATCCAGCAGGCGCACCTGCAATCAAAGGGAATCAAAGTGTTAGATTATTTTCGAACTTCAGAGACAAGACATTCAAAGCAAGTTAAGTTCAATTACCTGATGTTTCGACCCTCGGCTCTTTGCCCTTCCGACGATCAGAGCCACTCTGAGGAGTCGATTTCTCCTGAATCGGGGTTGGCGCTGGTTGAGGTTGAGGAGCCCCATCGCCCACTCGACTTCCCCTCTCCAAATTAGCAGGGGGGGAAGCATTCCTGGGAGGTGAGGCTCTCTCTTCTTGCGACCCGCCTGGCTGGATGAGCCCGGCCACCATGGCCTCCACCTCGTTGAGCAGAGAGTGAGAGGGGGGAGGGGGTTGCTCAACCTCTACACCCCCCACTCATTGTTGCTCCCTCAATGCGAAGAGCGTCGGGGGGGATTTGATCAAGAGGCGTGGGGTTGCTCCCAACCCCAGCACTCTTCGATAGTTTAATTTTGAAGCGCATCGGCCTCTTCAATTCTTCAAACTTATAGGTGGGAACCGCCTTTGGGCCATCACCTTCTATGTCAAGCACTTCTTCCATTTGACGGGCTTTGACCTCGTCAATGGGAATAGGGATCGAATCCTCCCCTGTTGCACCACCAGTGGGGGTGGGAGGAATTTCTTCCTCACCACCCCCGTTTTCATTATCTCCACCAGATGTAGTGGAAGATGGATCATCCTCGCCGTCGGCGTCCTCATCTTCGCCATTGCCACTGTTGTCATGGCTGGCATTCTCAGTTTCTTCTTCTTCATTCTTCTTTTCTTCTTCTTCATCTTCATTCTTCTTGTCTTGGTCTTCATCTCCCTTTTTCTTGCTAAGGGTTTTTCTCTTCTTTTTCGCTGGGCCTCTTTGGATCACCAGCTTCTCGTCAAAAGTGGGCAATCGGCGCCTTGCGGTGTAGATTTTCTTCTCGGCCCTAATCTTTCGAACGATCTTACCCGACTGAGGGTCCTCCTCGTAGTCCGAGTATAGAACTTCATTGTCCTCGTACCTGTCCTTTGATCTGTGGAGGAGATTGGCCTTGCCATATCTCACAGGACAGTTAGAAAACTGTTTCCACGACCTGGTTCCACAGGTTAGCTCGAGGAACAAGTTATCTATGGCTCCAGCCCTCTCAGAATTCCAGGCGAAGATGCCTCCCTCACTGTACATTTTCACCGCCTCGTGCACGCTGTCTCGGGGGGTGTCGGGCACTGACATGGACGTCCAGGCGCCAGATACAGAAATAGGCCAGTCCGTGTACAACTTGTCCGAAGGGACTGTATCGGTGAGCGGGCGCAGTGGAGATACTCCTGTCAAATTATAGAATGGGCTGTCCCTTCTGTAAGCCCATCTGTAATGGAAGAAGAAGTATCCAAGCTCGATCCGGGCAGGTTCACCTTCCGGGATACTGGAGTAGCAGGCCCTCAAGTCCTCTTGGAAGTCCGATTCCACTCGGCAGAATGCATAGATGATTCGCCAAGCATTCCCTGTGACTTGTCCCGGGCAAAGGCCAGAAGTATTTAGCAATCTGGCAGCGAAGGGTGGCAGAGGCAGACGTAGGCCGCAGTTCATTTGGCCGATGGTCACGATGGTTCCCATGACCTTCTCGTTGCTGGCAAAGCTGGTGAAGACGGTCTTCTTGTCGATGCCGAAAGCCGTCTGGATGCTAGGGAGTGAAGGCTGCGCCCCCTTCCCTTCTGTGAAGAAAGAGAGCAGTGCTTGCCATTTCTGTCTCTTCGTATCCGTGAACTCACCGCCTGTATTGTACATATACTCTGTCTCCTCTGTCAGAGGCATGAGCGGACCCAGAACAAACTTCACTTTGGGGATGAACTCTGGCCTTGATGGCGCCGAAGCGAAACCTACCCCTTGGTGCCTCTTGCCCAGTTGGCCAAGTTCAGCGAGAGCAGCCTTGCCTTTGCCACGGCCCCTCGGAGGAGATTGAACCTCGACAATTTCCTTCCCCTTTCTCTTCGAGGGAGCTGTACCGGACTTCTTCGAACTGCCAGATGAAGCCATTGGACCGATCGAACGAGAACAAGAACAAGAGCAGAAATCAGGAGAACAAGGGTCTGGACTTCGAAAAATTTTGGAAGCGTGAGGCGAAATGACAGCCGGTGAAAAACTTTTGTACCCAGGGTAAAACAGGTGCGCAAATCGAGAAGACACGTGTCTTCACCATATCAAATCGCGTGTTTTTGTAGGTACACGTGGCATCCATCCGTAGCAAGCGCAAAACCAGGCGAACAGTCGCGACCAGGCGAAACGTCGGACCTACCGGTCCACATGAACCAACGGTCCAAGCAAGCCACCGGTCTGGGTAAACCGGACCGCCGGTTCAAAGCAACCATCCAGCCAACCAAGGATTCCAAACAAGAAGAATCAAGCTCCATCAATGCTCAAAACTCTGCCAAAATATCGAAGGACAAAGCAGTAAACCTTCTCTGAAGGGCAGGTTCGAAACTTTACCTTGACCGGATATTTCTTCACCGATCGGACAAACATGTCCGATCGGCGAAAGTTATCTGATCGATCAAATTTCTACTGGATCTGGCAAAAAACCAAGGTTTTTTTGCCGATCACTGGAACCTTGACCGGATATTTTTCACCGATCGGACAAACATGTCCGATCGGCGAAAGTTATCTGATCGGTCAAATTTCTACTGGATCTGGCAAAAAACCAAGGTTTTTTGTCGATCACTCGAACCTTGATCGGATATTTTTCACCGATCGGACAAACATGTCCGATCGGCGAAAGTTATCTGATCGGTCAAATTTCTACTGGATCTGGCAAAAAACCAAGGTTTTTTGCCGATCACTCGAACCTTGACCGGATATTTTTCACCGATCGGACAAACATGTCCGATCGGCGAAAGTTATCTGATCGGTCAAATTTCTACTGGATCTGGCAAAAAACCAAGGTTTTTTGCCGATCACTCGAACCTTGACCGGATATTTTTCACCGATCGGACAAACATGTCCGATCGGCGAAAGTTATCTGATCGGTCAAATTTCTACTGGATCTGGCAAAAAACCAAGGTTTTTTCCCGATCACTCGAACCTTGACCGGATATTTTTCACCGATCGGACAAACATGTCCGATCGGCGAAAGTTATCTGATCGGTCAAATTTCTACTGGATCTGGCAAAAAACCAAGGTTTTTTGCCGATCACTTGAACCTTGACCGGATATTTTTCACCGATCGGACAAACATGTCCGATCGGCGAAAGTTATCTGATCGGTCAAATTTCTACTGGATCTGGCAAAAAACCAAGGTTTTTTGCCGATCACTCGAACCTTGACCGGATATTTTTCACCGATCGGACAAACATGTCCGATCGGCGAAAGTTATCTGATCGGTCAAATTTCTACTGGATCTGGCAAAAAACCAGGGTTTTTTGCCGATCACTCGAACCTTGACCGGATATTTTTCACCGATCGGACAAACATGTCCGATCGGCGAAAGTTATCTGATCGGTCAAATTTCTACTGGATCTGGCAAAAAACCAAGGTTTTTTGCCGATCACTCGAACCTTGACCGGATATTTTTCACCGATCGGACAAACATGTCCGATCGGCGAAAGTTATTTGATCGGTCAAATTTACTACTGGATCGGTCAAAAAACCCTATTTTTTGACCGATCACCCGATTCTTGACCGGTTGAATTTTGCCCGATCGGTCAAAATTTAACCGATCGGTCAAATTTCAGCTGATCGGTCAAAATTACTACTGGATCGGTCAAAAAACCCTGTTTTTTGACCGATCACCCGATTCTTGACCGGTTGAATTTTGACCGATCGGTCAAAATTTGACCGATCGGTCAAAATTTGACCGATCGGTCAAATTTGACCGATCGGTCCAAATTGACCGATCAGTCCCTTTTTTCTCTAATATACGACAAGTTTCTTCGTGTCCATTTTTTCCAAACAGGAAGTTGCTATTTTTTGCACCAAGTCCAAGCCAACTAGAATGCACTCTAGCTAACTTGGAGGGGGTAACTGTGGGTGCAAATTTTGGCATAAGACTACCACGGGACCCACCGGCCCTGCCTGGTGGGCCCACGAGGGCTACAGCGGGACCCACCGGCCCTGCCTGGTGGGCCCACGAGGGCTACAGCGGGACCTACCGGCCCTGCTTGGTGGGCCCACGAGGACTATAGCGGGACCCACCGGCCCTGCCTGGTGGGACCAAGAGCCAGTGGAATCCCCTAGAAGATGGTAACGGGGCCCACAACTTTACCTGGAGGATCCCCAGATACGATAGCAAAAACCGCAATTCGCCACCCGAAATGTCTATAAATAGCAGAGCCTTCGAATGTAAAAGGATCGAAATCTAAGATCCGAAAATCTGATTTCCACTCTGAGATCTGACTTTCAGAACCAGAGCTTTGGGATTTCTAACCTCCGATCTACCATCTCTCTTCGATCTTCTTCTCTCTTTCGAAGAGATCAGGGAGCTTTCAGTGATGCTCGGCCTGTCGAGGTCACTTCAACATAAGTGTTAGTGAATTCGGGTTGCTCCCTATAGCACGGAGACGTAGGCTTCGGCTGAACTCCGAGATCACTTCTCTTGTGTCAAAATCTCTCTCTCTCTGATTGCTTTTCTGTTTACATATCAAAAAAGCAACAACTTCAACCAACCGATCGACCAACGATCTTCGACATTAACTTCGACTCCAATTGACTGGTGCTGCGAAGGTCTTTGGGTCGGCACGAAGATTTTCCCCCGCCAACCTCCAACTCCAATCAAGACACAACTCTTAGGGCTTCTTTGATTCGCATGAGTTGGAATTCGATTGTTTCAACTAACTTGCATTTGGGTTTTTTGGTCATTTGGTTATTGTCTCCGCTCCCCAACTACATCATTTGGAACTCCCAGTTGCGGTTAGTTTGTATACAAACTTCGTGAGTTTGTACCCCACGATTTTTGACCGGAGTACCAATTCACGCAGCTCACTCCCCCTTAGTGACCCATAACCCATGAGTGTTGAACTCGAAAGGATCCCCTCGACTGCCAACGACACGATTTAGGATTTTGTTGGGGTTCTTCACCTCCTCCCCTCGGCTTTTATGGCATTATTTTTTGACCATGGTGAGGAGGTTCTCTCTTTGCTTTGTGATGGAGCTCGATCATCAAGGGTGCTCCATCGTTTGCTCATCTCTCTCTACTCTAAAGCTTCTTCCTCCATGGGTTTGAGATCTAGACTATTTTTATTTCGTGCTCATGATGCAATCTAGGGTTTGATCATATTTGCTTCGATCTAGGGTTTGATTTTACCCCAATTGTATATCTGAGCCTCTGATATATCTTATTAAGAGGGATTTTGCTATTTTTGGCCCTTTCATGTCTGAGCCTCTTCTTTGATCACATTAGTTGTGATCTATTGTTTGATTCTAGTCCTTTGCATATACGTGCCTCTGATTTCTTTAATTGTGATAGGGTCTCTAATTTTTTACCCTTTGCATGTTTGATCCTCTTCTTTGATCATATTGTTGCGATCTGGGGTTTGATTTTGACCCTTTGCATTCTTGAGCCCTTAATTTCTTTGATCGAATGTTAATTTTTTAAGTGTTTTATTCAAATAAACTATTTGAGCATGATTAAGTTTTCAAAACCTTTATTTGGAGCATGATTTGTATGTAAAGTGTTGGTTTTATTCTTCTTTGAGCCTCTTATTGGGTGATATATATTGCGATATAGTGGTTTCGCTTCAGATTTGATGTGATCTAGGTTTTGTTCACCATATGCATGATCTAGGGTTTCAAAGACTTTGTTTAAAGCATTATTTATGTAAATTGTATTTTTTTCCTCTGACTTCTTTGATCACATATTTTGTGATCTAGGGTTTGTTGACCATTTCCATATTTGAGCTTTGATTTCTTTTGATTTGAGAAAAGATTTTTGTAATATGTGGTGCGAACTAGATTTTGTTCACTTTATGTGTGATCTCTAGTTTCAAGCCCAATATGATGATGACATCGTTTGAATTATAATGTTTTATATTTTAGAGGCAGTGATAAAAACGTGATAAATTGAAGTATACAAATATGTTATGTAAAAGAAGCAACAAGGTCATTGTTATTTCATATGTTAATGATATTTTTTTTTGTTGGAGGCAATGATGATAATATCTTATGGCAATGATGATGTATTCAAATAGGTTGAAGGTTAACTATTAATATTTGTAAAAGAGAGAATAATGATTTTTCCAAATGATTTAAATATTATTATGTTGGGATTAGTATGTGCTACGTACCAATTCCAGCAATGACGACACTTGATTATGATTATATCATTGATACTCACATACCATAGTGCATGAGATACATAAATCCACTAGTCCACATTAATATAGTTGATGTGACTCAAGTATGTGGATAAGATTCGTATATAGGAGATGTAAGTCACCATACACACTCATGTAGGTTTGCAGTCGGTTGCTAGACTGGACACTTAGCTTGCAAGATTGTAACACACTAACCTTCTCCGTAGGAGAGATGATATATCTTGACCATCGATATAAGATACCAAGTAATATAGTGTTGATGTAACCGGAATACATCGAATGGAATCAAAAGAGAAAATCGATCTTAATAACTATCACTCAAGACCATAGTACCTCTACTGTTAGTTGACTAAAACCATAACCCTAGGATGTATTATGAACTCTTAGTTTATTGTTCACCATTTTGACCTTCCAAATAGTGCGGTCTATCACAGACCTAAACCTGTGTAGATTTGGTGGTTTATATTAGGCTTTAGGGAATACAAGCAGTCCGTAGGAATTTTATATTTTTTTAGGAGAACTAGGTATCTCATTGAGTGATTCTCATGAATGGTTGATTACTAAGGTTGGCAAGCCATACTCGTACTAAGATGGTATCATAAAGTTTTAAGAAGTCAAGACTCAAGTAGGTGAACTGATCTGAGAGGGACAGTCGGTACTGATCTTAGTTAGTTTCATGGATACCGGATTAGAAGGATTCAAGTGTAGCATAGCAGGGTAAAGGATACTCGTATAATTACTAATAACCTCAGAGTGCAGTAGTGCCTTAGCAGTGCTTATAGACATTATTCACTAGTATGACCTAGGCCATGGCACTAGTGGGAGCCAAGGTTACCAGGGTCTCGAAGATTCCAATTTCTAGCCACCACTAACAGCCATCGAACCTGATTCAGTACCGTTAGGGTTTAGTGATAGTGGATAACACTATAAAAACCGATAATCTCAAGGGTAAGTGGATCAGGAGTTATAGCTTAGGTTTACCTAAGTTGTTTCTTTCTAGGGCCCTCGTACGAAGTAATCCTAGTTTGACTAGGGTTCTTCAGTGGAACCCACCTGGTGGGTCCTAAGCTCGTGGAATGAAGATATGGATATTATACATATTGTATGGAAGTTAGTCATATGTGATCTCTAGGATTTTCTAGGATTACTAGGTCTTGACTAAGTTGACTAGATTGACTTTCCCTGAAAAAGTCGTAAGTGTCAACTAAGGACTAAGTCGGACCTCGGACATTCTAAGAGAAGTTATTAAATCCTAATTAAATGAACTTTAATGACTTTAATAAAATGAAAGAGGTGCCATAATTAACCCAAGATGGAGTGCGACTTCATCTTCCTCTCTGGTCGACATCCTGGTGGACTAAGGATCGAGATAACCCCTGAGTTCATGCGTATTATCATAATTATCCAAGGTGGATGCTGACAAATAATTAATTATTAATTAATTACTTATTTACTTTTATTGGTTGCCTAGTTGGACTAGAAGAAGCTGGTGCAAGTTAGGGTTTGATCGTAGTTAAATCGGGCTAACAAGTGCGCAAACCTTTCTCGACTTAAGTGGGTGCCATAATCTGTGGTTACAACTTGGGTATTGTTGGCCGCCCTCTATGGGTGCTACCCATAAAAATTTTGACCAAGGAATAAACCCAAGCTAAAATCCTCATATGGTAACATCTATAGGAGGTTATGAGGGGAGAGATTCAATGAATCTCTATCCCTTTATAATAGGAAACCATATCTAGGGATTTTGACATAAAACAAACCCTAGTTGCCCCCTTTGGCCCCAATCCCAAGCAAAAACCATGTCCCCCTCTCTCCTTGAGAGGTTCGGCCAAGAGAGAATAGAAGGAAAGAAAGAGAAAGAGAAAAAGAGATAGAAGGAAGAAGAGAAGGAAGAAAGGACTTCCTCCCCTTTGGGCTTTCATACGATGGATCCGTTCATCTTCTTCGAGCATTCTTCGTAAGGATCTAGGAGAAGGAGAAGACTCCCACAAGTCTACCATCATGACTTGTGTGCATAGGATAGACATTGAATCTAGATGGTAGCGAGGTTATAACTTTATCTTCAACCTTTGTCTTCATCGGATCTACAACCTTAGGCATCTATAAATCCTAAGAGATAAAATTTTAATAATCCATAGATGATGGCAGGCATTAGAAATAAGTTTTC
This sequence comes from Chamaelirium japonicum, assembly GCA_947650365.1. Taxonomy (NCBI): domain Eukaryota; kingdom Viridiplantae; phylum Streptophyta; class Magnoliopsida; order Liliales; family Melanthiaceae; genus Chamaelirium; species Chamaelirium japonicum. The sequence goes on from OX393556.1 coordinate 66,942,241, forward strand.
TAAGACCATGATAATTTATAATTAACTATTATCTAGCTATGGTATGAATTTGGTTTTGATCCGACGTAAAAAATTTTGCATCCTGATTTTTCATCGGATAGTCAGAACCTTAATTCCTACGCCACCTTTTGGATGGCAAAATACGCTTCCATCGCGTGCTCAGACCAACATATTAACCCACTTTTTTTTTATCTGAGATGACCTAACAATCTTGGATATTATGCTGAAAAACATACAACCGGTTGACGTTTGTCTTATCTTGTGATATGAATATAAGGATGTATTTGAGTCTCCTATCTCAAAATTATTTTAGGATTGTATAGTCTTATAATTATATCTATAGGTCTGATATAACACTTTTATGTTATAATACTAGTAATGCACATGCATGTCATCACGCAAAAGATTTCGAGGGCGAGGGAAATATTTCGAGGAATATGACAATATTTCAAAGGTGGCCAAAATATTTTGAGGGAGATGACAATATTTCAAAGGTAGAAATAAAATATTTCGAGTGTGACAATAATATTTTGAGATGTGACAATATTTTTAGGACGATATCAATATTTCGAGGCATGAAAAAGATTTTGAGGGTGCTGTAAAAAATTTCTAGAGTGTGACAATATTTTGACAGCGATGATAATATTTCCCTCTTGACAATATTTCAAACATGAACATCAGGCTCTGTTTCATTATTAAACAAAGAATATGAAGACAACATATTAAAAAATATTTTTTTTTGGGCTTGCATAAACATCAACATCAGGCTCTAAAAAAAAAGATTTGAAGGCAACATAATTTTTTTTTATTCAAACAGAACAATATTTGAAGGCCCAAAAAAATTTGGAAGGCCTTCAAACATAAGGCCCAAAAAAACTTGAAGTTGTTTATCTGTGTCCCAGAGGATATCTGCCCAAGTACCATGTAGGCTAATTGTGCACCCAAGCCTCCATACTTTGGTTGATAGCTGATCAGAAACTAACTTTGTTTGCATCAACATGTTTCAATGCAAAACACCAAAAAAGCCGAGATTTTGTAAAAAGACCAATCAAGCTATCTCAAAAAATAGCTCAACTTAACTCACCATCCCATCTCTTGATCTTAAAGTCGATTCGGTTAATACAATATTAGCATTCACACTGCATCACTACTATCAGTTAAACAATATTAATACAGTATTAACATTCACATTGCATCACTCTTATTAGTTGATGCAACTCAAAGGAATAGATAATCAAGTGCACCAAAAGGAGAAAGGAAAGCAAAAATAAAATGCTCACGTTCTAATGCCATATGTCATTATTGAAGTGATTTTACAAAGTACTCGGGTTCCAATCCTCAAGCGCAAGTACTCCGCCTCCTCCACCACATCCACACCACTACGTCACTTTATAATTACAGTTTCATAAAGAGCATGTTCTCTAATGTTTTAATGATCACAAAATATAATATATTCCACTTTACTGGTCACCTCTTTTGCAACCATTGCACTCATGTCCAATCACTATTGACTCTTTCATGATCCTTTCATGACAAAATAGGCACATCATCATTATTAGAAATAATATTTAATAACTTATTAACAATACTCAAGCTAACAGAAAAATTGATCACCTTAAGCCATCTAATTTCTTAAATTGGAATATTTTTAGCTTCAAATGAATGAACCGAGTATTCATACAGCCGAAACCGAACCAAACATTATGCAGATTAAGGTTGGCGTGGTATTTCACGATAGAGAGTGAGTAATCTGGATCGAAGCAATGTCAAAATCATTTGCTATGACAAGTTTATGACAAATACCTAATATTCCTTAGCATGAAGAAAGACCAAACACATTATCAGAATTCAAGTAAATAATCTATAATAAAATGCTAAAAACCTATAATACAAATGATCATGCCTCCAAGTGAACTCCATCCATGTTTTTCAGTCTCTTTGAAAAAGTTGTAAATATATATGGTGATAAAGCACGAACAACACTCGGGTTCCACTTAATTATGTTATAAATACTGGCACACTAATGCAGTCAAGCCAAATAATCAAGATTGGAGCGAAAAGAAAACCAACCAGATGTGTTCCATAGTATTGTAGTGCAAAAAGGTCCACTAAAACAATGCAAGTGATGAATAATATGATATATGCATGTACAAATAATACAGTTAAAAAAAAAAATATGCTTTGTATTCGATAATAAATCCATCATCTGAAAGATAAGCTTGTATAACTTCTATAGATCTTCCTACTTTGGGTGAATTAGATGACATCATAACTTAATGATGTGCATGTGTAGCCATAAATAAACAATATAGGGCAACAGAAGATAGGCCATGTATTTATATGAACAAGTGCAGAACCAAATATCCCCCACTTTGGTTTGCTCCCTATCCCCTTCATAAAGAAAATAAAAAGGGGCTCACTGGAGGTGGGGATCAGCTCAAGTAGGTCATTGACATAAGCGAGAAAAGAGGAAGGTGCTATGTCCACCCTCGGCTCTACCACCACTTGCTCCGGATCCTACAAAAATCACATGCAACCCAATTAATCGATCAAACCAAAACATAAAAACAAAATTGATTATCAAAAAAGAGGGTGAAGCGATCTCCAACAATTTACCAAAAAAACCCAGAGCAGTGATTTATTCTAAGTTGTCAAAATTTGTTTTAAAAAATGAAAGAAGAAGATGGATTTGTATTGGTTGTGAAATTTCAGAATAATAAAAAAAAAATACACAGGATAGGATCCAGATCTAGGGTTAAAACAAATTCAAAAAAACAAGAATTAGAAGATGGGTGGCTTCAAGATCTTGCTTGGATTGACAACCGGATTTGGGTTGGCTTCGAGATCTCGAAAAAAATAAAAACAAATCGAAATAACATGAAATTGTGAAGATGAGTTGCCTTTGAGATCTTGAAAACAAGAATTGAGAAGATAAAATATGATACATGATCTTTAATAGTTTCAAGATAGCTTCAAGATATCGTTGTTGGCTTCGATCGGGCTGGCCCGAAGCAAGTAGAGGAGTAGAGATGTGAGAGGTCGAAGAGAAATAGGTAGCTGAACCAGAAAGCAATTATGAGGGATATGGGACCACATATAGGTGATAGTTATACGCGTAAACAATCAGATCAATACCAAACATGTTCTTATTTTTTTACATGAAAGCCCTCAAAACGATTATAATTTTTTTTATAATCGGATTCTTCCCTCATTTATTTCTTTATTCACTAATTTCATTCCATCAGGATATAGAGCTAAAAAAAAAAAATTTTAAAAAAAGCAGGAATTAGAAGATGGGTGGTTTCAAGATCTCGTTTGGGTTGGCAACATGATTTGGGTTGGCTTTGAGATCTCGTAAAAAAATAAAAACAAATCAAAATAATATAAAATTATGAAGATGGGTTGCCTTCGAGATCTTGCAAACATGAATTTGAGATCTTAGAAATATGAATTGAGAAGATGGGTTGAGTTGTCTTTGAAATTTGATAAGAAAAAAAACCGGAAATAAGAATTGAGAAGATAGGATGTGATACCTGATCTTCAATATCTTTAAGATAGCTTCAAGATATCACTATCGGCTTCAATCGGGCTGGCCCGAAGCATACATAGGAGTAGAGAGGGGAGAGGTCGGAGAGAAATGGGTAGTTAGACCAGAAAACAATTATGGGGGAAGGGGGACCACATATAAGTAGCAGCTTTGTGCGTGAACAATCGGATCAATACTAAACATGTCCTTATTTTTTTACATGAAAGCCCTCAAAATGATTATAATTTTTTTTTTACATTCAGGTCATCCCTCATTTATTTTTTCATTCACTAATTTTAACCTTCCATCAGGATCTAGGGATAAAAAAAAGAAAAAAAAGTTAAAAAATAGGAATTAGAAGATGAGTGGCTTCAAGATCTCGCTTGGGTTGGCAACCGGATTTGGATTGGCTTTGAGATATCGCAAAAAATAAAAACAAATCAAAATAACATGAAATTATAAAGATGGGTTGCCATCGAGATCTTGCAAATAGGAATCGAGAAGATGAGTTGGGTTATCTTCGAGATTTGATAATAAAAAAAATTCGAAAACAAGAATTGAGAAGATGTGATGTGATTCCTGATCTTCAATATCTTCAAGATATCGTCGTCGGCTTCGGTCGGGCTATCCCGAAGTATGCAAAGGAGTAGAGAGGGGAGAGGTCAGAGAGAAATGGGTAATTGAACCAGAAAGCAATTATGGAGGAGAGGGGACCATATATAGGTGACAACTATATGCATGAACAATCGGATCAATACCAAACATGTCCTTAATTTTTTACATGAAAGCCCTCAAAATGACTATAATTATTTTTACAATTGGATCCTATCCCCATTTATTTCTTTATTCACTAATTTCAACCTTCAATCTTAACTCTATACAATCCCAAATGTTCCCCGCTACCTACATGAATCGCACTTACCCTTATATCAGCTTATCTTACCCCTTCATTTTATCCCCCTCTCAAAGACAGATCATGACCGTTCTTTGTACCCCCCATAAAATCTTTCGTTGTATTATAGATATGTAAATTGATCATAATCAAGATATTTCAAAGGTTACGTTAGCTCTAATATAAGTGTTTGCATTAGCTAGAGTGTTTATGCTGATAGATAGCACATATTTCCAATGGTGTAGGCAATAAAGACTAAACATTTACATATGACTTTGTATGCTCATATATGGTTCATGATTTATATGTTATGTTCAAATTAATGTGAACTTTATATGCAAGTTTTACTTTTCAATTTTGTGTTGACAATATTGATTGTTATGTTTAGCTTTTGCGAGCTTCATATGCATATTTTATTATATGATTTTATATTTTCTATATTGACTATTATGTTCATATGCATGTTTTACTCTTCAGTTTTGTATTGCCTATATTGACTGTTATGTTCATATGTTTAGTTTTTGTGAGTTTTATATGCATGTTTTATTATTTAGTTTTTTGTTGTTTATATTGTTTGTTATGTTTAGCTTATATGAACTTTATATGCATGTTTAACTCTTCAGTTTTGTATTGCTTATATTGACTACTATATTGATTGTTATGTTTTAATTTTCTTTGTGATGAAGAAAGACTATCAAGGAATTTGTTGTTGTACACATGAGGGGGCATGTTTGTGACATTTGTTGTGTAGTTCCACATTGGTTATGAAGAGATCATGATCTTGCTTATAAACTATCCAGAGACTTTTCTCTACAACTCGAGTTTTGGGTTAAGAAAATTTCAAGATGATATTAGAGTTAATTCATATCTCACCTTGGTGTAGGGGCCTCTCCCATTTATATGTTGTCCACATAAGGTAGACGTGTTGGTGTTTGTTGTTGCTCACATGAGGTGGGGCGCGTGTGACGTTTGTTGTTTAGTCCCAAATCAGCTAGGGTAGATCGAGATCTTACGTATATACTATGTTAGGACCTTTTCCTACAACTCGAGTTTTGGAGTTTAAAAACTTTCAAGAGAACTCTACAATATTATTTCTTGTCAACTTGTATATGCATTTTCTTCGATCCTTAATTATAAATCCGTTGTTTATGATTACATGTGCATTTTTGTTTGATGTTATTTATTTTGTATCATTGGTGATTCGCAATGAATATTCGTTCTTTTTGTGTGACTCTTATTTGAATTATTTTGATAATTGACTTGTGCTAGGATCACTTTCATATTGGACTTCTTAAGTATCTTTGAATTCTTTAGGTAATAAGAACTCTAGAACGTTTCTTCTATGTTTAAAATATGATAATTGAATACTCATTTTGTGTACATGCAACCTTGTTTTATTTTTCATAATTGTAATCCAATAATATGTTAGGGGTTTTCGTTGCAGCCATTTTTTGAACACTGGTTCAGTTATGAATGACACATAATATCATTATTGCACATCACTTGTGTATTGTTGAATTCTACATTAATGTGATACTGATGTATCTATGTCTTAGAGCATCTCCAATTGAATCCCACCACTACTTTCATCTCATGTGGCACCAGCTTATTTTGTCAAGTAGTGAACAAAATCATCTTCAACCGGCTCTTACCCATCCTATATGGCGGTAGAAGCCGGGAATGGCTCGGTTCTGCTGAGAACGAAAAAGGCGATCCCATGTGGGACTCTCCCGTGTGGAAAAATGATACTTTGGTAAATTATTGAAATGAGAGTGTGGATGGATGGTAAATTATTGAAATGAAAGTAGGTGGATGGTAAAGAAAGTAGGAGATAGAGTTGGATGGGACGCGGTTGGAGGATGTTTTTTTTTACCGATTCCTATCCTATGTGGCATATAGGAGGAGCTGGGAGCCTAAAGTTGGATATGATTCAGTTGGAGATGCTCTTATAAAATAGTTAACTTATTTGTTATTGAGAAAGATGTGAATTATCTCGATAACATGGTATAAAAGACAATGTGTTTGACACCTAAAGCCAACTAGCTTAGAGTTGTTGATCAAGTTCTCGTTACATGAGATATTTACATCATTGAGCAAAAATTACATATTTATTTATTTTCTGACTTTGCTCGAATATTGGTCCATAGGGGGGCTCTTGAATTCTGATACCTTGTTCAAAAGAACATTAGAGTTGTCGACCTCTATGCTTATTACATGAGCTTGTCTTAAAATGTCCTTATATGATGTTCGCACAAAAGAAAAATATTATAAATTCGAGTTTGTACTCGTAAAGAGAAAAGTACGACATTTAAAACGAAGTTTATTAGTAGGTCATTTGCAATGTGTGTGCACACAATGTATCAATTTATGTGTTTAGAATTTATTGAATACTTTATTGGTGTATCGAGTGAATTCAATATAGTTATCACAATTGGTCTTAGTACACACGCATGCGCGTGCGTATGATTCACATCATGCAACCGTTTTTATGCTTGGACCTTATGTTCCTTAATTTTTATATAGATGGTATATGCACCTTTCTTTGAAGCATTAGGAGTGATAAAATATCTTGGATCTAAATGCTTATGAGTTTTGTTTTATCGATTTGATGACATTCATTTTTTAAACTCCTACTAATCATTTTAGAAATTTGACTCTTAATAGAAAATATGTATATGTTACAGATTTGAATAAGGAATTCAATTATGATTAGTCGTCTTGTGATATATTTGATTTGTGTAGTTGTTTTCCGACTTTATCTTGATTTTAATGCATATTTGATTGTTTATTGAATCATCGAGAGTGAGTTATAGCATTTTGTCTGATTTGTTTTTGAGCCACAAATTTTTGGATCTAATGTTCTAATAAGGTTCCATTATATTTGATCACCCATAGAATCTAAAATTTTAAGATTTGGATCATTAAATCGAAAGTTACGAAAGTTTTCAGGCTGAAGGAACATAAAAATAAGCCAACGACTGAATTTGTCATGGTCCATGTACATGTCCGGGTATCTAGTCAGTTTTTTATAAAATCGAGCCTAGGGTTTAAGATAGGGCATGTACAGAGCCTTGCTTTTCCTTCTCCCCTCCCTCTTTAGAGTCTATGAGACTTTATAGATTTGGAGACTTGAATGTAGTTTGAGATATCATAACAGTCAATGAATTCAAATTTTGAGTTTTTAAGTGTAACTTATCTATTTTTAAGTTTAAGCGAGCATTCATAGCTTTCTCTAAAAAAACTAGGCATCCAAAATATTTTTTCAAAAATCAAGTATGTATAGTTCTATTTTTTCTAAAATTGTGCATCCACAACTTTCTCTCTAAAATCTGGGCACTCAAAGTCCTCTCTCTAAAAACAAGACACTCAGAACCTTCTATATCTCTAGAAACTAATCACCATAACTTTATCTTTCTAAAAAATGGACATTTAGAATTTTCTCCCTCTAAAATTTGGACATTTAGAACTCTCTTTATCTAAAAGTTGACATCCATAACTTTATCTTTTTAAAGACTAGACATTCATAACTCTCTTTTAAAAAATTGGACATTCATAACTTTTTATCTCTAAAACTAGACATCCATAACTTATCTTTTTAAAATTATACATTCAAAATCTTATCTCGATCTCTAAACTGGATATTCAAAACTTTATCTCTCTAAAAACTGGACATTTAGAACTTTATCTCTAAAAAGCTAAGCATTTTATAACTTTATCTTTCTAAAAACTGTACAATCAAAACTTTGTCTCTCTAAAAACTGGATATTCGAAACTTTTTTCTAAAAACTAAACGTTCAGAACAATCTCTCTATAATCGGGTATCTACAAACTTATCTTCCTAAAAACCGGACATTCAAAATTTTCTCTAAAATTGGGCACCCATAACTTTTATCTCTCTAAAAACTAGACATTCATAACATTCTCTCTCTAAACCTAGGCATTCACAACTTTATCTCTTTAAAAACCATACATTCATAACTCTCTTTCTAAAATTGAAGATTAAGAACCTTTTCTCTCTAAAATCAGTCATCCATAATTTTCTCTATAAAAACTATACATTTAGAACTTCATCTCTCTAAAACAAAATATTTAACACTTTAAAATTAGGCTCACTATCCTCACGATTGAGAGCTTCATGCCCTTAGCGGGTAAGAATTGAAACATTGATAATATCATTGGTGATTTGTTTAGACCAGTAATATTATTCAGTGTACCTAATACACTACCACACATTACCTGAAGTTTCGTCCAAATGGTTAACAAAAAAAAAAAACACCATATCATATATACTGGTCAAGTGCATTGTAGTGTTTCGTATGAAGTGCCTCGTTGAATCACCATTTGTGAATAAAAAATTTAAAATATTGATGGCATGATCTTCGGAGCTCAAACAACGCTCTTCAAGACTTGTTTTATGCACTATCATCTATAATGCTACCCATGGACTCTCGACTCCTCCCAAGAGTTTAAAATACACACAAAATGATATGTGCATTAGGAATATAGCATAGAAAACTTCAAACAATTAGTTTGATTGATCTATATAATAAGCTACAGTTTTTGTGGGGAGTACAACAAACGATCGTGATCAATCTCTTGGATTAAGATTTAAAGGTGGGTTAAGATGAGTGTGATTCATTTGAAGAGGAGAATAGCTGAGATTGAATGAAGTTGAGATGGAGGGGTGGGATTGAGGGGAGGAGGAATTGACCAGAAAAGGACCAAATTATAAAAATGAATAATTCAGGATGTAATAAGGGGCTTTGATGTGAAAAAAATAGGGACATACATGCCATTTGCATGATTGTTCACACGTTTTCCTGTGAGACTGATTTTTAGTGGCCCAATATAAAATGGCCACATGGATCTCCCACTCTCTTCATTAGTGGTTCCGTCCCGCCTCATTTAGGAAAGCATTTTTGCCCAATATAAAATGATTTGCTGCACTTGCTTAAAGCCGAATCGTGGTCCGACTCATTGTCCAAAAGATAATGTATAATGGGCAAGTGTGGACCGGTAACAAATATGGTTCCCATTATGCCCTTTCTTTTTGACAACATGGCAAACCACGATTGGGCTGTAAACAAGTGCAGCAAATAAATTAGGTAGTAAAAAAGTTTTCCCGATTTAATGTTGTACCAGGATTGTCCCACATGTTGTCCCTCGGTTTGTTCAAATCGCATTAGCTGTTGTACCCAAGTTCGAGAGCATTTTTCAACCCATTTGGGTTGCTAAACTTACTTACGGCCCAATTCTTGGCTTCCACATCGTCTCTCTCTCTCTCTCTCTCTCTCTCTCTATATATATATATATATATATATATATATATATATATATATATATATATATATATATATATATGTGTGTGTGTGTGTGTGTGTGTGTGTGTGTGTGTGTGTGTGTGTGTGTGTGTGTGTGTGTGTGTGTGTGTGTGTGTGTGTTCTCTCTTTCCCCTCCCCCTTCAATTTATGTCTCTTAATTGGTCGAACCCTCTACCCAATATATATGTTTCATTTGCTGACGGTTCATTCATTGTGTGACACGTAGAATGTTAAATGGGCAAAACGGAGTTGCAAGTGTAGCATACATCATGTAGCAAATTACTTTTCCCCTTATTCATGTTTAATTATCCACACGACACACTGCAATTGGCTGTAAGCAAGTGGAACATACCAATCGGGCAACACAAATACTCTCTCTAACACAACCCAATCTGACAGGCGATCCCCGAGGGCATTGAAACAACCCCAAAATCCCATTTGAAATCATATGTCAAATCCCAAATTTTTTTAATGACTATTTAGTTCAATTAGGCAATGTCTATCAAATCCCATATTTTGTTTTGTTTTTTGTTATTTTTTTATAATTTTATTTTGTCGTTGCACAATACTATGGTCGTCACCAACAAATTGAATATCAACACTGAATGTAGTCCCCAACACAAAATTTCCATGCCTCCTAAGAATTTTTTGTGCCTGTCAACATTACCGTGGCCACTGAAAGCGGTCAACTATATTTTTTCGTTGAAGGACAGGCACAAAAATATGGGCGCCTCAACCAAATATGGGTGCCCACACCGAATGTTAGGGATGTTCACATTAGCCCGTTACGACCATTTCAGACGGGGGCAGTTGCTAAATAATGTGATCGCCCTGCTAAAACTGGTCGCTACCACCGAATGTGGGTGCCTTCATTAAATGTGGATACCTCCGCCAAATGTGGGCACCTTCACAGAATGTGGGTGCCCTTGTCGAATGTATGTGTCTATATGATTATCTTCATATTTTTTTATATTATCAAAATATTGTCACCTCCCTTTAAATATTATCATTGTTTTTGAATTATTATTGCCACCCTTAAAGTATTCTCCTCCCTCATAATTTTGTTCAGTCCTTAAACTTTTGTCACACTCTCGCCAAATGTGCATGCTGACAGGCACGTGCATTACTAGTCATAAACTAGGTTGAAAAGGGCGTCCCCTCAAGGATATATACAACCCTAACATTACTTGAGTATGATTCTTTTATAACCTTCGTAGAAACAATTACTCATGCCATTAGTCTAAGAAATACACTTGCTCGTAGAAATGGAGCCATTGAACTGTGCAACTCTATTCAACCGAGCACATGTGCAAGTTGTTTGTTGTGTCTGTTCAGTTGTTAAAATATGAACATTTTGAATTGTGCTCAGCTCTATTCAATCGAGCATCTGTGCAGGCTATTTATTGCCTCTATTCAACTGTAGAAATTCGAACACCTTTCATTGTGCCCAGATCTATTCAACCGAGCACGCAAAGTAAAGAGGGTAGGGGAGCATGAGGAATGAAGGGATGCCCAATTGTACTTGAAAATCCGACACTGCAATAAGCCGTCATTTTTTGTACTTGGAGAGAGTTCTGCGGTGCAAAATTAACTCCCCAAAAGAAAAGTTTCCAAACCCAAGCTATTAAGGTTCGATATTTTGGCGAGACATAAATAGGATGAGAATTTCGTTTGCTTGAGGCATTCATAAGCAAGGCCAATGATGTCTCAGGAAATTAAGGGGGTGTTTGACATCATTACCGAACTACCGTTTCTATTCCCCAGCTTCTCTAACATATAGTTTTTGTTCCGCTAGAATGAAAGAATTAATGGGAATGATACTTTATCGTTTCGTGCGATTCCATGCCAATCGGAACGCTGAACCTCTCATTCACACTAGAAATAGTAATTGACGGGAATGCCCTCTTTCGAATGATGTTAAGGGGAGTAGCTGTTCCATATGCCAAACACCCGGTATTCTTCCAGACACATTCGTTTCAATCTATTGTTCCATATTTCAAACTCAACATATACTATTTATTCCGGTGGAACGGATTTCAAAACGATAATTTATCACTCTGTCCGTTTCTTTGCTAACCGGAACATTGAATCATCTAATTACATTAGAAAATAGTAATTGACGGAAACACCCTCTTTTAGATGAGCTTTAAGCGGAACAATAATTTCTCATGCCAAACACCCTCTCAGTGTCCCATGTTCTTTTTTACAGGATAAATCCATCTAAATTTTTTATGATGGACAAATAATGTCTTGTACGTCGTGAGCAAATAATGTTCAACCAATTTTGGTGGGATTCTAATGTACCACCAAAATAGAAAAAAAATCTTAAAAATTTATTTATTATTTGGATAAATCAATGTCCAACATAATTTACCCTTGAACCCGACCCGACTCATGGCGATCAAAATACCCGACCCGACTCATCTCATGCACGGGAAAGGAAAGGTGCGTAGGAGGCAACCGGTAACCTCACAGCGGTGCTTGAAACTCCATCGGGCAATCGAGCGCCGTCTCGCCACGTGTGCAGATCCCCAAAGGCGGGAACACATTGAAATGATTTCCAACGGCAGCGTCACGCCGTATCTAGCCGGCCTACAGAAAACGCCAGCAACCTCTCAACTCACAGCCCCCCGTACTTCCATAATTCACATCCATACCACCCCGCCAAACAAACCAAAGGCTTTTTCGTAATTCTTCAGATCTCCAGGCCCGGAGTTTAATGCCCGGAGGTAAAGGGCGCGTCCTTTCCATTTGAAGCCATACAGCCGGCCGTTGAGAAGTTAACGGCGTCAATCAGATAAAAAAGAGGAAAAAATAAAAAACAAAAAGAGCTCCGAAGCCATCGACCCCATCTTCTCTCTCTGGTCTTTGGTGGGGAGACGAAGCTCTCCTCCTCCGCAGACTATAAATAGCATCCACGGCGCAAGTTAAGGAGACAGAAAAAAAAAAAAGAGACAAAAGGGGAAAAAGAAAAGAACTCATCATCACAGCTCCAAGAAGCCAAAGCAATCTCCACCGAGCTAGGGTTTCCGCATTCCGATTCCCCCCCTCTCCGCATTCTCCATCGGGCTCGGAGATCTCCGCTAGATCGACGAAGCCTCTCGTTTCTGCGTCCAATCGAGGTAGATAGACTGCTGATCTCTGCCGCAACATTTCTCCGAACCATCTCTCCGCTTCGGTTTTGATATGTAGCCGGATCTTTCGAATAACCAAGGTTCTTCTGACTTGATCCAGCTACTGCGGCTGATCTGTGCCCTAATTGAGCACAGATTGGTGATTTGTGTTCCTTTCGTTGATCTCGAACCTCTCGGCGGGATCTCCATGTGAATTTGCTCCCCGGAATCCTGCATTGCGTGAAAGATGTCCGCATCCGATAGGTTCTCGAGATTTCTTTCCTCCCCGGGGAGATACCTCATTGGTTTCGGCATCTCAATCCACGTCTGTGGCCGATTGCTTGGTTGAAAGTAAAATCGGATGTCGGGGATGATGCAATGAATCTGCAAGCACCAGATCGGGCGAAAGGAGGCGCAGGAATCATGAATCTTGAGAGCGAGGGTGGTGAGTAGATTCTTTCTATGCCCGCAATTGCAATTCATATAGTCGGGACAAAAATGTGATTATCAAGGATTGCATCCTTTCTTGATCAGCAAAGAGGCGGCATGTGATAGAGTGGTTAAATAGCCTTTTCCCGGACCATAACATGCCGGTGGACTCATCGGAGGAGGAGCTGAGAGCACGGTTGTCTGATGGCACTGTCTTATGTGGCATTCTGAACTTGCTGAATACGGGCTCTTTGGAGATGGTCATATCCTTTGCAAGCCATCACTTTTCTAAACGCTCCGAGAGTGGGATCCGTTTTGAAATTTAATTTGGTCTCCATTTGCAGAGTCAAAATGGCGTCTTCCTTTCCTCCGAGCAACCGTTGGATATTATGAAGAAGTTTGTTTCGGCTGTCGAGGAAGTGGGCATACCCGGATTCGATGTGTTGGATCTGGAGCAGGTAATCTTGCACTTTTGCGCATATTAAATCATGCACAAGTTAGATAGTGGACTCCATGCTTTACTACGTATCACATGATGCAATCACAAACATTAGAGCATATACAAAACTTCTAGGTATCAACATAAATGGACTTGCCCTCCTTGCATCATCTGCTAAATGGTTTACCATGACTTCTTCAACTCGGTTGTTCACAATTATTCATCCCCTTGTTGGGTTCAGGGATCTCTCTCTAAAATCGTGGAGTGTCTTCTGTCCCTAAAAAATCAGTTAAATTATGATCCGCGAGATGGAAACCAGTCGAGAAAGAAGTGGAACCTTTTTGATAGTGATAGGTTGGAGGTTAGAGATGCTTCAGAAGGAGACCAAGATGGGCAAAACTCTATGGCATTAGGAGGAGAAAAGAGAAGGAGCCCTTCGGAATCGAAATCGCAGCGGGCTTTGCGAAGTCCTATTACTTCAGGTATGGTCGTAATCATGTTTTTATTGCCCAAACAGTTGAAACCTAATATTGCGGAGTTCCTTTTTATGCAATTACACAGATAGTCACAGTAAATGGCATGGAGAACACTCATAAATTTAACAACCATGAGAATTGGCTCCTTGGATCCTTCTTCGTCAAAAAGTTCTGTAAAGCAAGATTCTCAACCAATCTTTATGTGCAGCAACAAGCCTACCATCCTGGTCTTTTTAGTATATCCTATAGGCCTTTATATGTCATCATTTATGGATGGCTAAGGATCCTTGGTTATACAATAGCGAACCAGTTAGAGAATAACAATGAGGCTTTCCTTGAGCCATGCCTTGAAAACCAAACACTGACTCCTTTGTTTGCCTTGCTAACTTTGTTAACCGTACTTATAGGTGATCCTTGTGTCTTCCCCCTCCTAACTCACATGTGATTTGCTTAGTGATGACCTATGAAGCACGGATACGGGTAGGCCAATACGGCAAAACCTTAAAAAAGTAGGGTACGAATACGGCATGGTACCTATATAATTTTTTTAAAAATAATTATAGTATAATAATAATGATTTTTTAATGATTTTGTTAATTAAAAAGTAACAACAAATTTAAAATTATTTGTATTTATTTATTTCTATTTTTTGGGATTTTTTTCTCTAAATTTATGTATATTTTCTAATTTTTTCTAATTATTTGTACTCGTACCCGTACCAATACCATACCGGCGTCGTGCCCAAATCTGGGTACTCATACCGGTTCCGCACCCAAATCTGGGTACCCGTACGGCCGTACCAGATTCAAAGCGTTGTATTGGGTACGAGATTTGCCGTACCCGTACCTGGTGCGTACCCAGTACCCGTACGGCAGCCCTAACGAAGTACCCGTGCTTCACAGGTGATGACTGATGAGATGCAACGTGCTATTGTAATGTAGATGTAAGTGTGAGTGGAAAGAGGGATCTATAGTTCTTTATGTAGTTTCATGGATTCCTTCCATTAAGAACTTTCCATCACTAATACAACTTCATCTTCTTCTAACTAATCTAGAGTGGCTGTACCTTGATAATGATGCTTGGGTTTTCTAAACCGAATCAACAAATCAAAACACATTTGAAAAATCAAATGAATCATGGGAAAAGCCAAAAGAATCATGAGAACCAAAAGACACAAAAAAATAGGACACCATGGAAGTCAATTAGTCATCTTCTAGATTCATGAACCACCCCATGGGATTGCATGGGACCTTAATGTGGTTATGAAAATCACTTAGGAATTCCAAAGTGCACATTAAATGCATGAATCACCTTGATATGCTCATTAATAATGCTTCGGAGTTCCAAAAGTCATAAGACATTCCATCGTTTACTACTTGGACTAATCACTATTGAAGAGCTTTTCTTGGAATTTGTGAAAAATATTGATGATTGGTCACTTAAATATCTCACCCAGGGGCGGAACCAAGGGGGTGCAGAGGATAAGTTTTAATTTTTTTAAAAAAATCTTCACAAATGGCCCCCCTCAAGTTTTTAATTTTGGAGTTTCTGGGTCCGCCACTGATCCCACCCATTCTTCATTCTGATTATCATTTTCATGGCAAGTAAATATACTATTATTGCGGATTGTAGTAGCCTTAGGCCCATAGCTTTTACATCATCGGTCCAACATACTCCCTTCCATTCATTACGACACTATTATGTTATTCAACCAAATATGTACAAGAAGCATAGTTCAAAAACTCGACCGATACCAAGTCATATCGGTTGGTTTATATCGATTTGAAACATGAGTTGTGCCACCTAAACCTAACTACCAAATATTAGAATTTACATTAAATTTGTTTTATAACACATTTGATAAAATCACTTTTCTTTTCAAACCATTTGTTTCTTTTCAGATAGTAGAGCTGCACGTTCTTCTTTAGAAAGAAATACTCCATACTGTCTTTCTTCTTGCTTCCATGATTCCTTTCGTTGGTGGCTTCTTATCGACCCATATTCTCTTTCCCGATTATGTTGTTGTGATACAAAGTGGTGCATTGTAATTTCCTTGTTTTAGTCTCTCTTCCTCCAATAAAAAACATTCATTTAAGATCTTTTTTCAGTACGTATGTTGAAGAAAAATTTAAGTGGACCATATTCAAGGGGAAGAGAGTTCGGGACAAAACTACACCAAACATGTGTCCGATTTGGTGATTTCAATTGAGTGGTTAAATCACTCGTTTCCGTAGCCCATCGTACTTCGTAGTGGTTAATTTTGCCACCAATATTCATGTTGAGGGCTTATTGGTTCCTTGAAATTGTTGTTCCACGAAAGAGAAATACGAATGTTACAAACAATAGCAACTAACATGTGTATATTGTTCACTCTTTTACTCCTAATCATAAGACTTAACTATCAGAATGCTCTCAACTTTTGAAAATTATTTTTTTATTCAGGTGAGCTATCATTAACATGAACAATAAGCTCATCACACATAGACAAAAGTTTAAGTCCAAACAACCCTGTGTAATGAGCAATTGGTCTTTGTAATTTGAAAAATTAGAATCATTCAATTTAAGGACATTAAAAATGCCAAATATGTTCACACCCTCACATATATTAGTATTTACTACTATTTAGTAATGCTACAGGCTATTAAAATTTAGAATCATTCTTAACCATTATGAATTAGATTTTTTAATACAACTGATTGCATCATTATAGATCCTCATGTTAGTTGACTCTACAACTTACCATTGGTTTGTTCAATGACTCACATGAATTCTCTTGTAGTGTTGATAAAGATATGAACCTCAATTGAGTCATTATATACTTTTGTGTATCAAACTAATCCCAACTAAGTTATATAGGATTTAGATTTTTTATTACCTTGTTTCCGTTTGAGATTTAGGTCGATCTCTACTTTCACAATAAAAAATGCAATCAATGCCAAGGACTATGTTCCCTTTAGGTTAAATGAAATTCATAATTTCTCATGGTCGAGGCACTTGACTACCAAACTAGTCATCTAATCTTTTATGGAATCGAACAAAAGAATCACACGACATAATTCTAGGGTAACTACACAAGGCTTGAGAGTTCAGGATATGGTTCATCGGCCAAAAATATTTAAAAAAATGATTTTTTTTCCTCGAAAATTAGGGTCTGGTTCACCCGTTGCGAGTCCAAACAAATCGTTTCAAATCAAAGCTTGTGTTATATGAATTATGGTATAAGTACTATTACATACTAGTAATGCCCGTGCCTGTCGGCACGCAAAAGATTTCGAGGGCAAGGATAATATTTTGAGGCGGGTGATAATATTTCAAGGGTGACAAAAAAATATTTCGAGTGGCAACAATATTTCAATGGAGATAATAATATTTTGAGGGTAATAACAATATTTTTTTATTAAAGCCCATAACTTAGTCGTCCCGAACCACAATATCACTGTTGTTCGGGGTCTAGGCAACGACATCTGCCATTTTAGGTGGAACGGATGGTTTCAAATTGTTGTGATCGACATGCCATCGAGAGAACCCCAAGAGGCTCCCATCATTCAGGTCGGCTGATCAAACGAAAGAGGGCCGGTGATTGCGATAACGCAAGATCTAAAGGGAGTCAGGATCGCATGTTCGAGAGGGGGCTGGGATCACTCAGAGAGAGAGAGAGAGAGAGAGAGAGAGAGAGAGAGAGAGAGAGAGAGAGAGAGAGAGAGAGAGAGAGAGAGGTGTAAAGCATTCAAAAATATAGAGGGCATATGTTGTAATCATACTACTGATTTTATTAGACCAATGAATGTGTCAGGATACATGTGGATAGGAATTGGATACTACCATATGTGCTAGGTTACATGTGGATAACTTAATACTGTATATACATCTTGAAAAGTGATCTACTATCCTCTTTCATGCAGTACTTCATGAGTTAGAAGTCTAGTCCAAGCTCGCTTTCGATCCTTTCATGCAAGCACAACTTACTCTTAAAAGCAGATCTCTCTCTCTCTCTCTCTCTCTCTCTCAGCAAGCCAAGAGAATGACAACAATTTTTAGGCCTAAATGATAAAGAATCCAATTATATTCATTGACTAATACAGATATGTAATGGAATAAAACCACCTTGATAAAACATACTTTAAATCAGAATTTCTATTGTGCATGAATGGAAATCAGAATAGAATGAATTCAGAAAGAACCTTTGGGCCAAGACAGACACGGTGTCGGCCAAGCATTAATACATTATAGGGTGAACACTAAACCCATAGACAACCTCAACTAAAGGGTGCCTTAAAAGAGAGGGAAAAAAAATTTGATCAAAGTCCTGGAGAATGATCGTCATGTGTGATATTGACTGGTCAATTGCCGAAGTGAAGGGTGCCCAAACACTGAAGGGTGCTCCAACACCGAATACAACCTCAACCGAAGGAAGCACCAAGGCATTCCGCCTGCAACCTCAACCATATGAAATTCAAACGAATCGGAGTCAGCAAGCCCTTAAAAGAGAGAGAAAGAAAGAAAAAAAAGATAGACAACAAAAAGGAGAGTGAAAAAAACTGGCCAAGTCCTATAGAATGACCTTCATGTACGATATCGATAGCGTTTAGCCAGCGACCTTAACAGAAGGGTGCTCCAACACTGTCGTTTTGCCGGCAACCTCGACCACCTGAAATCCAAATGAATCTGAGTCAGCAAACCAGATAGATCGAGAGAAAAAAAAAAAAGAAGACAAAGGGAAAAAAAAAACTCACTTTTTCTCTTCTTGCACCTCTCTCCCCCACGCGAGGTAGGTAAATTCTGTTTGGTTCGCAGAATTGGCTAGGAAATAACCCAGCATCCATTTCCAACTGCAGCAAATCGTATACAAAATTAGTCGTTAGAGGAAAATAAGCCGGGATCCATTACCTTTGGTTCTCTATGGGTATCCATTTACCCGGCATCCATTTCCCTTTCAATTTTGCGAACCAAACAGGCCCTAAAAAATTGATCTCATTTGTTCATTAAAAAAAAGATCTTAGTTGTTCTTCAAAGGAAAACAAAAACTCAGTTATACATATCCCCAAATCAATCGGGCGACTGCAAACAAATGATCATATTTGGGCTTTAAAAAAGGATCTCATGTAGTGTTAAAATAATCTCATTTCATACCCACAAATCAATCGGGTAGCAAATACCCTCAAATCAATTAGGCATCAAAGAAATGGTATCATTTGTTTTTCAAAAAAAAAATCTAATCTCAGCTTTAAAAAAATCTCATTTAATATCATTCAATCGGGAAGCCAAAAAGGGAGCCACCTACTCCTATCTGGCAATGACCGAGCACATTGCTTTGAAGCTCTTGCCATTGGTCCAACTATTAACGTGAAAGTTCCATTCATATCCGTCTCTGACATTGAAGGATTTATAAAGTCAAGTCCAAATAAATCAATAAGGAGAAGAAGAGAAGGAAAAAAAACCACATATGATGATCAATCAGACATTTTTAAAAATTCTAATACAATCAAAAAGATTTAATCAATTAAAATATTTTAAGAAACTGATCAAGCAAAACAGTTGTACTTGAGATTAATTAATGAATACTTAAGCATTAAACCCAAGAAGAAAAAAAGGAGGAACAATCAATATAACCAAACCAATGAAGCACTTAACCGAACCATCGAACTACTCGCCATCGCCGGAGCTGCTCACCTCACCGCCACTGAACCGAATCACCGAACGCTGCCACTGGAGCTGCTGCCGCCGTCGCCACCTCTGTTACTCGCCGCTACCACCGGAGCTGCTCGAGAGAGATAGGAGAAGAAGCAGGGGAGGCTAATTTTCGGTTTATTACCTTTGTTTGGGACCTTAGGCTAAATGAAATATGAGTGTGTCCTGTTCACGGGAACAATCTGTTGTCAGGGACCAAAATCATGGTTGAAGTGGTGGTGATGCTCCTCTCCTCATCCAAGTCTGGGTACATCTTGCATCTGCAACCAAGACAAAATCGAAGATGGAGGGTCAGGCAGGCACGGGGGGAGGGGGGGGGGCACAGGCCAGCATAACTGCCCGGAAAGGGGGCAACTGCGATGGGCATAAAAATCCGAAAAATAAAATAAAATCAAGAGAGAGGGAGAGGGCGGCCTACCTGGGTGTGGACGAAGGGGATGAGGGCAGCGATCGGCTTTACAAATTCCGGCTCAAGACGGCTTTGATCTCAGTCGTCGACCGGAGAGAGTTCCTCGTCGACGTTTAGGCTTGACTTCCCCTCCCCCCTTATTCCTCTTCGGCTTCTCTCGGTTTGCCGACCTCTTCAATTTGAAGACGCGACGGCGACGGAGGAAGGGCGGCGGCCGACTTGGCTCCTTACCAAAGAAAAAAAAACCTAAAGCCTGATAAAGAGAAGGAGAAGAGAAAGAAGGAAAAAAAAAAAACAGAGACAGAGAAACCATTATCGTTGCTGTCTCCGGTCTAGATCCACATCCGTCGGCAAATCGGAGATGGAGAGAGAGAAAATCAGAGAGAGAAGAAGAGAGAGAATCGGAGAGAAGGAACCCAGGCCTGACGGTGGGGGTAGGAGCAGGGATCTGGGGGGCGGGGGCTTAGAGAGAGAAAGAGAAGGAGCGATGAAGAGGGGACTGACGGGAAGAGAGGAACAAGGATCACGTATAGGATTTAGGGCTCGATGATGAGAGGGGGGCGCCGGATCTGGGGGTCGATTAGAGAGAGGAGCGAGATTTGAGGAGGTTACCAAATTGAGAGAGAGGGGATGACGGGATTTGGGGATCAGATTGAGAGAAGGAGAGGGCTGTGTGTGCATGCGTGTGTGTGTGTGTGTGAGAGAGAGAGAGAGAGAGAGAGAGAGAGAGAGAGAGAGAGAGAGAGAGAGAGAGGCAGGATTTGGGGTCAATAATATAGGCATGGCGGTGTGCGGCATTAGGGGAGAAAGAGGGGCGGATATGGTAATAGATCACAATCTTTTATTAATTGGTTGGAGATTTTGTGATGAGGTGACAGCTGAACACAACCTTTTAATAGATGGCTGGTGATTGAATTCAAGACGGGATTGTCATATTTACGGGATCGTGTGGTTAAGAGTGGGTTAGAGAGTGACAATCACAACCATTGTTTGTACCCCCTACAAAACTGTAGCTTATTATATAGATATGTTATTCAAGCTAAAATAGCGATATGAACTAAATTCGAATCAGGCTTGATTCAAGGGCATAATGCTGGTTTTAGGTTCAGATCAGTTAAAATCCAAATCGGTTTGGGCAAACCGGTTCGGATTCGGACGAACCCTCTGAAGGGATTGAAGCGCACAGCGGAAGCGACTCACATGATTATTAATACTACGCGAATTGGGTCACATGCAATCCCACAAACTAGAAGATGAACATGATGGCTTCTAAAATCAAAGAGCATTTAAACAATCTAAAGATGACTTGGAATTTATCTCACAAGTCATTGCTTGTGGTGGAGAACCCCGGATGAAGACAAGCGTGAAGAAGAACCTCACAGTCCTTGTAAAGCAATGCCTATTCCTCTTCTCATGCCGGCGATGGTAGATATGTTGGAGTCTTCCTTCATCACCATGCTCTTCTTTGTCTCTTCCGAGAAGCACCTCGACACCATGTGGCAAGCACGACCAAAATCCAATTCTCTTTATCTCCTTTTTCCTTCTCTTCCTCTTTCTTGCATTATGTTTTCCACATGAGGATGGAGGGCATTTGTATGGCCGGCCCTTCATGCCTGGATTCCTTAGGGGGCCGACCACCATGTATGGTCGGCCTCCCATTATGAGGAAAGAGAACATAGGGGCCGACCACTCTATGGATTTGGGTTTCCTCATGTGGCCTATCTCCTATTAAGAGAGGGATAGAAACTAGGGGCCCACTCTATGAGGATGGGTTTCCTCATATGAGTCATATGACAAGCCTCTTATTAAATAAAGGAGATATTTTTCCAAGTATGTAATCGCACACCTACGACATATGCATGAGGGTGATAAAGTCACCATCCTAGTACATAAAAGTACTTATACACACAAACTGAGTCGACTTATTTAACAGAGGCTTGACCGACTTTAGCGGACCCATGTGGGTCCCACATGTGGTGTCACTTAGTTATACTAGGACTCCTACTGAAGAGAGCAACTAGAAGGAACCGACATGTCTTCTAATGGAATTGCTGACTTCTAGGAAGTCGTAGTCCTACATGTGTTAGGTGTCCTTAGTCATTCATGGGGATGTTAATGGATCGGGTTCGGGTCGGGCCAACCCATGCCCAGGCCTGGCCCAAACTTATGAGTGTGTGCCCTTACCTGGTCTGGGTCCAAATTAAAATTTTCAGGCTTGGCCCAAACCCGGCCCAAAACTTTTTTATGAAGGCCAAGCCCAGACTTGGCCCCAATTATGCCCACATTTCTAGCACGGTATATGCCTAAACTAAATCTTTTTTTTCTTCTCTTGATCACACAACAAAAGTAGAAAATAGTATTGATTATGATATATATTAAACTGATATATGTGAAATAATGCTCTTAAAGTCCGAGGCATTGATATTTTTAAAGTGGCCACTTTTAAAATTATGTATTCATTGTATATAAAAAATAAAAAATATATATTTCGGGCTTCGGGTCGGGTTATTGGTTGTCCATACTCGGTCCACAACATAGTTGGGCTTGAATATTCGAACCTAGCCCGGCCCAAAGCAAGTTAACTTTGCCCAAACGAGGCCCAAATCGGGCCCAGTCCGATGGGCCTAGGGTGGGCCCAAGTCCATTAACTTTAGATCCATTCGGCCAGACTTGTTAATCAGCATTTCATGGAAATTGCTCAAGGAGACACCCAGCTCCCGTCGGGGGTTGAGGAATTCTCACATCATGCTTGTGTTCCCTAGTATCCAATACAATCCACCCAAACTACTCAGGTTTTGGCTTGCGGTGTACCTCACTTATTGGCAGCTCAAAGTGACAATCACCGAATCCAGAATCCACAGGACATCTTGGGATTTAACGTTTTTTAAACTAGTACAAGAGTGACCATGGTCTTAGCGGCAACGTATTAGACTCGGTCCACTCTCTTGATTCTGTTTAGTGTACTCCAAACACACCAACACTCCTAGTTTAGAGTCAACTACTCCAATAGTCGAGACATACCATCTCTCTTATGAGAAGACTAGGGTGTTACAGTCTTGCAAACCGGGTGTTCATTTTGGTTACTAACTGCGAACTTACTAAGCGGTGTATAGTGCACTTAGATTTTTTGTGTGTGGATCTCATCCAAACACTAGTCACCTAAAGCACACCTCAGTGGACTAGTGCAAGAAGAGTTGACTTTGAAAGATGCAATGCATTATTATTATTCATAACTAATGGCATTATACATAGGTAAATGACATCTAAGAATACCCAATCCTAGCACCCTTAAACCATGTAACTACATGATGCTTCGGTGTTTCACACATATGCCTGACATGATATCATAAATAACAATAATAAAAGAAGGAAACCTAGGTTAGAGAGTTGGAGTTTGGATCGGGTGAAAACGAACCGATTCAGGCAATTCGATCGTCTGAATTAGGGCTCGGCCGATCCAATTATCCTCGATTATGCCAATATCTTTTACCAAAATCTCTAATTTTTTTGAATAAATCATGTTTTAATCGCGACACATTCAATAAAAAGTTCACAGTGCGACTCTTTCTCGAATTTTTCCAACTCCCTTGCCAACTTTTTGCACAACTTCAAACTTAGTATTTGGTAACAATGCTGCCAACCAAGTCTTATTCAGCCTTGTTCAAATCCAATAAAGATCGAATCAGCTCCAAACCAGGACAAACCAGATTTGAACTGGAACGAACCAAATTTGAATTTGGCCAAATTATTGAATCACATCCGACTGGGCATATTTTACCTTTCGAGAGTGTTTCAGTTTGGATTGTCTGAAATATGAATCGGTTCAGAGATTTGATATATGTTCGAACGAACCCTAGCATCATAGAAGGAACACATCAAATATTTTAATCGTTAACCATAACATTATTAAATTTTCAAATAGATTAGTAACTTTTTTTTTATCAAATATGTTCCTTAATGGCATAGGGGCATTTGCTGGTACTACATTTGTTTGAGTTGAACTTGTAAAAATTTTGCTAAGTAAACAAAATACATCCATATGCCACTCTTGAAATTGGATGTCACAATTATTTGGTAGACATTGCATATGTCTCAATTATCAAGTAGCTACAAAAATTTGGTTTCATAGATTTTTTCTTTACATGGTTCGTTATGACATATGCATAAACAATGGCTCTGACACTAAATGTAGACTTTTATATGTCTCTAATAAGGATCTTTGGTTATGCAATAATGAATAAGATAGAAAATTAGAATGAGACTTACCTTGAGCCACGCCTTGATAGCTAAATGAGGGCTCCTTTGCTTAGGCTTGCTAACTTCACCCGTACCTATATGGTGAAGGCCTAGTGTCTTTTCTCACCTACCTTACCCTTCTGTTTAGCTTAGTATGGATACTTCAAGTTGTTGCGAAGTAGATTTGATTGTCAGTGGAAGATTCCTTTCATCAAGGATTTCCCCTTAATAATAGGACTTTTATACCTTCAATTAATCTAACATTAAGTGTGCCTTGATGATAGGAGTTGCCTTTTTTTGTCCAACTCGTTCGACCGACCCGGCCCAACTCGAAAAAACCCGGGTTCAGAGAGTGATTTTTGGTCTGAAATTGGAGTCCAGATTGTTCAATTTAAATCCGACTCTAGGTCCAGGTTGACTAATTTGGACAATTCAACCCAGTTTGTCCGTATTTATATAATATAGCATATTAAAATATAAGTTATAAAATATATAATTAGTATTTTTTTTAATATATATATAATCAATTGAAAAATTATAATATATTATAATATTAATTCAATTTATTATATATTCGGACAATCTGGGTCGATTTTGGGCTATCCAATTTGAAACCGGGTTTCGGACAAGCAAGGTTGACCGAAATCTGATTCTGGACGGGTCCAGGTCAGCAAATAGTTATAAGTATAACCTCTTGTCCGACCCAGTCCCAGATTTTTGCGACGCCTACTTTGATGATGATGGTTGGGTTCCTACTTCCTAAAGTGTATCGATGAACTGAGACGCAAGGGAAAACCAATAGACATAAGGAATCCAAAACTCATTAGAAAATCAAAAAACTTATAGGAAAAACCAATAGACATATATGTTTTTATTTGTTGTTTGATAATTTACTCGGATATAGTTTAGTATCTTATTTTATGTTGTACGTATACTATATTTAAAGAGATAACACAACTCACGCCTTTTGTTTATAAAATTCTAGAACATATCTGATTTAATCTATCAATATATTCATGGTGTTTAACTGGTTGTAGACTTGTAGTAAGCTATACATTTTCATTGTAGTGCATCTTTTTAATTTTAATGTATATATATTTAACAAAAATATAGAAACTGTTGTTTTATGTTATAATGAATTTAGATCTCAATATGTTCATTGCTTCTCTTAGCGAAAATAAGTTTAGTTCAAAATATAATCAACTAGCTTGGACTTGTTCAGATAAACATAATTGGGACGGGACAAGACGGGTTTGGGTTTTTACTAATGTGACTGGGACAGTTTGGGATTGATCATTCAAACCCGACACGAGTTTGGGATAAGGTATTCCTTAGTGGGACGAGGTCAGGATAGGCCGACCCGTCCCAAACCCAACTCGTTGCCATCACTAATCTCTTTATGAAATCATAGTTCAATGAAATGTGAATATAATAACCATAACCATGGTGCCTTATCTCAATTAGTTTATGTGTAGAGTAACAAATTCTCACACCTTCTAAGTGACACACCACATTATAGGGTTTATAGAGTGCATAGTATTACTATTTGCATAGGAGAATGCAGAATTCGGTTGTCGAGACCTAGTATGTATTAACTCATTAGAGGAACTTGAAATTGGCACAAGTTCTACTTATCACCATGTTTCTTGAGGAAGCATGGTTTGAAATTTTGATCGAAATACTGAATTTCGTAGGAATATTTCGGTTTCGGTTGCGGGCGAAACAAAAGGGGGTTCGAAACCTGAGTCCCCTCCGATTTTGGCGAAGGTTTAGAATTTTGGGATAATTTTGGTCATTTCTTCGAGATTTTGATTGAAACGTGGGGGCCCACCGAAACAATGTGCCCCTCCCCCCCTTCCATGGTTTCATTGTCCATTTCGTCATTTTGTGGGTATTTCGGTGATTTTAACCGAAACCAGCCCACATATTTCGTGAAACCAGTGGGTTGGTTTCGATGGGACTGGAAGTAAGTTTGGAACCTTTAAATACTGACTGATTTCGATCGAAGCATCCCCCATTTCAACCGAAGCCTTCCCATTTCGCCCAAACTTTGCTCGAAACCTCCTAATTTTTCCGGATTTCGACGTTCACCTGGTTTTTTAGTTTACTGGTATTTCACCTTGGTTGTCATGATTCATGCAAGCTTACTATGTGTTTGGTGTGTGTTTTTTTTAAACAATTCATGTAAATATGTATGCACAACTATAAAAGATTTAAATGTAAAATTTCAAAAGAAAATCCAGCAAAAAACCTTTATTTTTGACAATTTCAAAAAAAATTTCACCATTTCGTCTGAAATTTTTGTTTCAGCCTAGACTGAAACCAGACATGAAACCAAAGTTTAAAACCATGTGAGGAAATTTCACACAGAATTCTGTACCAATGTCCTATACATGTGAGATGATTTGTTATGCTTAGATTTTTTTGGTAAGTTAATCATCCCTTTCAACCATGGTATCTGGAAGATCAATAAGGCATTGAATTATGTTGTAGTATTAGAGAATCTCTTCCTTTTTCTCGTGACCTTAATTTCTCCTCTTGTACATATGATAAATCTTCATTTTTTTTTCTATAAGCAGTCAGTCTGCTGATTATTCTCGATTGATCACCGCACATAATTTGTGTCTGAAATCATGGGACTATTCTGTTGCTGATGTGTTCTCATTTTCTTTCTCCTTATTGACTAGAATACTCAGAAGAAATCATAATTGTTCAATAATGATAACCTGTTTTTTAGTTCTCTGCTGTGTTCCCATGGTGCAAAAAGTTAGCTTATCATGACGCTTTACCAATGTTCTGTGCTATTCTGTTCACGGAGTTGTGAAAGGTTTTACACTTAGTTGACTACCCTTTTCAATGTTTTGTAGAACCATCAACTGCATTGTTACATCACGTGGGACATAATTTTCATGAGGTTTTCCAATTAAAACAAGGGCGTTACTCTGATCTTCCTGCTGCTAAGATTTCGGAAATGATGAAATCAAACAGTTTAGATGTAAGCTCATTCATTTTCTTCTTAATATTTTAACAATGAAACATCCTCCATTTCGTTAAGAGCTCAGATATCCTTTTAAACACTTCTTTGTGAATTTGTTTCTTCTAATAATCATGAAATTATATAATTGCAGAACGCCCCAACACAATCACTTTTGAGTGTCGTGAATGGGATTCTTGATGAAAGCATTGAGAGGAACAATGGAGAGATACCTCATGTATGCTACTTAGAGGGACACTCATTTAGTAAATGCTAAAAATAAAAACACGTTTAGATTGCTACTCTTTGACTTCCTTTATCCTTTTCCTTCCTTTATATGGATAGCTTACCACTTTTAGAGATATGTAGGGTGCATACTTTTTCTTTTTTTCAAATATTTTTAACATATTATGGCTTTTTCCCTAGCGTGTGGCATGCTTGTTGAAAAAAGTTGTGCAAGAGATTGAACGGCGTATATCAACTCAAGCAGAGCATATAAGAAATGTAAGATGAAATGACTATAGAATATTCATGTTTCGACGATATTTAGTTTTTGATTCATCTACAACTGCAATGCAGCAAAGTAATCTAATTAAAGCACGTGAAGAGAAGTATCAATCAAGAATTAGAGTCCTCGAAACACTAGCAACAGGGACAAATGAAGAAACCCAGGTATTTGAGAGTATGCAGTCTTATCTTGTGGATTGTTTGCAATACTAAATGGTTATCTGTTAATGTGAGAAAATTTGCTTTCTGCTTGTTTCAGATTGTTATGAACCAGCTCCATACAATAAAGGTCTAGTTCTTACCTAACCATCCAGTATTTCATTCATAAGTTATTTACAAGAACACAAGATTCCTGTCTCATCATTTTAAATAGTTGGCTACCTTTTATGTCATGGTAAACTAACGGATGTGTAATCCATTTTCCCCATTCCTCTATTGTTTCCAATTACTTCTGCAAATTATTTTGTTTTATATATATATATATATATATATATATATATATATATATATATATATATATATATATATATAATTGTCTAAAACCATTATAATTTTTGTGAACCTGATGTGGGGTCTATGGAATCTTGGAGAACGACTATTACTTTTGCATCAGAGTTTTATTGCGTATTTGCACTTGTGTGCTAGCCATACGTATTGGTACTGCATGTGAACGTGCTTTGCTATGTGTGAAGGCAGCTGCATCTGAAAGTAGACACCTTTTCCGTCTTCAAATTCTGGTATGCTTGCAAGAAGAGCTCTGTTACAAAGAGAATAAAGTTAAAAGACAAAATCAAAAGTTTGGGTCTTATTCCAAGCTGCTTTGGTCGAATAGGTCCTGAATCAGTTAAAGCAGCCTCTGATGCAGGTTCGGAGCCTGTTTCTGTTCAGATTGGCCAAATCAATTTGAAAAACGAACCATTTTTTTGGCTGAATCTGTTTGGGTCCAATCAGATTCTCAAATCATGTTATCTTCTTCTATATATCTCATCTATAAAGCAGCTTAAAGATTTCCTCAAGAAGGCTGATATTGTCAACAGTTTTTACTATATTCTTAACATATTCTACGTGGTTGATCCACCTTTCTGAGGGAGTGTTTGCTATATGCCTCTGTAGACAGTTTGCTATATACTTGTATAGACATGTATAGAAAGTTTACCCTAACCCAATCACTTTTGTGTTGCAAATCATATGAAAGTTATTCTCTAACAGTTCACATAAGGAATGGATTTGAAATTTTAGTTGGTACATGCATTACCTTGCTACCAACCTTCAATGTCTCATACTTCTTTGGGCAAGGAGCCAATCTTATGCAATACATGGTTTGGGTCAAATATTTCAGCTAGTGGTTCAGACATCAAAAAATCGAAAACAATTGGCAAAACCAGTTACATACCTCCCAATCTAGTTCAAATAATTTCAACCTTCAATGTCTCATATTTCTTTGGGCAAGGAGCGAGTCTTATGCAATACATGGCTTGGGTCAAATATTTCAGCTAGAGGTTCAGACATTAAAAAATCAAAGCAATTGGCAAAACCAGTTCCATACCTCCCAATCTAGTTCATATAATTTCGGTCTTTAGATATTCCTCTATTTTTATACTAAAGCAGATAGTTGTCTTATTTTTACCATGGTGAGTATCTAATTGCAGATAGAGAAGAACAAAATTGAAGAGAAAAAGAAGCTTGGGGAGCAAGATGTGGATAGACTGATGAAGGAGAAGGAAAATAGCGATCACATGATTTCAGATCTTAAACAAGAATTGGAGATGAGAAATAAGACACATGAACATCATTATCAGCAATTGGAGAGAGAGACCAAGGAAACCAAAGCACGGTTAGAGGAGAGGATAAAAGTGGTCGAATTTCTTCTTGCAGAGTCAAGGAAGAAGACAAAAGAACTCGAGACATTTTCAGAATCAAAATTCCAAAACTGGAATAAGAAAGAACATGTTTTACAGAGTTTTATAGGTTTTCAAGTACAATCAGCGCAGGTGTGGTATAATTGAACATGTTATTTGTTTTTCTGGTGTTGTACTTGATCTGAGCATATGAATTGTGTCAGGGCTTGAGGATGGCATCTGAATCTATCAAGCAGGAAGTAATTACTACTCAAAAGAGATGGCAGGAAGAAATAAATAGTTTGGGTAAGAAGGATCAGGAGATTTATTTTTTTTGCTGTGATACTCACTTATACATGAGTCATTACTTGTTCTGGCAGGTCTAAAGTTGAAGGTATTGGTAGATGCTACTGAAAATTATCATGCAGTCCTAGGAGAAAATCGTAGGCTATACAATGAAGTTCAGGAATTGAAAGGTGTCTAAGTAGCATTAAAACTTAGCTTATCATTTTTTTTTTGTTTAATATCATCATTATTCCTTTTTGTTTACTCCATTTGTTTTGGCATTCTTTATTAGGAAACATCAGAGTATATTGTCGAATAAGGCCATTTCTTCCTGGTGAAAGTAAGAAGTCAACAGCCATAGATTATATTGGTGAGAATGGTGAACTTCTTGTTGCAAACCCCTCCAAACAAGGAAAAGATGGACATCGGATGTTTAAGTTTAACAAGGTCTTCAGTCCCGTTGCTTCGCAAGGTTTCAATCTTTTGTACCTATGGCCTTTTACGCTATTCATTTCTTTTCTACTCTGCATATCATTGTGTCTATTTTTACATATCAAACATGAATTTTGTACCTAGACAACTAGTGCTGTGTAGGAGTATATGCTCGGCTGATATCTAACCATCAATATTTACCAAACTTCGTTGTGAATTTGACAGAGGAAGTGTTCTTGGATATTCAGCCTTTAGTTCGGTCAGTTCTTGATGGCTACAATGTATGTATTTTTGCCTATGGTCAAACTGGATCAGGGAAAACCTACACAATGGTATGCTTTTCTATTTCACTCATCTTTTGTTGCTATCATCAACTTTCTTTCTACTATCATGTTTTTGTTGTATGATATTTAAGAATTAGTTTACAGTTTCTTAAATTTGTCTTTCTATAGAGTGGGCCTAATTCACCTACTAAAGAAGATTGGGGGGTCAACTATCGGGCCCTGAGTGACCTTTTTGACATATCTCGGAGTAGGAGAAGCGCTTTCATATATGAAGTAGGTGTTCAGATGGTTGAAATATACAACGAGCAAGTGCGCGATCTCCTATCGAATGATGGTCCACAAAAGAGATATCCTTGCATGCATATATTTGCATTTTTTTTCTGCTTCAAGTGTCTCTCATGTGGTTTTTGAAGGTAACTTGGGATATCTTTAGTGTTGACTTCTGAAACTATTGCTTATTTCATATGCCATAAATGTGAATCATATTATTTTTCTTTCAGAGATCTAACCATGATGGTAGAAACCGCTTGAATTGTCTTTTACATTAATTGTCTGGACTTTGAATATCATGTGGCCTAGAGTCTTGAACCTTACATTAGTATGAAGCTGTAGAAGTAACCTTTTGTTATGAAAATGTTTTCTTTTGACCTGCACACACTTGGGATTTGGAGTACTTCCCAACCCAATGGACTCGCTGTTCCCGATGCAAGCATGCATAGTGTCAAATCAACCTCAGATGTTTTGCGATTGATGCAATTTGGACAAGCAAATAGAGCTACTGGTTCGACTGCTCTCAATGAAAGAAGTAGCCGGTCCCACAGGTATTTTCCCTTCTTGATCATACTAACATGCATTTTCAAATGAAATTTTTTATGCTTTTAAAAATATGCTATTATGTTTTGCTGCAGTGTTCTGACTGTGCATGTTCGAGGTTCGGATTTGAAGACTGGATCTACATCGCGTGGCTGTCTTCATCTGATAGATCTTGCTGGAAGCGAGAGGGTTGATCGCTCGGAAGCAACCGGAGACAGGCTCAAGGAAGCACAACATATCAACAAATCCCTATCTGCTCTAGGAGATGTCATATTTGCTCTAGCACAAAAGAGTAATCATGTACCTTACAGGAACAGCAAGCTTACTCAAGTTCTTCAAAGTTCCTTAGGTAACTACTATGCTGCGTATGTTGATAGACTTGCTTTGATAGCATTACCAGTTTGTCCCCTTCAATAGAACTGATGTTTCATCGTCGCAATAATCTTACCCTCAGGTGGACAAGCAAAGACACTCATGTTTGTACAGATCAATCCAAACGTCGAATCATATTCAGAGACTCTGAGTACCTTGAAATTTGCTGAGAGGGTATCTGGAGTCGAGTTAGGTGCTGCACGGAGCAACAAAGAGGGCAAGGATGTTCGAGATTTGATGGAACAGGTTCAATTAACATTTTCAAATCCAACAACCTTTCTCCTGTTTATCTTTAATCACAATTACATGGTTGCCTCCAACTAGGACTTTTTTTTTGTGAATCTCCAAGATTTATGTTAATCTTTTGCATCATTCATAAATCTCACACATTGGCATCATATTTAGGTGCGGTAGCCTATCTAGCACTGCCTAATGTTAATTCATTTTCTGTGAAATTCATCATAGAGTTAGTCTAACGTATAGATATGAATTCCTGGACGACAAAACCTGAATAAGTTAGGGTGCATTTGGCATTGGTTTTGGACACCTGGTTTTGGGTCAAAACCGGTTCCACATGCCAAACTGATTTTGAAATAAGATATTAGGTGTATTTGGGATCCGGTTAGAAAGTTGTTTTTTCAAAACCAAAGCCTGAAAATCACCAAAACCCAAAAGCATGAATTTTTTTCTTTCTGGTATTCCAAAATCAAAACCTAAAATCTCAAAACCAATGCCAAACACACCCATAGCCTTTTAAGACTAGAGAATGCTCCTTCAATTATCTTATTTTTTTCAGTGTACTTACATTTGCTTAAAATAATGACTATCCAGGTGGCATCCCTTAAGGACACAATCGCAAGAAAGGATGAGGAGATTGAACAGTTGCAGCATCTCAAGGATCTCGGTACCCAATTTCCTAATGTCACCAGTGAGAGGCGTGGAAGCAAATTATTGAAACACTCTCCCTCCTCTCATCGCCTTACATTCGTAGGTGGGACCACCCAACAAGGCCAGCGGTTGTCAGGTGGAAGGTCCGTGAAATCTACTGAAAGGACTCCATCGGATCCTGAGAATTGTTCGGAATTCAGTGACAAGTATTCGGAAACCGGTTCTCAGCAGTCCATGGACGACTTCAAGCACCGCAAGGGGACTTCACACCTGCCAGGTCTCAATGGGGGGGATACAGACCAGGGTTGTCCTGCTGATGATGAGCTTTTGGGCTTTGGTGATGCTGATTCAGAGGAAAGATTAAGCGACATATCTGATAGTGGTCTTTCCATGGGAACAGAGACCGACGGTTCAAGCAGCGTTGTTGAGTTCAGCCTATTCCCGGAGTCTGGAAAACAATCAGAAACCACAACAGAGCAGATGTTAGTATCTCCATATGCTTTTCACTCTTATTAATTCCTATCTAAATTAGGTCAAAGATCACATTCTGATGTAACCAATCCTTGCCCTAGCGAACTGGTTGAAATAAGTTGAATGCTTTCGAATTTAAAGACCTCCGTACTTTTTACGTGCAGGCCTAAAGCTCCATCAAGGATACCCAAACCGCTTTCAGCAGCTCGACTGAAACCGAGAGACACATTGAAATCTTCAAGTATGCATATCTTGATCCTCAATGAATTATAGATTACCTTTTTTGCTTCTGAGAATGATGTATTAATATTGGTACCATTTTCTTTCTTAATATACCAATGTGCCTCATCCAGTCTCTTTGCATCGAACTTGTCTTTTTTTGGTACAACATTTGAGTCGAACCTCGATGTGATGACCCTTTGTTAATTGGACTTGAGTTGGGGGGGTAAAACTACATTGGGTTGGAGATGGTGGCCAAATCCTAAGTACTCAAGAGTCAAGACTAGCCTGCGTGCAATGCGTGAACCGCTTTATCTAAGATCCTGGTAGCCAAAACCTAATTAGCACCCGTTCTCATAATTTACAAATGAAGAAAGTAGACATTATTTGTACCAACTCCATCCATTCTTTGATCAAGCACCTATGATTCGATAACAGCCGTTCATTATAGATTGCAATAATCTAATTGTGCCCTTTCATTGTAGATTGCATATAATATCTTTCCGCATTTCTTACCGTGCCAGGTTTGAGGAAAAGCACGGCTGCCCAAACGTTGACATCTTCAACCAAGCTCCCAAAACGCCGACAGCAGTAGGCAGGATGTTGCCTCGGTTTTGTAAGTGATTTCTCTCTCGCGACACTAGGAGTTTTTCTAACGGCCTCTGCGCGTTGTAGCCCTCTCCACGAACCTCACGGTGCCAAGCGGCGACCTTGATTTGGCGGTATCATGTAAGATATGTAATTTATTATCAGAAGGGCATTTTTTTTTTAATATCCGACGGAAACGGGTCGTTCTTGTTATCGTTGAAGTAGGTTTCAATGATAACTTTAGTCAATTCTATTGACATTCCCATTTATCTGATTGTATGTGATTTGTAGCCCAAGAGGAATGAGTAGACCATCATTGATTCATGTAACCCTAATGAGCAGATCCTCTAATACTTGTATTTACAATGCCTAATCATCACAACTTTAGATTTGACTCAAGTTTTGTGTGCACAAGTGTTTTGTTCCCCAAGGATATGAGCAACAATTTCAATATGCAAATCACATTTACATCACTTTCTAGAAATTGGAAGATTCCAGAAAACTTTACTTTCATCTTGAATTCAAAGCTGTTTCTATAAAGAAAAAGGGGAATCACACTTTGAGCCCTTAAGGTTTATGCATATTACACTTTTACTCCCTGAGAATTCTGAAATTATACTTTGACCCCTTTTTAGTCATGTTTATTTGTTTAAAAAATCATTAAGAATATGACTTGTCCAATGGAAACTACATAATAAAAGGCAGCATACTATTTTTTTTTTGCATGTTAAAAGGGTAAAATTGTCCTTAAAACTCATTATTCTACCGACAAATCTCACTTTTAAGGATCCTTTGACCATTATGAAGTGCAAAAAAAAGTATAAGATACCTTTAATTATAATTTCATCTTTAGACAAGTCATATTTTTAATATTTTTTTAATCCAAATAGTGAGTGAGAGGGGGTCGAAGTGTAATTTCAGAAATCTTAGGAGTGGAAGAGTAATAAGCATAAACATCATGGGGTTAAAGTGTAATTTTTCCTTAAAAATGGGGTCCGGCTATTTACATCACAGAGTTGACTAGGGGCAGTACATTTACAAAAAAAAAAATCTTATTCTACCCCTGTGCCATGGATGAGGGCAACCTAGATCGCTTGCAGTTGATCCAATGAAATCCGCTACTGCCACCTTCTCCTTCTCCCTCCTTCGTTCGATGGTTGCAGATCGAGTTCCTAAATTGTGCACTTGGCCATGTGATGCTAAGTGCAGCTACAATTCATTCGGCAATCGAAGGTCGAGTGCTCAATGGTGGCAGAATGAGTTGTTTATGCAATTGGCATCCCATTGTCAAGTCCTATGTGCACAATTTAGGGGCTCGGACTACAATGACCGGGTGCAACGGGAGGAAAAGAGGAGGAGAGAGGTGGAAGGAGGAGGAGGAAGAAGATGGTCCCGAAAGTATCGGGAGCAACACAATTACATGTGCTACCCTTGACAATCTTCGTCAAGGGCTGGTAAGCTGCATCAAGGGCCATGAATCGAACCCACAAACAAGGCACAACAACTTTTTTAGGAAAAGTTGGCTCCACGTTGTCCATGCCGGGGGGGCCAAAACAAAGAACCTCTCCGGTCTCCAACATGGGAGAGAGGAAGTACCACCAGCCACCAGGCCAAGAACACGTTGCCTACAATTTTTTTTTTAAAATTCTATTAAGTATGCTTAATTCCGAAAGCTAAAGAATTGCAAAAAAAAAAAAAATTCCGAAAGCTAAAGGAAAAGATCTCCCGCGAATCCTCACCAGGGTGGGAACCCCACGTCGACTTTGGAAGACATGCCATCATTGCTCGAACCCCTCCCCCTTTTCCGTCCTTATCTTCCCTCCATTGGATCCCCCCGCCGTATCCCTCATGGCCGCAGCGCTGGGAAAGCCGCCGGACCTCCCACCAGAATTCCGAGCCCCGCCGCCCTCTCCGGTCGCCGGAGTACTAGGCAGTGGGCCTGAAGACGACGGAGAGTTCTCCGGATACCTGAACCGGTCCCTCCGGGTCCCCGAGCTGGTCTTGCCGGATCGGATCTTCCATCGAGCGGCAAGGAACCTTCCGGAAGTGGATATCCCGTCCCTGATCTCGCCGGATATGGACGGATCGGCTGTAGAGTCTCTGAAGTCTGCGGCGGCGTCTCTTGGGTGCTTCCAGCTCGTGAACCACGGCATCCCGAGTGATCTGATCGCCGCCGCCGGTTCCGCCGCCGGCGAGGCGTTCCGGATGCCCCTAGGTAAGAAGAAGGAGGCGTCGAGATCGCCGGAGAGGAATTGGGGATTCGAGTTGGATGAGGAGCACGAGGAGCAGGGTAGGGGCGAGGAGTTCTTCTGGTGGTGCCGCGGCGAGGAGTTGGCGGGAATCTGGCCTCGGGGTTACAAGGATTTTAGGTAATTCCCGTTTCATTCTTTTTAAAAAAGTTCAAAATATTATTAAAAACATAAATATTTAACTAAATAACGGTTGACCAAAACTATTTACCAAGTTAACGGTCTGACAGCCATGTGGCATGTCAACGCCATTAAAATAGCGCGAGATTTTTTTTTTTCCGTTTCAAGTAGAATCCGGTATTTGGATTACCGGGTCTAAACCCAGTATTCTGGATACCGAGTTTAACCCACACTTAGCCGTTTTCTGGATACCAAACAGATACCAAGGTCCCATACTTATCGTTTTCTCGTTGAATTTCGGATAAACTCGGTATCCAGAAAACCGGGTTTAAACCTGATAATCCAAATACCGGGTTCTACTTATACCGAAAAAAAAAAAAAAAAAAAATCTTGTGCTCGTTTTACAGCGCTGACATGCCACGTGGCTGTCAGAGCACTAGGTTGGTAAATAGTTTTGATCAACCGCTATTTAGTTAAATATTTAATTTTTTAATAATATTTTGAAAAAACCCTTTTTTAAAAAAATCTTGATCATGATCGGACGGTTGTTATGTTGGCTTATATGTTGTATATAGATATCCAATGACCTACCCGTGAGCTTACCGTTATCAAACTAATGAGTATGTTTCAGTGACAAAATGGAGCATCTCTGGGTGGAGGTGGAGAAAATCGCCAGCAAGATTGAGAAAATTTTGTTAGAAAGTGATAGGGTTGATGTGGACTCGTCATGGGCGGCGGCGGTGGAACGGAACGGAGAAGTCGAGGATAGCTCGGTTTTGTGTCTCCACAGGCACGGCCGGAGCAACACCGGCAGCGATGGACCGGCAGGTTCCCTGAAGCATGACGTTCTGCGGATGCTGATAAAGAGTTCCGGCTGCAATCGCGCCCTTAGTTTTCACATCTGCCGAAGCGCTTCCAGATTTCATGCCTACTCGAAGAGAGGCTGTGTGGCTTTTCCCGTGAAGGAGGGAACTCTTGTGGCCACCGTCGGTGGTAAGATCCAGGTAATTGCTGGTTGCTTAGATGGATATGTCATATACAACTAGGGATGGTAGCGGTGTGCTTTAAAATTGAAAATCGTGGTAAACCGTGATTTTGGTTTGCTAAAATATAAAACCGTCGCGGTGCGGTTTCAGTTTTAACCAAAACCACATCATTTAGGCTATTATAATAAGAAAGCATGATGCACCGTACCACACCGCACCGCATGATGCGATTTCAGTTTTATATAATGGTACACCGTCGCGATGCGGTGCGGTTTCGGAGTGGCAGTGCGGTTTCAGTTTTTTCTAAAACCGTACCGAAAGTCCGAAACCGCACCGTTGCCATCCTTATATAAAACCCACGAAATGCTAAAGGTGACCCTAACTTAAGTTAGAAAAAATATCCAACATGCCCCTACTCCTCTTTTCCTCCTTCAGAAAATTGCGATACTAGACCAGTCAAGGTTGAATGCACCTTCTGCATATTCGGCCATAGAGACTGAATGGATATACAATAATTGAATGCACCTACATTCAGCTTTTAGTGGCCGAATATATTCTCACGACCGAATGTTCTGTAAATGCATTAGGCCTTCATGATCGAATATACAGAAGATGCACGCTTTTTGAAATTGCCAAGTGCCGTGATTTTCAAAAGGAGAAGAAAAAAGAAAAAGAGGAGGAAGAAGAAGGATAGAAAGAAGGAGAAAGGATGAAGAGGAGAAGACGATGGACGACAAAGGCAGTGCAGACTGTCAGAAACAATAAAAGAAAAAAAAAAGGATATTTTTTAGATAGGAGTTGCCTTTAGATAAAGGGGGTTGTTATTTAGATTGGAGTTGCCTAAGGTAAAAGCGTGCCTATATATGACCTCACCCTAGTTAGATATACCCAGAGCCAAGGTCACTAGGCTCATATGTGACTGAAGCTTGACAACCTCAAGTTCGATGATATATACTTTCACATGTCGTGTGGGCAAATAGTTGCCTATGTGCTGAAAGAGCCATGTATTGCACTTGTTGCACGAATGGTTAACCCTAATAACGCTTATCCACATGCGCATCGTGTGAACCAAACACCTAGAGAGAGAAAACCAAGAGCAAGGGCTCAACGAAGTTGATTTACACGTAAAACAAGACACAACGGCTTTGAGAAAAAATTTTCTCTCCGGTGTCCATAATGAGAGTTGAACAAAGAATCTCTCCAACATAGGAGAGAGAAAAGTACCACCAGACCAAGAGTCCGTTCGTGAGCGCAAAGTTCAAATCTTGCGTAACCATAAAGGTGAACGCACTAACTTTTAAATCTTAATAGGTCCTTCATGAACAGATTGGGATCTGCCTAACCCCCTCCTTCAGAAATGCCACTCCACTTCAAATAAAATCTTAATTTAAATCCATGATAAGACCTAGAAATTGACAAAATGCAAAAGAGCAATGCTCAGCCATCATGCTTTCCATCCCAATCGGCCAGCTTGACGTGGCACCTGATCATAGCCGCCCCTTCGCCTGCTCTTGGCCTGAGTACGATTCACCTATTAGGGTTAGGCACAGTGGACGGCTATCATCAGATGCCACCTCAGGATGGTCTGATCTAAACGAGAAGCAAGATAATTGAGATGTATTTTCCAGTGCAGAATAAACGAAGCGTACAGTTTAAGTGTAGCAACAACTATTATTGAGTTGAACAAAATTTGGAGTCGTGGAGTTGCAACCTGAGATGTCTAAGTTGTTGAGAATAGTCCCACATCAGTAAAGGGGTAGGAGTTCCATATCTTTATATTATGTTGCCCCCTTCCTCTCATCACCGGTTTTGAGGGGGTATGGGAATCATAACAGTTGTATTGCAAAGGCTACAAAGGAGCCGAGCCGAGCCGAGCCAAGCCGAGCTGAGCTTTGGTCTTTAGAGCTTGGCTTGTTTGCTATTAAGCCTAAACTTTAAGCTTGGACTTAGCTAGCTTGTTTAATAATCGACCCGAGCCGGGCTTTGGCCTGTTTGAGTTTGGCTCGTTTAATAAATGAACCTAAACTTCAGGCTAGGGCCAGCTCAATTGAAAATCGAAACGAACTCGAACAATACCATATGGAGCTTGTTAATGAAGTGCATAATCAATCAAAAGTTTAGACTATATATGTTAGGTCTATTCAAGCCTTTTATAAGCCTATTTCTCAGCCTACTCATGACCTAAATAAGCATGTTCGTGAGCCCAACCGAGCCGAACTTTGCTTTGCTTGAGCTTTGCTCGTTTATTAGACGAGCCTAAACTCCAGGCTTGGGCTTGGTTTGATTAGGAGTCGAACTACCTTGTTTGCGAACTGGTCACAAACAACTTGGTTCGTTTGCAGCCCTAATTTTACCCGGAAACACTCAGTAAATTATTCATTAATAATGACATAGGTTGAGTCATGGTACTGGTTATTGTTGTTATCGCTGTCGATGCTCGCCTTTATTTTGGCAAGAACTTCGATAATTATTGATATTTGGTAATACCTCCCCAAATAAGAGGATAATTAGCAAAACCTCTCTCACTTTTGGTAATTACGGAAACCTCTCTCATGTACAAAGGTGAAGTATTGCTTATACACAGTTGTAGTGCATATGTGTACATGTTGCACTTAGGGGTGGCAATGGGTCGGGTCGGGTCGGGTTCGGGTCGGGTTGAGACAGATGTATAAGGGCAAAACACCCAACCCGAACCCGACCCGTTTAATAAACGGGTTAAAAACTTAAACCCAAACCCGACCCGCCTAATAAACGGGTTGACCCGACCCGACCCGTTTAACCCGTTTACTAAACGGGCCGGGTCGTATCGGGTCGGGTTGGCTCGGGTTGGGTCAACAGAACCCATGTAAACCTGTCGGGTTGGGTCAAGACAAGTCGGATTGGGCTGGGTTTGATCGGGTTGGGTCGGATTGGGCCGGGTTGGGTCGGGTTGGCTCGGGTCGGGTCGGGTTGGCACGACCCATTTGTTAAACGGGTCAAGTCGGGTCAATCGGGTTATAAGTACAAACCCGAACCCGACCCATTAAATAAACGGGTCAATCGGGTCGACCCGTTTATGACCCGAACCCGTTTAGGCCAAACCCAAACCCGCTAACTTCGGGTCGGGTTCGGGTCGGGTTGGCGGGTCGGGTCAAGAATTGCCACCCCTAGTTGCACTGCACCCGTGCCGGAGTGAGGATTATGTAATTACAAAATCTGAGAAAGGATTTGATAATTAACTTATTACTTGGGGAGAAATTAGTAAATGTCCTATTTTAAAATGTTTTTTGAAGAATTCAAACGCTTCTCTTATGGGCATTTATATGGATTCGACTACTCTCCACTTTCGGTCGATGACGCTTCAGAGAGCCACACGGTGGTAATCCAAATTTTACGGTTATGATCTATGGGTCATGGGATGAAGCCTAGAGGATGCCATCGTCATTGCTACGGGCTATCACCTCCGTCAACCACTGGCCGCTTGCTACCGTCGCTGTTGGCCACCACCCCCGTCAGACCACCGGCCACCCTTCGCCTTCGCCATCGACCACCACCCGCCACTACCTGTCCCCGTGGCGAACGGCGGAGGGCGGCTAATGGACGATGGGGGTGGTGGCAGCTACGGCATGGTTGCCGACGGGACATCGACGGACAAGTGATGGTCGGCAGGGGTGGTGGGCAGTGGTGGTAGGGTGGCAGCGGTAGGCAGTGG
Organism: Chamaelirium japonicum; assembly: GCA_947650365.1. Lineage (NCBI taxonomy): Eukaryota > Viridiplantae > Streptophyta > Magnoliopsida > Liliales > Melanthiaceae > Chamaelirium > Chamaelirium japonicum. The sequence goes on from OX393556.1 coordinate 66,983,487, forward strand.
TGGGAGGCGGATTGACGGGGTGGCAGCAGCGGGCGTTGGTGGGCGGCGGCTAGGGGTGGCAATGGGTCGGGTCGGGTTCGTGTCGTGTCTAGTTTCGGGTCGTGTCCAAAACCCCTAGACCTGGACCCGACCCGTTTAACTAATCGTGTCTAGATCCTAAACCAGTACCCGACCCGTATATAAACAGGTAGATCCGATTAGACCTGTTAGACCCGTTTACCACACGGGTTTATTCAGTTGACCCGATCCGACTCGACCCGACCTAACCCGATAGACCCGCCGATACTATATATTAAAGTATCGGATTGCGGGTAGACCCGACCCGTTGAATTTTAAACGGGTCTTCCTGGGTCTACCATGTCCAGACCCTAAACCCGGACCCGACCCATTTATTAAACGGGTCTATCGTTTACGACCCGTTTACGACCCGAACCATTTAGCCCTGATAACTTTGTGTCGGGTCGTGTCGGGTCTCCCATGTCGGGTCCGAAATTGTCAGCCCTAGCGGCAGCGGATGGTGATGGCATCCCCTAGGGTTCATCATTCGATGGCCCAAGAATTGTTTCCCACATTCCTGTCATGATTTAAAGGGCGTATACTGCCTGCTTTGCAGGCGTGGAGTGGTGGGCGCTACAAGAACGTGATCGGAAAGCCGATTTTCCACGGCGGAGACCGCCATGATGAAGATGCCATCTCCATTGCATTCCTTTACTCCGGCAAAAGCTCCTCCGCCGCTCGTGCAACTGCCAACGGGGAGAGGACTGTCTCCCTCGCTCGGCAAGTCATGATCGCGGCATGCCTCATCCTTCTCTATCACTTCATACTCTACATTTACGCCGGCATATGATGCATGTTTCTATCACCATTGATTGTTGTCACCAGTTTTGATTTCTTTTTCTTTTTTATTCTCATTTTTTATTGTCTTTTATTTTTGGGGTAATTTTTCAAAATATTACTAAAGAGTAAAATATTTAACTAAATAGCGGTTGACAAAAACTATTTAGCATTCTAGCGTTCTGACCACCACACGGCATGTTAGCGTCGCAAAACACATCGCGAGTTTTTTTTTTTTTTCTTCTAAGTCAAGGTAGAACCCGGTTTCTAGATTACCGGGTTTAAACCCGGTATATTATGGATACCGGGTTTACTATAAGTCCAACAAGACAACGGTTAAGTGTAAGAACGTTATATAAGGGGGTACCAGATTTAAACCCGGTAACCCAAAAACCAAGTTCTACCTTGATTAAAAAAAATCACGGTGCGCTTTACGATGCTGACCTACCATGTGGTGGTCACAGTGCTAGAATGGTAAATAGTTTTGGTCAACCACTATTTAGTTAAATATTTTATATTTTAATAATATTTTAAAAAAAAGCTTTTTTTTTTTTTTAAAAAAATATAGTGTATATGTGTGGGGATGTGAAGAGGAAAAATAATGCTCGACCGACTATATCTTCGTGATTGTCTTGAGGGAAAGAATTTATAAGTTTTCTACTTCAAACGGATGGTTGATTAGGAATTTGAAAAAGTTTTCTACTTCTGTGCCGTTTTCATTGGGGTAGGGTGGGCGGGGACTACTCCAAATCACTCGTTTATATCGGTGGCTTGGCACATATGAAAGTCCTGCAATCGTGCTTATTTTGACTTGCAGATGGAGCTCCTCTTGGTTGCATGATGACATACTTGTTTAGAGTTGAGCACTTTGTTGAAATATGGTTTGCTCTCAGGGCGATCGATCGAGCTCCGATGACAGTCAGTTAGAGCAAAACCAAAGCGTGATCGTCCACCGATCCGTGGCGATCGATCACGATCGGATGTTCGGCGCTTTCCATGTTCATGTATGACTCATTTTCAAAACGGATTTTAGATCCGTTTCAACCGTTGGATGGCGATTTAGAGGGTGGTTAGTGTAAACCTAATCACCCCATGTATAATTGGTGTTGATTAGGGTTCTGGAGAAAGATAAAACATTGTTTTCTTTAAGAGAGACTTGAAGAGGCTTGATGAGGGTTAATTAAAGAAAAATGAGATGCTCTTGGCGATGGGAGTTCATCTCTTTCGAGTTGAGCGTTGCTTGTAACTCCGTTTGGTTTTTCTTTCTAGTGGATCGTCTGATCGTCTTTGCCAATGTTTTTTTTTTGGCAAGGGTTTCCACGTAAATCTCTCGTCTCCCCTCTGTGATTGTTTCGTCTTTGTTTTTTTTTATTTTTCTTGCGCCTAGTTATTTGTTCCGCATCGATCCGTCAGAGAATCAATCGTTTATGTGATTGACTTTGTGGACCCATTGCGGTCGGAACGACTCGTTATCGATTGTTTATCCGGTATCGTCTAGCAGGATCCATAACAAATTAATATTAGATCGTGTTAGTTGTTTTCAACACACTTTCTCTTTGGCACGGGTTCATCCTCCCTCTTCGTCTATTGTTCTTGCTCGGTCTCCAATTCATCACTTCATGTGTGGGTGCAAAATTTGGCTAACGCCCGACAATAGAATCCGCAGCTCTGTCTGGGGCCCACAAAGACGACAGTGGGACTCGCAGCCTTCCTGGGACCCACGAAGACGACAATGGGACCCGCAGCCCTGAATGGTGCTCACGAAGAAGGCAGTGGGACCCGCAGCCCAACCTAAGGCCCACGAAGACTATCTGGGGTGTGGTAGACGTCCTCAGATGATTTTCCAAATCCCTGATATTCTTAGGAATATCTCATGAATATTTTCTAAAATATTCCTTGGATATTCCCAAACATCTATATATAGCCAACCCTGTAAATAATCCAGAGCAAATTCCATTATTCCCAACTTCACTTTCTGTTTTCCAGAGCTCTCTGAGCCTTCTGGTCTTCAGACTCTCGAACCCTCTTCACCCTCTGTCTACTTGAAAGAAGTACTCCTCGGCCTTTTGAGAGTAGCTCTACTTTCTCAGAGTTAGTGGATTCAAAGGTTGCGCTTTACCGCACGGAGATGTAGGCTATGGCCGAACTTCGTTATCACATCCTGTGTTAACTCTCTCTCTCTCTCTCTCTCTCTCTATCTTTCTTTGTATCTCTCTGTTGCAACAGTGCTAGTGCGGCAACGTGACGCGTGGTAGCTCTACGCTTCAGTACGTGCCCGTTTAGCACCCAACAGTGTGCCACACCTCAAAGGGTAACACCTTCAATCGACTATTGGAGGGGGGTTACGTACAATGGCCAAAATCCTCCCCCACAGTTTGGTGCCGTCTGTGGGATCTTGGTCTGAAATTCTGGATCCGGATTCTTTACAAGATTGACTATATATAGAGGTTTGGGAATATCCAATTAATATTCTAAAGAATATTTCAGGGATATTCTTAGAAACGCTCGGGGTTTGAAAAATCATCTGGGGACGTTTACCAGACCCTGGATAGGTACCGTGGGCCCCAAGTAGGGTTGCGGGTCCCACTATCATCTTTGTGGGCCCGAGACTGGACTGCTGGTCCCACTGTCGTCTTCGTGGGTCCTAGGCTGGGCTGCGGCTCCCATTGTCGCCTTCGTGGGCACCAGGCAGGGCTGCATGTCCCACTGATCGATTGTCGACGCCCGACCGATTGCCGCGCGCCCGATCGACCGTCGCGCGTCCAACAGACCACCGTCGTCCGATTGATCGGTCAAAAGTATGCCTGGGTCGGGAGCCAGGACCCCTTTGGTGCCCGACCACCTCTTCTACGGTCTATTGGTGTCGCCCGACGGACTGCTATCGTCGCCCGCCCGTCGCCGCTCGCCCGATTGATCGCCCGGTCGGCCAGGAATGTGCCGGGGTCGGCCGCCAGGACCCCTTTGGCGCCCAACCGCCTCTTCTTCGGTCGGTTGGCGTCACCCGACTGACTGCCACTCGCCCGCCCCGTCGTCGCCCAACCGCCTCGTCGACGCCCGACTGACCGCCGCGACCGCCATCGCTCGACCGTAGCCGTTGCCTCGTCACCCAACCGATCCGTGCGCGTCCGACAGTGCCGGGTGCCTGCTACCCCATGTCTCTTATTCACAATGGCCCCGCGGTTGAAGCGTGCGCAGGATGTGCTAAAATTTTCCTTCACAGTGGCCCAGTTGTTATAGCGTGCGCAGGACGTGCTAAATCTTTCCCACCTAGGTGGGCTCATCCCGTGGCAGCCACAAAATATTTCCAGCAATGAGGACCCAGCGCACAGCCCGACCGACCGGGCACAGGACCAATCGATCACCGCGGCCGACCGTCGACGCCCAACGCCTGACCGATCGCCGTCGCCCGATCGATCAATCGGTCGGCAAAGATTACGCTTGGGTTGGGCGCCAGGACCCCTTTGGCACCCGACCACCTTAAATGCGATTAGTTAACGTCGCCCGACTGACCGCGCGCCCGACCGATCGCCGTCGCCCAACCGCTTCGCCAGGTCGCCCGACCGATCGCTGTTGTCGGTTCGTCGCTCGACCGACCGATCGATCGGCGTCGCCCGCCCGCCCGACCGCATTGCCCAACCGATCGCCGTCGCCCGACCAATCGCGCCGCTCGGTGGCACGATAGACCGACAACATCGCCCGGCCGACCGGTCGCCTTTTCTGCCGATCCTTCGCCCTGTCAGTTGGCCCTTCCAACGGCGTTGCTGTAGCACCTCTCCCGGTCGGCCCTTGACAGGGGATCGGCAGACACTTTGGTTGGCCCTTGGCAGGAGGTCGGTGGATACCTTAGTTGGCCCTTGGCAGGGGGTCGACAGACTCGATGGTCGGCCCCTTACAGGGGGTCGACATATTCTTCCCAACACTGTCAAGCAACACCAAACGTCAACAAAACGGTTTTGCACAACGGAATCCCAGCCAACAAGGTTTTGTGGGACCGCAGCCCTACCTGAGGCCCACAAAGACTACAGTGGGACTCGCAGCCCTGCCCGGGGCCCACGAAGATGACAGTAGGACTCGCAGCCCTGCCTGGTGCTCGTGAAGAAGGCAGTGGGACCCGTAGTCTTGCTTGGGGCCCACGAAGACTATCCGGTCGGGGTCTGGTAGACGTCCCCAGATGATTTTCCAAACCCCGGATATTCCCAGAAATATCACAGTAATATTTCCTAGAATATTCCTTGAATATTTCCAAACCTCTATATATAGCTAGCCCCTGTAAATAATCGAGAGGATTCCATTATTTTCAACTCCACTTTCTGTTTTCTAGAGCTCTCTAAGTCTTCTGGTCTTAAGACTCTCGAAACCTCTCCACCCTCTATCTACTTGTAAGAAGTACTCCTCAGCCTGTTGATAGTAACTCTACTTTCTCAGAGTTAGTGGATTCAAAGGTTGAATCTTACCACATGGAGACTAGGCTACGGTCTAACTTTGTTATCACATACTGTGTTACCTTTCTCTCTCTATCTATCTTTCTTTGTATCTCTCTGTTGCAACAGCGCTAGTGCGATAGTGTGGTTCGATGGTTTGGGACATCCCCGGTTGAGGGGTGGCTGTTGACGTTCTCTCTTCTGGCCTTGGGGCCTGTTAGTGTCTTTTACCAAAAAAAAAAAAAAGAGAAAAAGAGTGGCACTTCAAAAATGTAAGGGGGATTTAGTGAGAGATCCCTGACAAAGAGATCAGTTTAAGGGAAAGGATAGCAACAAGATGGTGTTGCACTAGGTCCCTCCGAGCCATTGAACCCCTCCCGCCCCGGCCCCTCCCCCGCTGTCGCTGTCGAACCTAACCGAACCCCTCCCCCGCTGTCGCTGCCGAACCTAACCGAACCCCTCCCCCGCTGTAGCCACCGGTCCTAACGGACCCCCCCCCCCCCCCCCGGCCGACCGGACCTAATCTACAGGCCATGGGATGAAACCTAGACCTACCCCTAGACCTAGCAGAATCCCTGCAGCAGGTGCTATCATCTTCGCATCCGCCGCTCGCGAGATCGTCGGGGTTGAGGTCGCTGCCGCTGTTGCCAAAGCCGGTCGCGCCCGACACTCGCCGCAATTGCCGGAGCCACTCGTGGTCGCCACCCTTGCCGCTGCCGCCGAAGCCGGTCGTGCCCGCTGCCCCTGCCGTTACTCGAGAGAGAGGGGAGAAGAAAAGAGGGAGGGGGTAGTTTCGGGGTAGGGACCTTAGGCTAAACTGATCTTTTGTATATCATTAGGCTAAATCGATCTCTTTGTCAGGGACCTTACACACACTAGCCCTTAAATTAAAGAAACAAGAGTAACTGGAAGGCACTAACTAATTACAAAAGTAAAGACCATTGCAACTGTTGTTGGGACTAATCTGGTGCAGTACCACCGTCCGGGGGGGGGGGAGCTCTTGCCGGAGAAGATTCGCCAGTTGCGCCGTGAATGCATCAATGCTAGCTCCAGTGAAAAGGCGGTGATGCCGGAATGAGTGGCAGATCAAAGGAGGTGCCTCGATCGAGTAACTAAAGCGTGCCGAGGCACTCTATGCGCAATCAGAACCAGTGGCGGAGGAGTCGCCTCGATCAAATCAGGTCAGGTAGGACCGCCCGTCGGGGTGGCACATCGGTTCAACATCACTTTCGCCGGGGAAGGGATGGTGACTGGTGCATGAAACCTATTTGCCTGTAGCCTTGGGGTGGCGCATCGGCGTGATATATATCTCTATCAGTGTCTCCATCCGTCTCCAATCTTTGATGAACTCCATTAATGAGATTCTAGTGATAATAAATTATACTGTACAAAAAGAGGCAAAGAATAGGGCAGCACTTCCTCTTCACCACCCTAAGTCTTTTGTGTAAAAGGGGCAAAGAAGCATCCAAAGTCTTATCCCATCAAGATGGGGTCTCCATTAATGAGACTAAAAGAAAAAAAAATTCCAACCATCAATCTGATGGCAACGCTTTTGGATTGATGCAAAAACTTGATCAAGACAGCTTGACAAGAGATGCGCACGAGAAAAAAACCCTAAGGTATTGATATTTGCATCGCAGTATTCTTCAAGTACAACCAAACATAAAATTGATAAAATATCTTTTTTGTTTTTTGGTACATAAATTGATAAAATATCAGGTGTATCCCTAAGCCTTATTCTCTGAGTACCACCACCCTGCCACCCTAGGTGACCATGCTCCGACCACCACTCCCCCATCGATGGTGCTAGCACTATTCTCCCTGACCAACTTGGCCCTCCATGTCCTTCCTCCTCCTCCACCACCTCCTCCCTTCTTCTCCCCTCTCATTCCTCTTTGTCAAAACCCTAACCCCGGTTACCGTTAAAAAAAAAAAAAACCTAACCTTGGTCAGAGGAGGGATGGGAGAGGGTGGCCGAGTTGGTCGGAGATATTAAGCGACAAAACTAAGCAGCGCGGCGGTGCTCGATGGCGGATCCGGGCGTGCAGTAGGGGTTAGGGTTTTGACTAGGAGGAAGCAAGGTGAAGAAGGGGAGGAGGAGGAAAGGAAGAGGGGAGGCCAAGTTGGTCCGGCGGCGTAGCGGTGCTCAACTGTGCACCAGGGGGAAGGAGATGTGGGGTGGTAATATGAAAATTGGCTTTGGGACACAGGTTATTTTTCTAATATTTAATGTGATTGTACTTGGAGAATATTACGATGCAAATATTAACACACAAAGACCAATTAGTGGGTAGGGAGACCCAAATTTTTTTTAGGCTACGCAATTTAAACTCGTGCAAACAAGAAGCAACCCTCGGAGGTTCACATTAAACTATGAAAGAGTCTAGATGAAAAGGGTAGAAGCCAAGATTCTCTGTCTGGAATCACATTCAAATCCGCCGCACAAATTAAAATCTAAGAAGCCAAGATTATTACGGAAACCAATTACAACATCTTGTTCTACAACAAGCTTTATAGATGCCTATCACAACGTTCATGACTTATTTTCTTCGGAAATAGGCTTGCTTCCATTTATGCCGAAGAACTCGTTGAAGTTACTGGGCCGCCGCGCATTGCCGTCATACCGGGATCGATCGATCTCATTTGCTAGCTACGGGGAGTTGCTCTTTCGGTGGGGCCAATTTGTCTTAACAACTGAAATTCAGAGGGCAGCAAACTTGAACAAACAGTTAAAAAGCGGTTTGTACTAGGGGTGCAACTTGGGTCGGGTAAAACCGAGAACCGACCCAATTGAACCTAATTGGGTCAGGTTAGTTCTGGTATTTTGACTAAACAGGTTGATTCGGTTCTAAGTTTTGTGAACCCGACTAAAATGGGTCGGTTCTGGATTAGGACTAGGCCCGACCCAATCCAACCCAGCCTGAGAACCAAACTCATATTTATTAGGCCACATATATATGCCACATGTTGGATTTTTGGGTTACATCACACTAGCATCCGAGTAAACATTAGTTCTTTGTTAACATTGAACCAACTACCAAGAGGACTCAACGGGTGGCTAAAGCATAAAGCCCAACGTGGACCTTCAGCTTCGATGGCAACTATTTTTTTAGACCAACTACCAATCCGAGAACCGACCCGACCTTAGTGTGGGTTGGGTTGGTTGGTAGGGGTCTTTGTTCAAGTCGGGTTGGTTTGGGTTTCAATACCTGTAGAACCGAATTAGTTCGGTTCGGTTCCGGGTTGGCTCAAACCCGAACCAACCCAACCCGGGTTGCACCCCTAGTTTATACAATGCTTAGTGTGGTATGAAGAAGTGGCAATTGAGCTGTGATAAGGACCTGGAAATAAGCCTCCAGCTTCTGCCTTAGAACACCATGCTCCCTCTTCACCTTCTGGACTGATCTCAGGCATCTGCACACATTGCAAGAAAACCCAGAAATTAAATATGATGACGATTCGGGTCCAAACCAAACAGACGGAAGCAATCTTTCATTTAAAAGACCCAAGAAAACGAAAGGAAGCGAAAAAAGTAGAGAGGGAAAGAGAGAGAAGATAAAGACCCTTCAAGATTCTCTTCATCGCAATACTCTCTGAACATCGTGCATTCGTTCTTCACTCTCAATGCGCCAATGCTGCATCAAATCATCCATAATTATTCCTATTAAAACAGTATAAAAACATCTCCAACAGGCCTCCTAACTATACTTCTAAGGGTGGCCTCCCCGACTTTTATAGAGCGGAGTACAAAACAAAAGCTTCAATAGGCTCCTATCCCACGCTCCTAACTTAGGGAGCTGCTTCTGGCTCACAAGTCAGGCGACGGGTGGACCGCTCCTGTCTTGTGGTCCCCACCGCCAGATGGCAACCATTTTTTTATTGGTGGGCAACACATATGGTTTGAAGAAAAAAAATAGCCGTTGGTAACCTTCATTTGAATAAAAGATGAGGGGTGCTTCTGATATTTGGGAGTCCCTTAGGGTCTGTTCTTTTAGTTTCCTAGGAAATAAAATAACATATGGACTGAAAATAAACAAAAAAGATTCTCCAGAGAAAGTGGCCCTAGTTGTTTGATTGATGTCATTCTCGTGATCGCGCGCGCGTTTCATCAGAAACCACATCTGTGGACCAGATTAAGCATCCATTCTACCTGGAAGTGCTACCGATGAATTGATGCATGTATGTATCCAATTTGATGAAATCTTGGGGGCAACTCTCCCTGCATGGAGAAAAAAAAAATTTCTTCAGATTTTATGGTATATATTCTCGTAGAATTAACTTTATTTTTACAATATTGCCACTCACAGGGCCTGCTCGATGTTGGCGATCAATCTGGAGGAATCCCTGAAGAACAAGGTCACAACCTCTTCCACAAAATTAGGGCTAACCTCATCCTGTAACTCCTCAAGCTGATAAAACTGATCATCTAGGTATCCCTGCAACAAACCAAAGAACATTTCTTTTCAAATTGATTGAACACGTCGACATCGATATAATATTCGACGTAACATAAACTTGTTTCGTCTATGTATGTGCATGAATTTCAACGTAACATGAATCACCGTAGCTCAAGTAATTAACTTCGAGTTTGCGACCCTAAAAATAATGCACAGTACAAATAATGGGGTATAACTAGATGTACTTCCACAGATAAAAAAGAATAGTTTACATAGTTTTTTGGAATAAAACCATAAACTACACCGAAAATTACTCCCTCGATATATATTTATTTAGTGTGGGACCAAATATGTAACAACCAGATGATATTGAACTTCCTTCTCTTGATACGAAAGCTCCGGGATATGTCCCATCCCCTTTTAAAAGCAAAAGAAAGACAAAAGTTTTGTAATTCACGACGCTTAAAGCAAATGATAATTGAATCGAGACTAATCTATCAATGTTTTAACGTCTATAACTATAGCATGTGTTTTCAGTGCGTGGGTCTTGTTGGGTGTGCTCTCTATGGGTCTTAACGCTTGCCCACTCTGGGTATAGCCTTGTTATGTATTTCCTTCCCTCTTTGAAACTCCAATACAATTATTATCTTTAAAAAAAAAAAACTATAGCATGATCGCATGAGTGGCTTCCTAAATTGAGAAATAGATAAACACATATGTACTCGAATATCCAAATTAGGAAAGCAGTCGCTTTCATTTAAGAAGTACTTGTATCCTAAACTCATGCAACAAAGATTAATTAGGACTCTGAAGCAAGCTTCTAAGCTAGACACTTTGGTGTGATGATCAAGAAAAAGAAAATTAATAGTGTCTCCCCGTAGAAGGGCACAATGTCAAGTCTACTCCGAATCCTTGGAATCGGTTTGGAGGGGGGAGAAAAGATCGATCAACCTGGTCGAAGAAGCTCTTCTTCATGTACGCAGCCTGGCGTTGCAGGTTAGAGTACTCCATCTTTCTGTTAAAATGGGGAAGGAGATTGAGAATGGTTGTACAAGTTGAAGAGAAGAGAAGAGAGCAATGAAATATTAAACCTCCAGGGCTGCAAGGCCCTATATATAGTTGATGAAGGGGTTTTTGCTACCAGAAAAAAAAAGAAGAAAAAGATGGATACATTGTGTATGTAGCCCATTTTCTTGATGGGGAGAACATATATCTATCAATTCGAGGATAGTGACTTGTAAATATGCAGATTCTCAATCAAGCACTTTGTTTTTTTCATCAAAGTGTGTTGTTATGCAAACAGCCCACAAAGGATTCTCTCCAAATCCCCCCCCTATTTCTTATATTTGCACACATTTCATTCCAGCTCACGAGAAATTATTTTCTTACTTCCACCATGCCAAGTACTGATTTCTCTAATTTGATCAACTTTCTTGATCACACAGTACCTTTTGTTAATAAGCGTTAGTCGTTGTAAAACCGAGTGTACGGCAATCGACACAAGGTTACCAGAGTATCCTTCCTCCAAAATACTGCAACCTTTCTAGCCAGTCAATTAGTCTCGTATTGATTGTCTCTGTTAACGGATAGTCCCACATCGGTGAGGGAGGCACCCATCACCCGCTTAATATACTTGCTGTGGACCTCCCCTTACAACTCGGGTTTTGGAGTGTGAGAGTATCTAACATTCTCCATAACGGGTCGGATTATGCTCAATTTTGGGAGATGTCTGTTCACATTCGAGAAAAGACCCAATTATTCAATAGAGTTATTCCAACATGCAGTTCATCAGCCAAAAAAGAGTCTTAGATTTTTTTAAAAAAAAAACTTTTACGATATTTGATACTTAAAATTAATCTAGCACCCAATTTTTGAAGTAACGCATTATATTCTGACTGCATCATTGTGTTATGGATTTCAGCATCATAATTCTTCTTAAAATTCAATTATATAATACTCATTTTTGTTTTATTATTAACACAACACAAGAGGATTTATGAGAATATTTCTTAGGCAGTGAATTATTGATCAGATTAGTTCATAGCTCCCCCAAATCTGGTGGTTAGGAATCTAAAGATGCTTTAAGCTTAACTCATAGGCGCACTCAACTTACCATCACCTTATTTGTGATGGAAGAGAAGTCGAAACTACAAAGACATCATTGATCCTCCTAAGTCAAGTAAACTATTATTAACCATATTAAAGATTCGAATGACATAAAATAGTCACCCCGAACCACAGAATCACCGTGGTTTGGGGTCTAGCCATCGACACCTATCACCAACCGTTTGATCACCCGGCCCTTATGCTGGGAGCCCCCTGGAGTTCACCGGGTGCCCTGTAGATCTCCACAGACTGGAACCGTCCATAGGGACGAAAATAACAGGTGTCGATGGCCGGACACCGAACCACGTGATACCATGGTTCGGGCCGACATATCACCGTGGTTTGGGGCGAGTTAAGGGCTTTATATTAGGAGAAATGCTATTCAGCCCGAAGGTTTTTCCGATTTCGACGGCCCGATTGACATGGCAGCATGCAACTGGTGACTGAAACCCACTAGAGACATTTAAGCCTTTTACACCATCAGTTGCACGCTGTCACGTCAATCGGGCTGAGCGGAATCGGAAAAACCTTCGGACTGAATAGCATTGCTCTTATATTAGATTGACTTTTTAGGAAAAAGTTATGTCCAATTTATGATGGTTGGTTTTGTTTATTCAGTAATCATTTTCCAAAAAGCTCTTAGATGATCACAGTAAAGGCCACATATCCTCTTAATTAGAGAATTTTTAATCATGCCAGACTCATAGTCGTCTTAATTTGCAGGGAAATATTGTACTTGTTGTCGTCCTTTCTTTAAGCCAAGACAACCAAAGAACGTTGTCTCCACAAAACCTTCTCATGTTCAAGACCTAGAGCATGTCCGTGTCTATCGGCACTCGGATGGTCACCTTTAGCAGCAACACACCTCTGGCCGTCTTCGGCACTCCAGCGACTATCTTTGATAACAAAACATTTTCGATAAGGGTATCCACAATCGGCGATGGGTGGCAAAATTCATTTGGCGGTGCCTACATTCGGTTTTAGTTCCCATTTTTTGCGTTGGCGCCGACACCGTCGATCGTCGAACCTCCATACGTGCTAGGTCTGCCTTTGGTAGCAAAACCCACTCGACGGGGATGCCTACATTCGGCAGGGGTGCCCACATTCGACGACGATTGATATATTCGTCCGTGCATGTCAAACACTCGGACGGCTACCTTCTGCAGCAAAACTCCCCCGATCGCCTTCGGTGGCGTCGACAATGCAACGGCCGACTTCGGCGTCAAAACACATTTGTCGTGGGGTGGTAAGATTTTTTAGTGGCACGCACATTAGTGTGGGGGGTGGGGGCAGGGATACCGTCAACTTGTAAAACTCTTGATGCTTGAAAATTGTACCGGTGTCTAGTAGGCGATTCATGATCTAAGAGTATGACGGTAGCAACACAATCGGATCAGGCACACATCGACCATGAAATCCCTATATGAGAATTTGGCTCAATCTCATCTAGTGAGAATCCACAATTCATGTTCTATTTTGGCAATGCAACGACTGCCTTCGACGACCAAGGCTCCGTGCATGCACATAAGAGAGAGAGAGAGAGAGAGAGAGAGAGAGAGAGAGAGAGAGAGAGAGAGAGAGAGAGAGAGAGAGAGAGAGAGTCATTAACTATAATGACTTGAATTTCTTAAGTAATACATGAAGATAGTCGAGTAACGGGCGGCATACCCGATTGGAATAGAATGACAGAGCTTGCTTTTATCTATAAATCATACAACAAAATCGAGCATGCTGCCCGTTACTCGACTATCTATAGGAGATGGGGGGTGGTAGAAGAAATGCAACACCAAGTGCCAGAAGAAGGATGCAGAGTGTGTTTGATATGACATGGCTATCCTTGAGCGAGTTCCCAAATTTCCATCTGCACAATTATTTTTAAAACTTTTTGACCAAAGAGTGAAAAACTAATCCAAAGAAATAGTAATAAATTAGTATGGTAATCATTTAACAGAGAGAACAATACCGAAGGAAGACTCCGGACTAAAAGTGAAGTCGGTATGATTGTCCTTCAATTTGTCTGTGTTAGATACCCTCATGCCTCAAAACCTGGATTGTAAGGGGAGGTCCACAGTAGGTATATAAGCGGGTGATGGGTGCCTCCCTCATCGATGTGAGACTATCCGTTAACACTCTCTCTCACGCGGAGCACGTGTGGCAAGGCACGATCGGTGGGGAGCACCCGGAGCGGGAGTGGGAGCATGAGACGGTAAACTCAGCTCTGATATCATGTTAGTTACCCTCATATCTCAAAACCCGGGTTGTAAGGGGAGGTCTATAGTGGGTATATTAAGCAGGTGATGGGTGCCTACCTCACCGATGTGGGGCTATCCGTTAACAGTCCGATCTAGAATCTACAAATATTTGCAGCTAAAACACCCATTAAAACTTTTTTTTTTTTTTTGAGATGCAGATCAAACTCTAAGTGCTCTATCTTCTCAATCATCGCCCGATGGACGAAGCCCTTTAAGATTAAAAGAAAAAGGAAGCAAAATAGTTAAATTTTCTTTATAAAAAAGACATGGAGCATTTTCTAGATAAAAGCCTTCATGAATCAGGATCTTCTTTTCCGCCTCACCATGTGCCAAACCTTTCTTGCGGAATGTACACACTATTCTTTTCTCTTGCAGCTCTAAGAGCATCTCCAACGGCCTTCGAACTAGGAGGACCTCCTAAGCACTGTGGGTCCCATTTTGGTAGCCACCTCATCAAAATATCCTAGTTGAGAGAAGGTCCCCTCCAACGGCCTCCGAACTAGGATATCCTAGCCATTTTACACCAAACCCCCAATATTTGTAACTTATCCAAACCCTCCAAATTTATATCAAACGGGTAAAAAGTAACCATTGGACCGTGCATGCAGCGTTGGACATATAAAAAAATTATTTGTAAAAAGCTAAGGTGTTTTTTGTAAAAAAAATATATTAATTTATTTGTTCGGAGGCTCCGAAGGACCTCTGTTGTATGTGGAGCCGTTCGGAGGATCGGAGCAAATAGAACCCATGTGAGACGCCATGTCAGCCTTCAAAGCACCAAACTGAGCCGGTTGGAGCATCATCCGTCCGCTCGGAGAGCCACGTCCACCTTCAGAGCTCTCTTCGGAGGCCGTTGGAGATGCTCTAATATCTTATTGTTATCAATAAGGGTCTTAGGGCGTTGCTGCCAAATGGAGACACCTCTCTCCAAAAGAGGCTGGCTGGGCATGAGAGAGGTAGTTGGGTAAAGCATCAAATTTTTTTTTTTTGATAATATCGATTGGATTTGCTGCACTGGCACTTCCATGTGAGAGGAGAGTATTTTTTGTAACCGATTAATTTGTTGCTCTTGCTCTTTCACGTGAGAGAAGAGCATTTTGGTGGAAGAGCAACGGATGGTTGTGATCCTGTTGCTGCCATGTGATAGATCATTCTTTGGTAACCGATTGATTGGCTGCAATTGCTCTTCGATGTGATCTTGTTGCTAAACTTGCTCTTGCATGTGAGAGGAGAGCATTTTTGGTAACCCATTGATTCGCTGCACACCAATTGTTTGGTAACTGAATGATTTGCTGCACTTTTTTCGGTAACCAATTCCTATCTTTTCATTTTTACGAAAACTTCAAAATTCAAAAATTTTAAACCAAATGCAATCTCTATACAGATTTTGATCGACATTCACATCTATTACCATCAATTCACCGATGGGGACCGGGTATAACATACCCTCTCTCTTTTCAAATGAGAATCTATACTATATACTAAAATGGAAGCCTCTCTCCCGTGTTGTGACACGTGGGTCATTTAAAGAGTTAGAATTCTTCTTCCGTGTGTGAACGCGGCTCTCTTTTAAATCCATTTAAAAACCTACCATAAAGATGGTAAATTTTTATTCAATAGCATTTAATGGTCATTTGATGTTAATCTCTCTCTCTCTAACAAGTGAATCACATTCACGATTTCACACTTCTTCGAACAGTTGCGAAGTCGTCTTTGCCAAATGGCGTGCATCAAGCACATTCGGGCATTGCCCGGGTTTCTTACTAGTATATATATATATATGGGAAATGGGTTCCTGGTACATTGTACCAGGGTATTGCCTGAGACAGTGCTCCGTATGCTGCCACGTGGAATAGGGACCAGCTGTACTCCATACGGGTGAGCTGTACTCCATACGGGTGAGAAAACCTGCGAAAATTCTTTATTTGTGAAACCCAGCCGTAGCCGTCCGATCAACCGATCGAACGATCGGTGTTCACGCCGCCCACCGACCGCAGCTGTTACTGTGGCGGGCACAGTAACAGCGATTTCGGTGGGTGGGGTGAACCCTGGCCGTCCGATCGGCGTCAATCGAACGGCCAAATATCTCTCCCGTCGGTTAAAATTGTTAACCGTTCGATCGAACGATCGAACGGGTGAGATCCCGTGGGACACCATCAAATAGGACAAAAGGTAGTGGGTGGGGTGAACTCTGGCCGTCCGATCGGCGTGAATCGAGCGGTCAAATTTCTCTCCGGCCGGTTAAAATTGTTAACCGTTCGATCGAATGATCGAACGGGTGAGATCCCGTGGGAAACAATCAAATAGGACAAAAGGTAATGATTACAATCATTACCTTTTGTCCTATTTGATGGTGTCCCACGGGATCTCACCCGTTCGATCATTCGATCGAACGGTTAACAATTTTAACCGGCGAGAGAGATATTTGGCCGTTCGATTGACGCCGATCGGACGGCCAGGGTTCACCCCACCCACCGAAATCGCTGTTACTGTGCCCGCCACAGTAACAGCTGCGGTCGGTGGGCGGGGTGAAGACCGATCGTTCGATCGGTTGATCGGACGGCTACGGCTGGGTTTCACAAATAAAGAATTTTCGCAGGTTTTCTCACCCGTATGGAGTACAGCTCACCCGTATGGAGTACAGCTGGTCCCTATTCCACGTGGCAGCATACGGAGCACTGTCTCAGGCAATACCCTGGTACAATATACCAGGAACCCATTTCCCTATATATATATATATATATATATATATATATATATATATATATATATATATATATATATATATATATATATATATAATAGGGGAGGGTTTTGTGGGGGGGTATAAACAACGGTCATGATCAGATCGGATTTTACGACTCATTGTCTCTCTTCCCTATATCATTTTTACGACTTAATCCGTAATCACAGCAGTCGGTTTGCTACCCGTAATCACAGCCGTCCATTTTATCAATCAAAAGCCCCCGATAGTCAATCGGGACCCCCAATTTCAGCATCGCTAAGTAAGGCAGTTTCATATTCGTCTGCGCCCTTCTTCGCTTCCATTTCAAGCCACAAATCCCGCTGCTCTCTCTACTTTTTCATTTTAGCCTCTCTGATATCCCCCTCTGTTCGCGCCCCTCTCTTCTTCCCTATTTTGAACCCCAAATCCCTGCTGATGAATAACTTCTTTTTTTTCCCTTTCAAAAATCTTGATGGCATTTGGGGCTCATAAATGAATAGTTTTTTCTTTCAATAACCGATAGATCAGAACCATTTCCCACGATCTCACTTCCAATACAGCCCCAACCATCAATATGGCAAAGGAAGGGATCTTTCCTCTCTCTCATCGGTCCGTGAAACGAAGATGATAATGGTCACAGCCCCAACCATCAATATGGGAGGGAAAGGGATCTTTCCTCTCTCTATCTCTCTTCGGTCCGCAAAATGAATATGATAGCGATCTCAGATCTTCCATCTCACCGGAGCCAACACCGGCAACATTGCAAATGGGCACCACCGGCCACATCTCCCTAATTGCGATCTTCCATCTCACCGGAGCCAATACCGGCACATCCCAAATGACCGACCGCATCACAAGGACCAGTGGCCATGCCCTCCTCGGGCGTTACTCTCCTCTTCCCTCTCACCGGCGGCGTCCGGCCTCCTCTTCACTATTGTCGACAGCATCAAAGAGGAGCCCTCTCCTTATTTCCGTCTTCTTCCTCCTATCCTTTCTTTGCTCTGAATTTCTGCTCTGAATTTTTCTCCCTTGCCTCATAATATAGTTAAACCATTAAGTTTTATTAAAAGCATCCTGTAAAGTTAGAGGACTTTTTTTTCATGAGAAATCTAGAGTAAGCACTATAATGTTGGGAAGCAATATGAGGCTTTGATCATGTATTCTAGGTTTTTTTTAATCATTGCAAATGTGTTAATCGTAGTCGCACCGAACACTGCTGACATCGCGAGGAGCGGCGGTGCCCCCGATGGCATCGTGAGGGGCAGTAGTGCCGTTGTGCCCTCCCCAGGTGTTGCTTCTGATAACAACGCATGGAGCAGCGGTGGCGCCCCCGACGACATTGCTACGTTTTCAAATAATAAGGGGGCTATGTTTTCAAAAAATTTCAAATGAGAGATAAACTTTGCAATTCATGTTGAACATCGATTAGAAGCGAGGATTGAAAGATTAATATTGTTTCTAAGGTTTAGGAACCAAAATAGTGTTCGAGATGTGACTTTAATTTGTTGGTTTAATTACACAAGGCAATATCATGCTATTCGAAGCATTAGAGCATCTCTAGCCCTTACTCAAATTTTTACTCAAATATGAGTAAATGCTCAATATGATTCTGAGTACTCCAATCCTGACTCAAATTTGAGTAAAACCCAATCTGATATAAGCACTCCATTCCTTTTACTTAAATCCGAGTAAAACTCAAAATTGGATGAGACGTTTGTAAATAGGAAGACCCTAGGAGATAACCGTTAGAATTTGGTATGAGATTTGAGTCTCCCTCAATTTGGTAAAGGATTTAAAGGGTAGTAGTTGTTTTTTAGGCGATTTTACTCAGATATAAATATGAGTAATGATTTTGTCGTACTGAATTTTATCGTCCCTACTACATGTAAGCACCCTCGCCGAATGTGGGTGCCCTCACCAATTGTCGACGCCCTTGACAAATGTGGGCACCCTCACTGATTGTGGGCGCTCGCACCAAATATGGGTGCTTGATAAATTTGGGCACTCTCACCGATTGTTATCACCATCAAAATATTGTTCTCTCTCGAAATATTATCGCAGCTCTCGAAATGTTTTGTTGTCACCTTTGAAATATTGTCCTCTCCTTCGAAATCTTCTGCGTGCCGACAGGCACGGGCATTACTGCCGATGATTTTTTTAACCCCTCAAATGTTTTCGTTCCCGCTGAGAATGACTGCCACCGTCGAATTTGAGCACCAATGCCAAATGCCGCCGAAGGTGACCGTCTGAATATCAACATATTTTCTTCGAGTCTTTGTAGTCGGGTCTTGAAGGTTTGACGGTATTGGTGGGGGCGCCACGACCTAATGTGGGAGCTGTTGAATGGATTTTTTTGCCCCTGTCGTTTGTAGGCGTCCTCCACCGGAAATGTTTTGTTGCTGAAGGCAGTTGTTGTGGCCGCCAAAGGCAGCCATCTGATTATTGTTGTTTGCTAATTATTGTTGACACCCTCAGAATATTATAACCGGCCTCGAAATATATTGTGTCGCCCTTGAAATTTCTTACGTGCTCTCGGGCACAGGGTTTTCGCTATCTAATGTGGGCACCCTTGCCGAATATGGGTGCCACCGAATGAATTTTGACGCCCCCGTCGAATGTGGAAACTATGTAAAGGTAGGGGGGCTTAATTCAGTTGTGAATTAGATTTGAATGTGTAGTTTCTTACCGCCGAAGATGGTCATTGCAGTTCCAAAGGTGGGCGTCGCCGACGAATTAGGTTGTTTTCGTCATGTGTGGGCTCCCCATCCGAATATGGGTGCCCCCATTGATTATAGGCATCGCCGAACCAATTTTCCGCCTTGCTCGAGTGTCGACAAACACGAGAATCATCATCGCTTACGAAATATTGTTACTACCCTCAAACTATTACCATTGCTCATGAAATATTGTTATCACCCTCGAAATATTATATCGCTCTTAAAATATTTTGTTGACATTTTTAAAAATTGTCACCTTCCTCGAAATATTGTCCTCGCCCTCGAAATCTTTTTCGTGCCGACAGGCACAGGCATTACTAGTATATATATATATATATATATATATATATATATATATATATATATATATATATATATATATAATATATGAAACATTAAACACAACCATTCTAGGTATCTCAAGATCTTGATCGACGGTTAAGATCAGTTTGTTATTTGTCAAGTCAGCTTGTTTGTTTTTGTTTAGTGATCAGCTTGCGTTTTTATCTAGTCAACTTGTTCCATTTTTTCTAGTAAACTTCTAGACCGTCGTAGCATGTTATATAAACTAGTACATGCCTGTGCCTATTGGCACTGCAGCGGGCCGCCTTCGGCAGCAACACACCTGTCAACAATGCAACAGGCTGCCTTCGGTGGCAAGACACCCCCTGATTGGCACGAAGAGGGCAACCACCGTCCCACCCCCGCCCGCCTCACCCACCCAACCCCCGAACCCAAATCTTCAGCTCCATTTATCTGCCCCATTGTCTGCCCCCCAAGTCACAGCTATCCGTTGCACCCATACTCGACCCGTGCATCGCACTCAGTCCGAACCGACAAGCAAAAAAACAGATGTGATTGGCCCCCCAACATATGCTCCAGGTTGTACCTGATCACTGTCGTCCCTTTGCCTACCGGTTGGGATGAGTGTGATGCACCGGTTGGGTCTGGGTGCAACAGACGACTATGGGGAAGAGAAATGCAGCAGAAGATTTGGGCTCTCAATCTTTCATATAACCAGGATATCACTTAGTCGTATTCATGGATCAATAACAAACATTTGGGCATCTCTCGGGGTGCATCATAGCCACACAATGGCAGCCAACATGACAGATGCATCGTACTCATCTCGAATTGCACCCGTCGGCTTCTCTGATTTAAACGACTATTGTGAAAAGAGGTGTTGACTCTAGCTTTTCTGATTGATTCGTGATGCTAGCTAAGATGGTATCACGGTTATAACGACGTTCTTGTACCATCGAGGAGAGAGAGAGAGAGAGAGAGAGAGAGAGAGAGAGAGAGAGAGAGAGAGAGAGAGAGAGAGAGAGAGAGAGATACGGGGGGAGAGAGAGAGAGAGATAGAGAGAGCAGTGTTTTGAAAACCGGACCGGACAGGCGGTTCAACCGGTTTGGACCGAAACCGGAACATGTTTCGGTTTAGTCTTTGAATAAACCAGTTTGTATGACTGGCCGGACTGGGTGGTTGAATCGGTTTGGACTGGAACATGTTTCAGTTTAGTCTTTGAATAAACCGGTTTGTATGTTAACCCAGGAATAAAACCTGGACATTGAAGAATTTAGTATATATCTATTTTAAAAAACATATTTTCATGCGGTTCAAATAGTTGAACCACCAGTTTGAACAAATTTGGGCCGAACCAGATGCCTTTTCGGTTCGCCTTCCGGTCCGATTTTGAAAAAAACATAGAGCGAGAGAGAGAGAGAGAGAGAGAGAGAGAGAGAGAGAGAGAGAGAGAGAGAGAGAGAGAGAGAGAGAGATTGTGGGGGAGAGAGACTGAGAAAGAGAGAGAGAAGGGAAAGAAAGTGGAATGGAGATGCGAAGAGAGAGAGAGAGAGAGAGAGAGAGAGAGAGACGCGGAGAGAGAGAGAGAGAGAGAGAGAAAATCGGGAAGAGAAAGACAGAAAGAGAGCGAGAGATCGGATAGAGAGAGACGGACAGAGAGAGAGAGAGATGGACGGAGAGAGAGAGAGAGAGAGAGAGAGAGAGAGAGAGAGAGAGAGAGAGAGAGAGATAGAGAAAGAGAGAGAGAGAGAGATCGAAGAGAGAGATGGACGGAGAGGGAGAAAGACGGACAGAGAGAGAAAATAGGGAAAAGGGAGACGGAGAGAGAGAGATATGGAGAGAGAGAATGAGATCGTGGAAAGAGAGAGGAGAGAGAGAATCAGGAGGAGAGAGAGACGGAAAGAGAGAGCGAGAGAGATCGGAGAGAGAGAGAGAGAGAGAGAGAGAGAGAGAGAGAGAGAGAGTGTGTGAGTGAGGGAGAGAGAGAGACGAACGAAGAGAGAGAGAGAGAGAGATCGGAGAGAGAGACAGACGGAGAGAGAGAAAATCGGAAAGAGAGAGAACTACGAGGAGAGAGATATCTGGGAAGAGAGAGAAAGAGAGATCGGGGGAAGAAGAGAGGGAACATATGTGATCGCGAGAGAGTTTTGTATAGTTAACATTTGGTTCCTTTTTATCTAGTCAGCACAAACCGCCGTCCCTTGTTATATAGATTGCATCAAGTATAACCTCCATATCACCTTTCAAAGTGAAATAAACATTAGTTGAAGTTTATCATCGAATTCCTTTGTCAATGGAAATCGATTGAACCCTATGTATCAGGATTAGGCCTGACAAATTTGACCCGACACAAAATTAGCAAGTCTGGTTTGGGTTAAACAGGTTACGATGAATCCCTATGAGAGAGAGAGAGAGAGAGAGAGAGAGAGAGAGAGAGAGAGAGAGAGAGAGAGAGAGAGAGAGAGTAGGGTTTAGGGAGAATGATTAATCTTCTCATTTGGCCAATGGGCCTATATATAGGCATGTACAAGAAAGTGTGGGAGTTATCCTATTGGTCTATACTGTACAATACCACTAACAAAGTCAGACAACCAAACAACTTTGTCTCCACAGAACCTTCTTATGTTCATGAATTGCATCAAGTATAACCTCCATATCACCTTTTAAAGTGAAATCAACATTAGTTGAACTTTACCACCCAATTTTTTGTCAATGGAAATCGATTGAACCCTATGTATCAGCATTAGACCTGACAATTTTGGACCCAACACAAAATTAGCATGCCTGGTTTGGGTTAAACAGATTCATGTCGTAAACGGGTCGACACAACTAACCCGATTAGTGAATGGGTCGGGTCTGGGTTTTTGTCTCCAATCCGTTTCACCCGAGAAAACCCGTTTAAAATTCAACGAGTCAGGCCGGGTCTATCCGACAATCTGATAACAGAGTACTCGGTGGATTTGGCACTAATGATCGGCCAGGTCCAAATTAACAGATGAATGTGCAAGACTGAATCACATCTTGTACCAGCCTGAAGACTTTGGGTCGGCCATGCATCCGTCAGGTCGTGTCAATTGAGTACGACTTGTGAGGTAAATGGGGCTTATTGAGTCTACCCGTTTATAAGTGGGTCGGGTACGGGTTTTGAGTCTAGACACGATTAGTTAAACAGGTCGTGTTTGGGTCTACGGGTTTTGGACCCGACCCGAAACCAGACACGACCTGACAGAACTCATTGCAAGACGTAATCAGGATACTTCACTTATTGCAATGTATGATATGTATCCAAGTCGACATAATAGAGCATGTAATGTAAACCGGATCGTGATACACGAAAGCCAAGTTAAAAATAGAACAAATTATTATATTTTAAAAGATTTAAATAAGAAATTCAATAAATACTAAACTTTTGCAAATCAGATTTTAATCGAAACATAACAATTTCATCTATGCTAGCATGCTCAATCATATGTTGATAGATAAGAAAACAAGCAATGGTACTAAATTATATCTCAAAACAAAATTTAAAGATAAGAATTTCAGCGAATAGGTTCATGCAAGAGATAGGAGACAAAGATAAAACATCGTCTATCAAAGATGATGGACGAGTAAAGCTTCGAAATAAACAATATGACTATGAAAGTTTATGGAGAAATACCAATAAAATATAATATAGTCCGAGTTCAGAAGGATACCACCGATGAAGGTGAACTCTTTTGCAGAAGATAGCATTACGTATTAGTCTTGGGTCTGGCTTCCATTGCTGATCTGCTGTTACGGAGCTGATTTGCTGTTGCTGATCTGCTGTTACGGAGCTGATTTGCTGTTGCTGATCTGCTGTTACGGAGCTGATCTGCTGTTGCTGATCTGCTGTTACGGAACTGATTTGCTGTTGTTGATCAGCTGATTTCTGTTGCCGCTGATCAGCTGATTTCTGTTGCCGACCCACTATGTATTTGTACCCCCAAAAGACTAATAAAAGAAACAAAACTTTTGCAGTGTGGACGTAGGCTTCTTTGCCGAACCACGATAAAACATTTCTCTTCTTCTTTTCCAAAATTTATCATGGTATCAGAGCGTGGTTTTTTTTAAAACTTGGTGATTGATTACGGGTCGATGGTCAGGCCGGAGATCCCATCTCTCATCAAATTTTTATAACCAAGCTCAATTTTTTTACTCATCTTTCATCAACTGATCCACCATGGGCGATCATGGAAAGGAAACCGCTTCTACTAATACCAATGTTGATTCACCCTACTTCCTTCATTCTTCTGACAATCCCGGAATCTCCATTGTCACTCAAATTTTGACTGGAGAAAATTATGCGACATGGTCGCGCGCTATTCGTATGTCACTTCTTGCCAAAAACAAGTTTGGTTTCATCGATGGCACCATCGTGAAACCAATTTCATCAGATTCCAAATCTTCTCAATGGGAGAGATGCAACAAGATGGTTTACTCCTGGATCCTTAATTCTGTCCAAGCCGACATCGCCAACAGCGTGATGTATGCAGAGACTGCATCGGAGGTGTGGGTAGAACTCAGCGAGCGCTTCTCTCAACAGAACGCTCCTCGTATATTTCAATTATCCCGTACCATTGCTACTCATGTGCAAGGTACGTCCTCCCTTGCATCCTATTATACTGGACTTAAGGCGTTGTGGGATGAACTCTCCTCTTACAATGCCATCCCACCTTGTACTTGTGGTTCTTCCAAGGAATTACTGAATATCCATCAAAGGGAAAAGGTAATGCAGTTTCTAATGGGTTTAAATGAAAGCTTTAATGCCATACGTAGTCAGATTCTCCTGATGGATCCTCTACCTACCGTCAGTCGTGCTTATTCTCTCCTTCTCCAAGAAGAGAGACATCGGGACCTGCATGTCATGGCTCCTTCTCACGAAGCTGCGGCCCTCTCCATCAATCGTTCAGGATTTTTCGATAAGCCACCTCTGCATTGTGATCACTGCAAGAGGGACAATCATACGATTGACCGTTGCTTTCTTCTTCACGGTTTTCCACCCAAAAATAATCGTCGCCAACAAGGGAAATTCAAAGGCAGTCCTTCAAATAATAATCAACGGAATAGAGGCCCACCTGCAGCAGCGGGATCAGTCAATAGTGCAGAAGGAAACAAGCAAACTCCAGCCATTTCTCATGACCAGTACCAACAATTGATGGCCTTACTTTCCGCGGCCATGCCCACCAGCTCCTCGTCGTCAGGTGCCACTTTCTCCGGTAATATCGCTTGCCTTACTGCCTCCCATTCTATTGATTGGATTTTAGATACAGGAGCTACGCATCATATGGCTTGCTCTAAGTCTTTATTCACGTTCCTTACACCTCAGTCTAATATTTCTCCAGTTACTCTTCCGAATGGTCAATCAGCCACTATCTCTTTTACAGGATCTGTGGTTCTTCCTAATGGACTGCATTTGAATAATGTTCTCTATGTCCCTTCTTTCAAACTTAATCTTTTGTCCATTCCTCAGTTAACCAAGGATATGTCATGTCTCGTTGTTTTTCATGATGATCATTGTCTAATCCAGGACCTTCAGTCGAGGAAGACGATTGGACTGGGTAAACTGCGCGGAGGTCTCTATATCCTGGACTCACTTCAAGTCAACGCTGTTGTTACTCAGCCTGTACCTGCCTCTGATCATTGGCACAAGCGTTTGGGACACCCCTCATCAGAACGTTTAAAGCTTCTTTCCAGATCCATTTCTGGCATTTCTTTCTCGGAAAATGATATTTGTAATGTCTGCCCCTTGGCCAAACAAACAAGGCTACCCTTTCCCAGTAGCTCTATTTCTAGTAAATATGTTTTTAGTTTGATCCATGTTGATATCTGGGGAGGATATCAAGTTGCTTCTTTATCAGGTGCTCACTATTTTTTAACTATAGTTGATGATTTTTCCCGTGCTACTTGGGTGTTTCTTATGCGTCAAAAATCCGAGGCCCAACAGCTTCTCCGAAATTTCATCCTATATGTCAAAACTCAGTTCAATGCCCCGGTCCAAACTGTGCAACTGACAATGGGCAAGAATTTCTAGCCATTGACCTTCAAAAAAATTTCCTTGATCATGGCATTCATCACCAGCGCACATGTATTCATACCAGCAAGCAAAACGGGGTCGTCGAGCGAAAACACCGCCACTTGCTTGACGTAGCTCGTGCACTTCGTTTCCAAGCGCATCTGCCTCTTATTTTTTGGGGGGACTGTGTCTTGACCGCCGCTTACCTCATTAACAAAATTCCTACAAAACTATTGTCTAGAAAAAGTCCCCATGAAGTCCTTCTAGGATCCTTGCCCTCTTATCACCACCTCAGGGTTTTTGGGTGCCTCTGCTATGCCCGCAATCCCTACATCAGTCACAAGTTTGATGCTCGTGCTCTTCCCGGTGTCTTCATTGGATATCCCATTGGTCAGAAAGGTTATCGAGTGTATGACCTTGCATCCAAGAAGGTTTTTGTTAGCCGCGATGTCATTTTCCACGAAACCATATTTCCTTTTGGCACTTCAACTCCAGAGTCTACTCAAGCCGTGCCATTGCCACTAGTTGACACTCATGACTCCTTTGCTATGGATCTCCCTGTTCCAAAGCCAACAACGCCCGCACATACTACAGCACCTGATGTGTTGAATGAGCCCGCAACACCAAGCATCACTGGCTCATCTATTGAACCAGCAACCGTTGAACCCAATCAACCTGCACCCGGCTCACCTGATAACTTGGACTCCGCTACCGGCCCGCATGACAGCCCGGCCCAACCAAGCAACACAGCGCCTATGCCTACTCCAACACCGCGACACTCTAGTCGCATTTCCAAACCACCTGCCTATTTGGCAGACTTTGATACTTCCAGCACACATGTGGCTCAGCTTTCTACAGCTCACCCCATATCTTCTTGTCTTAGTTACACTCGCTTTTCTTCCAATCATCGCTCTTATCTTGCAGCCATCTCCTCCACAGATATGCCTACTATATTTGCTCAAGCTAATCAATTTCCGAACTGGCGCCTAGCTATGACAAATGAACTGCATGCTCTTAAAGTTAATAAGACTTGGCAGCTCACCTCCCTACCTCCCGGGAAACATACTATCGGCTGTAAATGGGTCTACAAAATCAAATACAAACCTGACGGGTCTGTCGAACGCTACAAGGCACGCCTTGTCGCCAAGGGCTATACCCAACTTGAAGGTTTGGACTACCATGAAACCTTTGCACCCGTCGCCAAGTTGGTCACTGTTCGCTGTCTCTTGGCAATTGCCTCCATTAAGCACTGGCCCTTGTATCAATTGGACGTCAACAACGCGTTCCTTCATGGTGATTTAGATGAAGAAGTTTACATGCGACCCCCCCTGGCCTTTCCATTCCATCAACCAACCTAGTTTGTCGATTACAAAAATCCCTCTACGGCTTAAAGCAAGCCTCTCGCAACTGGTTTTCCAAGCTTTCTGCTGTTTTGATTTCCCGCGGATTCATTTCCTCTAAGGCTAACTACTCGTTGTTCAGCAAGTTTACTTCGGCGGGATGCGTCCATGTTTTGATTTATGTCAATGACATCGTCCTTACTGGGGATGACCCTACTGAAATATCTGCTCTAAAGGAATGCCTTCATTCCAGTTTCCATATCAAGGACTTGGGGCCACTCAAATACTTTCTTGGCATAGAGTTCGCCCGTTCTTCTAAAGGGATTTTCCTCAACCAACGCAAATATGTCCTTGATCTTCTTCATGACACTGGTCTCCTGGGTACCAAGCCTGCAGGTTTTCCAATGGAACAACACCTCAAACTATCAGACATTGATGGCGTACCTTTGGAAAATCCCTCTGTTTATCGTCGGCTTATCGGACGACTAATCTATTTGACGATCACTCGTCCCGACATCACTTACTCGGTCCATATTCTCAGCCAGTTCATGCATAAACCTCTTCAACCACATTACCTTGCTGCCCTTCGACTTCTCAGATATCTCAAAGGTACACCAGGAAAAGGCATTCTTTTACCTTCCACTGGTTCTCTCCACCTTACTGGTTACTGCGATTCTGATTGGGCCAGTTGCCCGATGACACGTCGTTCTACTAGCGGGTATTGTACCATGCTTGGGTCCTCTCCCATCTCCTGGAAAACGAAGAAACAAGCGATTGTCGCTCGATCTTCTTGTGAAGCTGAGTATCGCTCCATGGCGCTCCTTTGTTGTGAGTTGGTTTGGCTGAAATCACTTCTACGTGATCTCCGTATTTCTCATCCTGCTCCAATTACTCTTCATTGCGATAACAAAGCCGCACTTCACATAGCTGCTAACCCTGTTTTTCATGAGAGAACCAAACACATTGAATTGGATTGCCACTTTGTTCGTGACAAAATCGCTGAAGGCCTCATCAAACCTTCCTTTTTATCTACCAATATTCAGCTGGCAGACATGTTCACCAAAGCCCTCGGAAGAGATCGTTTACTTCTCCTACTTCACAAGCTAGGCATGGCTGATCTCCATGCTCCACCTTGAGGGGGGGTATTAGTCTTGGGTCTGGCTTCCATTGCTGATCTGCTGTTACGGAGCTGATTTGCTATTGCTGATCTGCTGTTACGGAGCTGATTTGCTGTTGCTGATCTGCTGTTACGGAGCTGATCTGCTGTTGCTGATCTGCTGTTACGGAACTGATTTGCTGTTGCTGATCAGCTGATTTCTGTTGCCGTTGATCAGCTGATTTCTGTTGCCGATCCACTATGTATTTGTACCCCCAAAAGACTAATAAAAGAAACAAAACTTTTGCAGTGTGGACGTAGGCTTCTTTGCCGAACCACGATAAAACATTTCTCTTCTTCTTCTTTTCCAAAATTTATCATTACGGATGATGATAAAAGACGGATCTGTAGAAAGCGACGAGAAAGACATAGTTGAGAAGCCGAAGAACACCACGAGGAGGCGAGGAAGCACTTTTCTTCATGATAATTTTCAAAGAGAAACTCAAACTTGTTCGATCCAATCTCTAATAATCTCCCAACTAGTGTTATTCCATCTTCTTTTATATAAAAGAAGGCAACCATTATATGAAAAAAAAAGGGCGAGGGCATCGTGAATAGATAAAAGATAAAGAAGACTCGTGGCTGAGTTTCATGGGAGGAAACAATCATGTGTGTCTCCTATTTCGCATGGAATAGAAGAGGGAAAGGTGGAGACCACGAGTCCTTCATGGGAAAAGGAAAAAACTGCCCTAACTAGTGTAGTCAAGGCGACGCTTAGGCACGCCTAGGCGTTTTGGAGCCCCCAGTGCCTAGGCGCCCTCCTAAATGGGTGGTGTTTCCTAGGCAGCCCACCTAGACCACCTGAGCACCTGGGCAATTTTTTTGTTATTTCAGGGCATATTTTATTAGGAAAATGCAGCCACTCGGAGGACCGTCTTCATGTTGATGTTTAACGTATATAATATCTTATTGTTGAGGCTAGTGGAAACAATGATGGGCAAAGACAAAGAGGAGAAATAAGCACACAACCACAAACAATTGAAGATTGTGAAGTTTGTGGTGATTCTTATAGGGAGAGTCATGTTTCAAATGAAATAGACTTCCATGGAAATGGTGATGATGATTTTGATGTCTTGACTATTGCTTATATTGACAACTTTTGTTTTGATCCATGTTAATTCCATCTTCTTGAGCACCTAAAAAAAAAAATTTATATTCTTTAATTACTAAATTTTTGTAGATATAAAGAATAGGTACCACCTAGGCACCACATCGCCTGGACACGCCAAAATGCCTAGGTGGGCCTAGCTACCTAGACTACACTGTCAACAACTTTTATCCGGAAGAAAAATCTTGTGCAATATTTAGTACCACATAAATTAAAGAGGCCGACGGTTCACTTGGATAAGGGCACCCCCCATGTGGAAAGTAAATCATTGTGTACACTTTTATAAACTATTATGAGCACCCCAATGGCTAAATACATATCTGTGGCCTTTGGCTTGGGCTTTGATTCACTATTGGGTGTATCATCTGATACTTTCTGTCATTCTGCATGGCACAAGTATATTCATAACTTAAAACAAAGAAATAAGTGGGCTAGCCCAATCGTCAAGTCGGGTGCGACAACCTTGCACCGTAGCGGCTAGCAACGTGCAAAAAGGTGTAACTAAGGAGATAGGAGATGGAACCTAAAAATTAAATAAATGAAATAATGTTTGTAATGCGATCCATCGGCTACAACAACATGATAGGTTCCCGGATACTGACACGACACTCGTTCCATAATTCGCCACATAGGATCTTTTTATCTTTACATAGTGACACGGACTCTCGAATATCGAAAAAGGTCGATGATTCACTCATCGCAACTGGTGCAACGTACTCATCTCGAGACGTCACAATACATCGTGACACGATACCCGAATACCGACACGACACACCCTTTATATCAAGATCTCTCTAGCATCCAACCAAGTTACAACATCTTTTATATTACATGGGAACCGATTGTTAGACGTTGATTGATCCCCAAAAGCCCAAGTAAATGAGCATTAGGTAGGAGCCACAATTTACCCCACCGGAAGCCAGTAGTTTCCAATTGAACATCTTCCTCTCTTGTAGCTTGATCTCAACTATCTATCCCTAGCTAGCTACTGGGTGCCATTTTTTTTTTTATCTAAGGCACCCATCTACTTGATCTTCAAGGTGAGGCAGCTATTTGCCTCATTATCCTAACTAGCAAGCATCATTCTCTTCACCCTAGTTACAAGATTCCGAAAGTTTTTTTTTTTTTTTCTTTTTAAGAAATCCCTCCTGGTGGATGAGGGGGGTGTTCGGTCTTAACCCTATTAGTTTATTAAAAGAAGTAGAATATACAAACTATGTCTAAAAGACACCAAACATCCAGAAAGAAAGCCCTGACCCAGACGGCCTAGCTCGGGAGCCCAAAAGCTCTAAACAAAAAAAAGCAAAATACCCCTGAGACTCAAGATTCCCAAGTCTCCCGAGTCTCAAGATTCCGGAAGTTTGTGAAAATCATGACTATAAACTTAAAAAGAAAAAACTAGCCATCAAATTATTCATTGAGAAATCGCTCCTTGTGAATGAGGGGGTGTTTGGTCTTAATTAACCCAACCAGTTTATTAAAAGAAGTAGAATATACAAACTATGTCTAAAAGGCACCAAACATCTAAAAAGAAAGCCCCGACCCAAACGGTCTAGCTCGGGAGCCCATAAGTTCTAAACAAGAAAAAGTAAAATACCCCCAAGCCTCAAGATTCCAGAAGTTTGAGAAGAAAAAAAAAATCTAATAATTCATGACTATAAACTTTTTTAAAAAAATGACCACCAAATTATTCATTGATTTGGTCACAAATTGGGCATAATTATAAATCAATATATTCAGTCATATACTTATAAAAAAAATTGTCATCTAATATTACATATTTCATGTTTACATTGTCGAACTTAACGCGAATATTCTTGATTTCTTTCGAACTCCGGAATTTTTTTTTTTCCATTTGCGGAATTATTCGTGAGATTCGAACCTGTCACCAAGGGGAACAAGTACCTGCAGAGCTCAAGCAATCTCGATCGCAAGGGGCAAATGATATGGGATAGAGAATGAGAATCAGCATAAGTATGAACCAACCAAAAAAAAAAAAAAGAGAGAGAGAGAGAGAGAGAATCAGCATAAGGGGGTGTCCCCCCTTTATTTGCATGATTGGTCCGATGATTGTGATTCCCCCCGCTGTCCACTGTTGATAGGAGAATTCCAACCTGTAATGATAGACATCCTGCACATTTGAGGGAGAAAAGGGGAAAAGCCGGGTGTTACCATCCATGACAGTGATGGCGGATTCTGAAGCAGACATTCAGTCGACCCGATGTCGGTTAAGGACAAAAGCAGCAATAGGGTGGGTTAATTCTGAAAAAATTTATTCTAAGGGTTTTTTTTGCAAATCGAATTGCATTGCATATAAATTTATCGAATTAGATTATTTGTATATCGACCCCTGCAAACACCGTTAAGTTGTGCAAAAATACCTCTTTGATGTCCATGTTGGAGAATTATTATTCATATACTATTCTATGATTGGTATGTTTGCTTTAAATATAGGTTTCTTGGGCGAAAGTGTCCTTAAGAATTTAAAATGATGAAATTAGTGAATGGGCGTTGAGCGGTGCTGGTGGGCGGTGGATGATTATGGATTGGTGTGGGTGGTGATGACGGTGGTGGAGATGGGTTTGTGGTGGTGATGGAGGTGGGCGGCTGTGGTGGAAGTGGGTGGTAGTGGTGGTGGTGGAAGTGGACGACAGTGGTGGAGGTGGGTTCGCAGTGATGGTGAAAATGGATGGCGGTGGTGGAAGTTGATGGTCGTGGTGGATGAGTGGTGATGATGGAGGTCAGTGGTGATGGTAGTGGGCGGGAGGTAGGTGGTGGGTGGTGGTGGAGAGTTGGAGATAGTGGGCAACAGTGGTGGAATAGGGTGATGGTATGGTTGGGTGGTAGGCAATGGTGGTGGATGGTTATGGGTGGTGGTGGCAATGGTAGGTTGTGGGTGACGGTTGTGGAGGTGGATGGTGGTGGTTGGGTGTGGGCCGTATGACTGGGCGGCGACGGTTGTGGCGGGAAGAGAGAGAGAGAGAGAGAGAGAGAGAGAGAGAGAGAGAGAGAGAGAGAGAGAGAGAGAGAGAGAGCACAATTAAGCTATTTAGAGACAAATTAGTCATTTATTTCTATAGTTAACACTAAACCATGGTTGATTGATGAGAATGGTTGATTGATGAGAATGTGACTGATTGTGACGAAAGGATTGATGTGCACAACATATACAAATAGTCTTATTTAATATATTTATACATAATCACTCTTAATTTCAGGGGTCGATTTGTAAAAAACCCTTCATCATGTTCCCATTCTTGTCATAAACCAAATTACTGCGAGATAGATATTTGTTTGTGTCTCGAATATACACTAAAGTAAACATATATAAAATTTTCATTTCTAAATATAGAACATCAGAATCTTTTTCTTGATATTGGAAAGGGAACTTCTATAAAAATCTAAAAGGCATAAGGTGTCCCTTTTTTGTGTGTTAGGAATATCACATCACTGGATATTCCAGCTATGAGAGAGAGAGAGAGAGAGAGAGAGAGAGAGAGAGAGAGAGAGAGAGAGAGAGAGAGAGAGAGAGAGAGAGAGAGAGAGAGAGAGAGAGAGGTATGGTTTTTGTCGTATGTACGAGTCCTGTGTCATGACCTAAATGACTAGACAATTTGAGATAAAAAAGATAATTGTGGAGAGAAAACAATTAATAATGCAAACACAGACAAGCTTAATTATTCTTAACAAGTTTGATAATTTGCACTTTTTGTCCCTAAACAAGATCAACCTTCATCTTGTCATGTAAAAGATAATTGCCATATAAAAACGATTAACGGAAAAAACCCTCAATGTGCGAGTATAAAAGGATAATCATAGTTTTGACCAAGATAGGCATGAATTAAAGGAGGAATATGCATCGCCGAAGATTTTTCTTTTCCCTTCTGAAGAAGGGAGGGTTAGGCAACCCCCACCTGTTATATTAAAATCAATTAGCTCACAATATGATAACAAAGATTTTGAGTCACGTCATTAAAGTTCTCGATCCATGGAATGATCCAAAATTTGAAGGTACATATTTCTAAATGCTGCAGCACCTCTTTCCCAGACTACTTAGGTACATATTTCTAAACGCTGCAGCACCTCTTTCCCAGACTACTTCCCATTGAAAATGGGATTGTTCCTCTTTAGCCATAGGACCCAGATGATACTCATTGCTAGAATGTCCCAAGGTGTCCGAATCTCTCGCTGGACCCTCCTCCTTCTCCTAGAGGATCAGAGTGCTTAGAGGGTCCTCAGGTGAGAGATAATGCTGCATCTCTCTACAAAGTAATCACACACCTTCCTAGCCACCTTGGGATACTCGCAATTTTCTGATTTCTATGACAAGTTGAAAATAATTGAAGGTCCTCGATTGAGTTATGCCCATAGCAAATCCAACATAATACATTTTCTCCCTTTCCCCTCTTGAGTTAGGGTTTAGGATCTGCAACTCTTGACCTCCTCGGCCACCACCGGCAGCACCGAGGAGGCCAGGAGATCATGCTTACTGGCATCTGGGGGTCGGATCTGCCACTTTCCCTCCCCTAGTACATAAGGGTGTTCCCCCTTGGCTCAGCGGGGTGGCGTAGGATGCAGCCTCCTCCTCGACGCGATGTCTTCGATGACAGATCGGGGGTTTTCCAGTCAATCGCGGGTGGATGTAGAGGTCTAGACCCTGGCTGGTGTATGCCGAGGGATTTTTTAGCCCCTCCTTTGCGTGATGGTGGATCATGGTGGTGCGCAACGTTGGGATTGGGTTCGAGCTTGACGACGCAGAGCAGCTACCCTCGTCAGAGCTGAAGGTGGTGATCTGGTGTTTGATGCAGGCTTTTGGTGCCTTTTTGCATTTGTTTGTTGTTTTATGTTCTTTTGTTTTGGTCCACTGCCGGAGGCCGGCTAGGTGGTTGTCATGGTGGCGCTCGAGCCGTCTCACCAGTTTGGGGAGGTGTCTGGTGGTGGTTCCCCCCAATGGTGGTGGTGATGTTGTAAGGCATGTGGCCTCTCTTCCTGTCGGATTGCGGTGGTTTGTCTTGTCTTTCGGTGATTTGGGATAGTATCTGGTGGTGGTGATGTCGTAAGGCCTGTGGCCTCTCTTTTCACCGGAGTACTGTGGTTTGTGCTTGCGCCGGGTTGTGGTGTCTTCCGAAGGTCTGATGACCTCCTCTTTGAAATAACAAAAAAAAAAAAGAGTTATGCTCATAGCTAGTGATCTTTAGCGTGTAGTCAAGGCAGCGCCTAGGCGTTTTGGCCTGTCTAGGCGAAGTGGCTCTTAGGCGATGAGTAATTATTAAATAATTATATATATATATATATATATATATATATATATATATATATATATATATATATATATATATATATATGTGTGTGTGTGTGTGTGTGTGTGTGTGTGTGTGTGTGTGTGTGTGTGTGTGTGTGTGTGTGTGTGTGTGTGTGTGTGTGTGTGTGTGTGTGTGTGTGTGTGTGTGTGTGTGTGTGTGTGTGTGTGTGTGTGTGTGTGTGTGTGTGTGTGTGTGTGATTTTAGTAGCATGTTGATTATAATTTTCACCATCTAAAAGTCAATTTATCTAGAAAGTATCCATAAACTGAATCAGAAAATTAAAAAAAAACCCCCAAATTCTTATATACCCATCATAAGAATTTGAATTAGTTCAACTCAATTTTGAACCCCCCCAAATTCTTATGAACCAATCATCAAAATCTGAGGTAATTAAACTCTTTTTTGAGTTTATTCAACTCAATTTGATTTAATACAACTCAATTTTGAGTTAATTCAACTCAATTTTAAAAACCACCGAAATACTTATGAACCCATTATAAGAATTTGAGTTAATTTAACTTAATTTTGAGTTAATTCAACTCAATTTTGAAAACCCCCAAATTCTTATGAACTCATCATAAGAATTTGAGATAATTCAACTCAATTTTGAGTTTATTCAACTTAATTTGAGTTAATGCAACTCAATTTAGAGTTAATTCAACTCAATTTTGAAAAAAAACCTAAATTCTTACGAACTCGTTATAAGAGTTTGGGTTAATTCAACTCAATTTTAAGTTATTTCAATTGAATTTTTAGTTAATTCAACTTAATTTTGAAACCTCCCAAATTCTTATAAATCCAACATAAGAATTTGAGTTAATTTAATTATTTTTTTAGTTTATTCAACTCAATTTGAGTTAATGCAACTCAATTTTGAGTTAATTCAAAAAAATCCTTAATTCTTATGAATCCGTCATAAGAATTTGAGTTAATTCAACTCAATTTTAAGTTAATTCAACTGAATTTTTAGTTAATTCAACTCAATTTTAAAAAGCTCCCAAATTCTTATGAATCCATCATAAGAATTTGAGTTAATTTAACTCAATTTTGAGTTTGTTTAACTCAATTTGAGTTAATGTAACTCAATTTTGAGTTAATGCAACACAATTATGGTTAATTCAAATCAATTTTAAAAAAATCCCAAATTGTGTCATGTAGAAAAACTGCCCAGATGTCTAGGTGGTTCTAGTCGTCTAGGTGCTAGTGGTCTTGGGCGGTCATCTAGAGAAGACCGCCCGCCTAGGGGGTCGCCTAGACGCATTGGGTCCAAAATGCTTAGGTGCCCGCCTAGGCGATGCTTTGACTAGAGAGATCTTTAGGAGTCACATAACTTCAAACGGGAGTACAAGAATAGGAATGACAATGGGGCATGTATGAAAATTAATTTTTATGATTTTTAACTAGGCCAATCCCGAACCCGCCCCGTTTATAATACGAATTTAAAACTCGAACCTAATCCATTGCCATCCCTATATGAGAACAAAAGCAACACCCAACATCTTCAGTGAATCATGAAGTTGTAAAAATAAAAAACTCTACCATCAGAAAATTCTGAGAGGGGACAACAATCGGCCCTTATGTTTGAACAGTTGTGGACGAGGTCACTTCGAATTCTTGGGTCTCAACAAAATTTTTGTTAATTGGCGATAAGGAAGCATTGTATCATCTAAAAAACTGTCTGAAATATTCAGACGGGAAATCAATCGATATGGCATGGAAGGTGAGGAAGGTATACTACTTTCTCTCGTCATGATCAAGTGATTAGAAGCTTGCGGCGAGTGAGAGTTGATGGGGCGCTACCGTTTGAGCACGATGACAGAGGCGATGTGCGTTAAAGGTTCATGAAAGCATATCACTAACTACGACAATGTCATGACATATCCTAGTTTGGCGATCATGGGTTCTTTGATCGGAGGATTATACATTGACGCTAATATCTGCACATTTATGTATTTCATAATGGTCCGAGGATGGTGTCGATGTATATAGGATTTTTTTTTTTTTTTTTTGAGAAATCCCTCAAATGTCGGAGGAGGGGGGAGGTTGACCTTGACCCATATCGATTTATTAGATACAATAGAATTATAACGGAGAGAAGGGAGTTACATATCAAGGCTATACTCAGAAGTGTGTAAGCATAAAACCTTGACTGAAAACAGATAGAACTTAAAACACTGATACAACTAACTCACGCACTCACAAACACAAGAAATCAAGTCCCCAACAAGACTCTCTTCTTGATTCTCCTCGAGCCGCACTTCTTGTACTAACAAACCATCAGGGCTCGAACCCCCCATTGGTGGATTTTTAGGGTTTGCGCGATCTCGAGTGGTTGCCCGGCGTCCGAGGCCACACTGCTCACATCCCCTACTAATGACCCGATTACATTTTAAGCCGGAAACAGACAAAGGAGCAACGGTTAATACTTTGGGGGCCGCATGTGGTGGGACCCTATCTAGGTCCTCATTCATCAATATACCCCAAAATAGGGGTGGCAATGGGTCGGGTCGGGTCGGGTCGGGTTGAGACATAGGTATAAGGGCAAAACACCGAACCCGAACCCGTTTAGTAAACGGGTCAAAAACTTAAACCCAAACCTGACCCGCCTAATAAACGGCTTGACCCTACCCGACCCGTTTACTAAACGTGTCGGGTCGTGTTGGGTCGGGTTGGGTCAACAGAACCCATGTAAACCTACCGGGTTGGGTCAAGACAGGTCGAATTGGGCCGGGTTTGATTGGGTGGGTCGAGGTGGCTCAGGTCGGGTTGGGTTGACACGACCCATTTGGTAAACGGGTTAATCGGGTTATAAGTACAAACCCGAATCCAACCCATTAAATAAAAGGGCCAATCGGGTTGACCCGTTTATGACCCGAGCCCATTTAGGCCAAACCCAAACCCGCTAACTTCGGGTCGGGTCAAGGATTGCGACCCCTACCCCCAAAGTCATTCCTTGTAGGGTTCGACTCCTATCCACTTGTCTTTATTTCTTTTTTTCTTAGAAAATCATCACCGTCATAGCTAAGAGCATCTCCAACGGCCTCCGAAGAGAGCTCTGAAAGAGGACGTGGCTCTCTGAGTGGACTGATGGTGCTCTAACCGGCTCCGTTTGGTGCTCTGAAGGTTGACGTGGCGTCTCACGTGGGTTCTGTTTGCTCGGAACCTCTTAACAGCCCCACATACAACAGAGGTCTTTCGGAGCCTCCAAACAAATAAATTAATATATTTTTTACAAAAAACCCCTTAGCTTTTTACAAATAATTTTTTATATGTCCAACGCTGCATGCAGAGTCCAACGGTTACTTTTTACCCGTTTGATATATATTTGGAGGGTTTGGAGTAAAATGGCTAGGATATCCTAGTTCGGAGGCCTTTGGAGGGAACCTTCTCTCAACTAGGATATTTTGATGAGGTGGCTGCCAAAATGGGACCCACAGTGCTTAGGATGTCCTCCTAGTTCGGAGGCCGTTGGAGATGCTCTAAGGAGGGTTAAGGCATGGACCCCTATCGGTTATCTGGTACAATCGCCGAGAGACTTTACCAGCTAAGCTAGCTAGCACCCTCATTCTCCTATCCACTTGTCTCCTCTCAATTTCGGTCAATTTGTGGCACGATAAGTGTCTTGTCGTACAAATGGCCACGATGAACGGTAAGTGGAGCATTTCTCCAATTCCATCCATCCCTCCTCAACTTTTTCTTTATTGTGTGCCATCCTTCCAACTCCGACGATCAGTCTTTCGGTTTTGATGCATCCATTACCAGCCAGTCCTCTGGCTCCGATTCCATTCATGACGAGAGACGAGGTCTCGATGCGAGACAAAAGAGGGATGGCCGCTGGTGAATGCGTCGGAGCCGGAGGAGGGGTTGTTGGGGTCGGGAGGATGCTACACAGTGGTTAAAAGCGGAGGATGGCTGGATGGAATCAAAGGAGCTCTCCACCAAGGTTTGTAGTTTCGGTTTTGATCCGCACACCGAGGATCGGTTTTAGAGTTTCGGTGATTTTGGTTTCGGTTTTAAATTTAAAATAATTATGAAATATACAAAAACAAATAAAATAATAATGTGAAATAATTACATGGATACCTACTTTATATTGGTCTAGTTTTCAAACGAGTGGCTTTTGCTTTACCCTGACTTTTTATCAAAAAGTTAAAAAATTATGATGTTGAAAGAATCTTATGAAGAGTTCTCATGAAAAAAGATTTATAGGCTAAGTTTAGAGGAAAAAAGAGTTCTTATGAAAGAATCTTTTTATAAATTCAAAATATTTTATCATACTTTGGGTTTTTAAGGTGATCTTATACTTCTAGATTTTTAGGATTTTTTCCGGTCCAAAATACTTTGAGGTTTTTGTTCCACCAAACTTTTATTTTAGCAAAAAGATTTAGAGTCAGATTTTATATAGGAACTGAAAAACTATATATTGATTACTTTGGATTTTATTTTTTTTTATTTTTATTAAATCCAAATGGGGGATATTTGCTTATTTACATAAAATAACTTAAAGTAAATGGAGAACATAAAGATCATTTACTTAAATGTTTTTAAGTAAATATGGATGTCAAGTTGTCCTGCTGAAATTAATACACCTTATCCTGAACCCAGTCCTGCTTTTACTGAATGCTGAGTTTCGAAATCCGAAATTGAAGGGCTTCGGGACTGGTTCCGATCAAAACCGATCCGATCCCTTTCGGCCGAAACTCCGAACCCTGCTCTCCACTCACCATTCATCGTGGTTGTTCGTGTCACGTGGCACACATCTTGCATCAGAACTAACCGAAATTGTGAGAGCACACATTCATCCCAACAGCACACTCCCTTCTTCAACACATAATAAAACGAGGGTTAATTAGTCCTAAATCCCTCTAGAGGTCTTTATTTAAGCTAACGGATACAACTTGTTAATTAGGATATTAGCTAAAGCCCCTCCCGAAGTACTCGTTTGTATAGTAAGTCCTTAACCAAAAATATTGATTTTTTTCTATCCTTTAAATTACCAAATTGCCCCTACAGCAAGAGTATATATTCATTTTCAGTAAGAGTATTCATTCATCTTCGACATGAGTATCCATTCGTTGATTAACACTATGCATATATTGCTACAATGATTTCACTATAGCAAGAGTATAAATTCGTCTCTTGAAAAAGTATCAATTTGCCATCAACAAAAGTATTTATTCGTCAGATGACATTGTGCATGTTGTGGTTGCTATAGTGATTTCACTGTAGCAAGAGTATCCCTTCCTCTCCAGCAAGAGTATCCATTCAGATTAATTGATACTCTTGTTGTAGTAAAATCACTAAGCAACAATCAATTCGCTAAATTGATACTCTTACCAAATCTAATTGGTACTCTTGCTCCATACTACAATGATTTCAATGTAGGCTAGTAGCAGCTACAATGAAATCACTATAGCAACTATAGTGAAATCATTGTAACAACCGGTACATGTACAATATCAACCAGCGAATGAACTCATGCTGGAGATGAATGGATACTCTTACTGTAGCATGTGAGGGGGAAAATAAGGATGAGGGACTTGCTGTAGCACGCAATGTTCGGGCATGACTTCGTGCAATATTGAAACATTGCCTATCCTTAAGCTAATATAGCATTTGCTAAAAGGACTTAAGGCTAAGTTTCCCTAAAGAGACTGGGGCCTTATGACACAAAACAATTAATAATACCCACGCCAACCCCTACCTTTACTCAAAAACTATATGAAAGTACTATTTAGCCTGAAAAGTTTAGCCCGAATGATGTGTTCTTATCACAACCATATGTTGCACCCAGCCCTTACCAATGAATCACATTCAACCTGGACTGGCAGGCAAAGTGACCTTCTAATCGGATGCCATGTCAATCGGGTTGACCATTCGGGACAAACGCTTCGGGATGAATAGCACTTCTCAAAACTATATTATTCATCGTAATATTAGGAATTTTTTTTAATTTTTTTTGGAGTAGTTTTTTAAATTTGAAAAAAAAATCCAACAAATGGAGGAAACTCTCTCATACACACGCGCACGCGCACACACATTTTAATGATGATTCTATTGGACCCTCTATCTAAGCCTTTAGTATAGTCACCTAAGATGTATTCTCTCCCCAAACCCTTGTCTCTCTCTCTCTCTCTCCCTCTTTTCTAGGTTTGTAACATGGTATCAGAGCTAGGTTGTTCATCGTCAGCGTCTTCATTGACCCTCTTGTTTCCTCGACATCACAGTTGTGGGTGCAAAATCTGGTTAACGCCCGACAGTGGGACCCGCCAGTCCCGCCTAGAGCCCATGAAGACGACAGTGGGACCCGCAGCCCTGCCTGGGGCCCATGAAGACGACAGTGGGACCCACAGCCCTGCCTAGGGACCACAAAGACTACAGTGGGACCCACAGGCCCGTCTGGGGCCCACGAAGATGACAGCGGGGCCCGCAGCCCTGTCTTAGGCCTGTACATGCCATCCGGAGACTGGTAAATCACTCGGATAATTACCTAAACTCCTGATGTTTTAGGGAATATTCCTAGAATATTCTCAAACCCTTATATATTGTCAATCCTGTAAATAATCCAGATCCAATTTCATTATTCCACTTTTAGTTTTTCAGAGCTCTCTGAGCCTTCTGGTCTTTAGACTTATAAACCCTCTCTACCCTCTATCTATTTGTAACAAGCACTTCTAGGTCTGTCGAAAGTAGTTTTACATTTTCAGTGATAATTAATTCAAAGGTGATGTCTTACCGCACGAAGACGTAGGCTTCGGCCGAACTTCGTTACCACATCTTGTGTCAATTCTCTATCACCCTATTTCTTTATCTCAATAGTGACTATGTGACAGCTCAACACTTAACATCACAGTGCTTCACTGTGCGCCACACCTCGAAGGGTTAAACCTTGAATCGACTGTTGGAGGGGGATTACGTACGACTGCCGAAATCCTCCTCCATACTTTGGTGCCATCTGTGGGATCTTCTCTATCGACTTGCAACCTCCAGGCTTCCCAGCTCCTTCGATCAAGTAGAAACCACTGAGCAATATGTCTGTCTTCCTCGCTACTTGAATGGCAAAGGCACGACCTGTGGACCAGCCGGAGGGAAGTCAACTTCACCCCAACACCCGGCATCCTATGACTCGCTCAATGAGTCATAGGCATGTGACAAGTCAACTTCCTGAGCAACACCCAGCTGTTAACTCTAGGAGCCATCGTTCGGTAGATCGTGCAACTCCAGCTTGGCCTCGACAGTCTCCTCGCCCTACCGATGAGACTCTTCAATGCCCGGGGAAAGAGCATGTCTCACCTGTCGCTAATCTCCCAGTGACGTACCAAATCTCACAGAAGACTTCCAACTCCTAACCTTGATGAAGCACAATGTTGCTCTCATGGTCGAGAGAGATTCTCTCCAACGAGTGGCTATCAGAGCAGGAGCCGACCTTTCTTGGTCAGAGACCGGCATCAACGACAAGGCGGATATCCGCTGGTCGCTCGACCCCCCCCCCCCCCCCCCCGCGGCTCCTTCCAGACATTCAGTCATTGATACCTCCGGTAGATCCCTCGATCCCCTCGCAAGAGGACCCTCGCCTGTTCCTTCCAGGCCAACCGTTTGGGAACGACTCAACCAATCGGCTCGTCGTCCCAAACCACTTAGCTCTGGATCATCCTCAGACCCCTGTGTCGCGAGAGATATACATCACCGTGAATGCCACTCGGAGGATCAGCACCAACTTAACTACGACCAAACTCTTGTCGAGCTCTGCTCATCAAGAACTCCAACACCTTCGCTGCCCCTTCCTTACCTTCCAAGGCACCTCTTAGACCAACAAGGTGACCGTCGGAACAACCATGCTTTTGAGGGACCTCTTCATTGACAAATCCTCCGGGCTCCGTTCCCTCGAAGCTGGCGAACTCCAATCCTCCCAAAATTCAATTGCCTCATGGGAGATCCGACGCTGCACGTTCTCACTTTCAAACAAGTGTTGATGTCTCATGATCACGATAATCAGGTTCTGTACTGTACCTTCATGGGCAGCTTGGACGACATGTCGCTTGATTGGTACCACAACCTCCCAGTAGGCTCCATGAATTGGTTCGAGGATCTGGCAGACCTTTTTGTCCAATACTACAGGTTGAATCTAAAGCCGTAGAAGAAGCTCGATTCCCTCTACCGACTTTGAATGGGTTTGGACAAAACCCTTCGAGAATTTACTCGGAGATTCCGGAACGAGCACGCTGCACTCTCTGGACATCATCTCGATGACGAAGCCGTAAAGCTCGCATTCCAAAACACTCTACGCTTCGAACTCCATATCTACAACGACCTGATCCGGAATCCACCCGCGTCTCTCGGTGAACTCTTCGACCGAATTCAGAAAGAGATCGAGGTGGAGGATGATCAAGTCGCTCGCAAGAGCCGAGACCTCAAGAAGCATCCTTTAGAGAAGGTGGAGCCTCCAAGAGGCCAAAGCAGGCAGAGGATAGACCCGCTATGCCTCGGAGGACCACGTTCACATATTGGATTCTGCTACTCGATGTTATACTCAACCAGATCCAGCATGAAGACTACCTCAGGAGGCTCGCTCCTCTCGAGCCTGGCATTCGATACATGGAGGACAAGTCAGTTTACTGCGACTTCTACCGGTGCCATGGTCGCCCCGCTACTCGATGCTATCGCCTCAAATACCACCTGGAGGACCTTTTAGAGCAAGGCCATCTCCAGGAATTCAAAGCTAATACCAGTCCATCAAACGATTCATATCCTCCTCCTCCCCCTCCTCGTAGGGAGAAGGAGGCGTGCTAGATCCGTTCGATCGTACATCAAACGATCCCCATTGTCATTCGTGTGGAGATCTGCGGCATCCACAGGAATCTCCATCACCAGACTCCAACGAAGAAGGAAGTCGAACACTAGGTGCGACGTGTTCATCACATGTGCACCATGGCTCAAGTCGAGGAAACTTGGATCGAGAAGCCCATCAAAGGCCTCCCTTGGCCAGCCATTCTCTTCACCGATCAAGACCTCTATGGAGTGTGTACTCCACATCGAGACCCCCTCGTTTTTCGCCTCATCATCGATGGAAACTTCGTCAATCGAATCCTCATCGATACAGGGAGCTCCATCGACATTATGTTCTCCAACTGATTCAAACGCCTTGGCCATAAATACCAAAGCCTTGACGTAGTCCCCACCATCATTACTAGCTTCAATGGAGAACATAGTATGACAATGGAAGAGGCGCGACTCACGCTTGATCTTTGGTAGGAGATGCGAGCGTCCGTCCGATTCGCCGTCGTCGAGGGGACCTCCAATTACAACGCTATCCTCGGTAGACCCTTCCTCTATCAGATCAGCATCGTCTCCTCCTCTTACCACCAACTCCTTAAATTCCCAATGGGAGAGGACATCCGGTGTATAAGAGGGAGTTAACAGACGGGCTGAACATGTGAGGCTGTAGCAGTAAGAATTTGATCAACGCCTAAT
Organism: Chamaelirium japonicum; assembly: GCA_947650365.1. Lineage (NCBI taxonomy): Eukaryota > Viridiplantae > Streptophyta > Magnoliopsida > Liliales > Melanthiaceae > Chamaelirium > Chamaelirium japonicum. The sequence goes on from OX393556.1 coordinate 67,027,655, forward strand.
TTTACGCCGGCAAAGCATTCGGCTGACGAAGCTGGTCCCTCGACCAGATAGAAACCAAGGGAGTCTCTACTGCCCGAGCCTCTTTCAACGGAGTGGGAGGCTCCTCCACCTTCAATCAAGGAGATTATTTAAGTCAACCTCAGCCGAGACGACTCTCCTCAAGAAACATTCATCGGTACCGGTCTTAGCAAAGCAGAAGCGCAAGACATGGTATTATTCCTCAAGTCCAACGTCGACGTCTTTGCCTGGAGCTTCGTGCCTGGGATCAGTTCGGATGATGCATGCCATCGATTAACTATCAAAAAAGGGGTGAACCTCATCAAGCAAAATCCACGGACCATCAGACCAAAACGCCTGGTGGCAGTTCGATGGGAGATCGACAAGTTACTCGCGGCAGGCTTCATCCGTTAAGTGGAGTACCCAACTTGGATCTCCACCATCGTCACCGTCCCGAAGAAGAACAAGAAGTTTAGAGTCTGCATCGACTTCACCAACCTCAACAAAGCCTGCCCCAAGGATCCTTTCCCTATGCCAAGGATAGATAGACTCGTCGACACCACCACCGGCCATGAGCTTCTATCTTTCATGGACGGGTACTCAGGCTACAATCAAATACCGTTGCACCCTGATGAGCAAGAGAAGAATTGCTTCATGACCGACAGAGGTCTATACTGCTACAAGGTTATTCCTTTTGGCCTCAAGAACGCAGGATCAACTTACTAGAGGCTTGTCATGAAGATGTTCAAAGAACAAATCGGCCGCAACGTCGAAGTCTATGTCGATAACCTGCTCACCAAGAGTCAGACTCAAGCAGATCATCTCTCTGACCTCGCTGAAACCTTCCATGTCCTGAGGAAATACCGCATGAAGCTGAACCCAGTCAAATGTGCCTTCAGAGTTCAATTGGGCAAATTCCTGAGTCATCTTGTGACCAGGAGGGGCATCGAAGTAAATCCAGATCAAATTCGAGCAATACTCGAAATGTCATCACCTTCCAATCGAAAGGAGATTTAGTGCCTTACAGGAAGGTTGGCAGCCCTTAACCGATTCATCTCCAAGTCCTCGGACAAATGCAAGCCCCTCTTCAATAAACTCTGTAAAGCAGATACTTCAGGATGGAACTCGAACTGCGAGCAAGCCTTCCAAGACATCAAATTCTATCTCGCTCGAGCTCCCATCCTGACCGCTCCATCACTGAGAGAATAGCTCAAGATGTACCTCTCCGTCATCGATCAAGCCATCAGCGCAGTCTTGGTCAGCAGAAGGGATGACGTTGAACATCTCGTCTACTACATTAGCCATACCCTTCTATCGACTGAGACTCGCTATTCAAGAATCAAGAAGGTCGCCTTGGCTCTGCTAACAGCCTCGCGATGACTCCGTCCATACTTCATCTCCCACTTGGTCACCGTTGCTTCCGAGCATCCACTCAAAGACATTCTTGATAAGGCCGATTGAGCCGGTCGAATGACCAAGTGGGTAATCAAAATGAGTTCTCTCGGCATTCAATTCGAGCCTCGAATCTCTGTCAAAGGGCAGGTCATCGCCGACTTCCCTGTGGAAGATTCTATTGCCTTTAAAGATGATTCGGAGACGCGCCTCGATGACAGCGATGAATAATATTTCGATCCAGGCCCTGAGGCCTTTAATCCGAGCCCTGAGGCTCCCTTTACAACAGCTATTCGATGGAAGCTCTATAGTGACGGAGCTTTAAGTTCAGTCGGCTTGAGATTTGGGATAGTTCTAATATCCCCCGAACTCGACCATCTTCAAAAGGTTGTCCTTCTTTGATTCAATGCTACCAACAACGAAGCCGAGTACGAAGCACTCATCTCTGGCTTAGAGATCGCCCAAGCCTTGGGGGTAGATCATCTTACTGTCTACAGCGACTCCCAGTTGGTGATCAGGCAGATCAAAGAAGAGTACATAGCACGGGGGGAGATATGCAACACTACCTAGCCTTGGTGCAGCAACTCAAACAGCAGTTCTCCGAGTCACGTTCATTCAAATACCAAGGGCAGAGAATCGAAAAGCCGACACTCTCGCCAATGCAGCCTCAGTACTCGGAGATCCTATCAAAGAGCGTCAAATTCAATCGACTATCAAGAGCTGCCCAAGGCTAGCCTCGAACACCTCATCACCATGACGAAAAGCAAAGAGGGTCGAAGACAACCAACCTTTGCTCTTGTCCTGGCCGACAGCCAATTAGATTGGAGACAACTAATCCTCAACTTTTTCAGGCATAGCAGAGTGCCCGAAGACCTCATTCAAGCCAAATGGCTCCAAAAAAGGCTTCCTCAATACCTCCTTCAAGGAGAAGACCTCTACTTCCAATCACACAGTGGAATGCTACTCAAATGTATTGGCCCTGATCAGATAGAAACAATCTTGGCGGACATCCACGTCGAAACCTGCGACGATCATTCCGGCGGTAGATCTCTCGAAGGAAAAGTCAAACTCCAAAGCTACTACTGGCCGACTATGGCGAAGGATGCTCGTCAATATGTTTAGAAATGCGAGCCTTGTCAATGGCACACTCGAGCGATCCATCTCCCTACATATGAGCTCCATCCTATAACGAGTACTTAGCCCTTTCATCAGTGGGGGTGGACTTTCTGGGTCCATTCCCTCCATCTCCAAGCAAGAAGAAGTATCTACTGTTGGCGACATACTACTTCACAAAATGGGTCGAAGCTGTGACAATCTTTTGAGAGACCGATGACAAAGTCATCAAGTTCATCAGGCAGAACATCTTCTCAAGATTCGGCACACCGCAAGTGCTCATCGCCAATAACGGAGCACAGTTCGACTCTAATAAATTTCGGGAATTCTGCCAAAGCTATGGGATCAAACTCTTCTATTCTACATCAAGGTACGTACCCTCAATGCAATGGTCAAGCTGAAGCCTCCAACAGAGCCATCCTGGGCACACTCAAGAAGAAGTTAGACGATAAGAAGGGACTTTGGAAGAAGGTCCTTCCCGAGATCTTACGGGGTTATCGGACCATACCTCGTCGATCGGCTGGGTTCTCACCCATCCGTTTAACTTACGGATCAAAAGCAGTTCTACCAACTGAAGCGAGTTGTCCAACTCTTAAGACTCTCGCCTTCGAATGGGGAATCAATAAAGAGCTTCACATCAACGATCTCGACCGTCTCGACGACCTTCGTGATCAGGCGGCCATTCGAGTTACCGACTATCAATAGAAGATCAAGTAAGCCTATGATCGCAAAGTAAATGAAAGACATTTCAACATCGATGACCTGGTCCTCAGAGCGGTCTTCCCAAACACAAGAGAACTAGGCAGCGGCAGTTCGCTCCAAACTGGGAAGGACCGTATATCGTCGAATCAGCGGGTGGGAAAGGTTCCTACCGACTCGTCACTCTAGAAGGGCAACGACTTCCAAGAGCATGGAATGCATCTCATCTTAAAAGATCCTATTAATACATGTAACCGCCTTCAAGTTATCAATAAAGGGTCCAACACTTCAAATTCTATCAAGATCTTATGAATTCTATCTCAACTCCTTCTCAAAGCCACAGTTAGTCTGGTTCATGTTGCGACACGGTTGGCTAACCTGCAACGGTACAAAGCTATGTGCTCTAGACGTAGGTTCAACCAAAACGGCTTTAAGCCTAAGTCAACCGATACATGGGTACTACGCTGAGTACCCCGAACCTATAATAGTGCATATGCTCCCGAGTCCCATAAGAACTCATGCAATCGTGCCTCGCCACAGTTAGTCCGGTTCGCGTTGCGACATGGCCGACTAACCTGCAACGGTACAAAGATATGTGCCCTAGATGTAGGTTCGACCGAAATGGCTCTAAGTCTAAGTCACCCGATACAAGGGCACTATGCTGAGTACCCCGAATCTATGGCGGCGCACATGCTCCCGAGTCCCGTAAGAACCCATGCAACCGTGCCTCGCCACAGTTAGTCCAGTTCGCGTTGCGACACGGTCGGTTAATTACTTGCAACGGTACAAAGCTATGTGCCCTAGACGTAGGTTCAACCAAAACGGCTCTAAGCCTAAGTCAACCGATACACGGGCACTACGCTGAGTACTTTGAATCTATGGTGGCGCACATGCTCCCGAGTCCCGTAAGAACTCATGCAACCGTGCCTCACCATAGTTAGTCTGGTTCGCGTTGCGACACGATCGGCTAACCAGCAACGGTACAAAACTATGTGCACTAGACGTAGGTTCGACCGAAACGACTCTAAGTCTAAGTCAACCGACACACGGGCACTACGCTGAATACCCCAAATCTCTGGCGTCGCACATGCTCCCGAGTCCCGTAAGAACTCATGCAACCGTGCCTCACCACAATTAGTCTGGTTCGCGTTGTGACACGGTCGGCTAACCAACAACGGTACAAAGCTATGTGCCCTAAGATGTAGGTTTGACCGAAACGGCTCTAAGCTTAAGTAAACCGATATACGGGCACTACGCTGAGTACCCCGAATCTTCGGCGTCGCACACGCTCCCGAGTCCCGTAAGAACTCATGCAACCTTGCCTCACCATAGTTAGTTCGGTTCGCATTGCGACACAGTCGACTAACCTGCAACGGTACAAAGCTACGTGTCATAATGTCGGCTCGATCGAAACGATGCTTTGCCTAAGTCGACCAACATTATGACGCCACGCCAAATACTCCACATGCGAACTCCTATCGAACAACAAGCCCAAGGTCCTGCCCTTGGTACTCGACGAAAGTCCAAAATGTCTAACACTTTGGCATTTTCTATCAACTCAAAGTCCTACCTTTGGAATTCGAATACACTTGAAGATACCGACATTCAATCAGAACATTCAGACATTCAAAGAGGCAAAGCATTCAAGCCAAAAAATAGAACTTCTATTATCAAAGTCAAGATACTACAAAATGGACCCGCAGGCATACAAAGAGCAGATACAAGAATGACTAATGCCTGCTCGACTTTTGCTTCGAAGATGCACGGCTAGAGGAGGAACCCACAGCATCTCGAAGGGCCGCCAGCGCCTTGTTAGCAGACTCCTAGAAACTGGCGTGGTTCACCTTCAGTTGCTTGTTCTCCTCAAGCAGAGCCTTCTCACGAGCAGCCACCTCATCAAGCTGAGTCTTCAGCTTCCCCATCTCTAGCTCCTACTCCTAATAGGCCAGCTTCAACTTCGAAGCGTTGTCCTGAATGGTCTTCAAAGTTGACCGAACATAAGAAAGACTCTCCTTCAGCTCAGCCACAGTCTCATCCCTCTTGGTGAGAGCATCCTGGGCCTCGTGCAACTCTTCCCCAAGCTGAGCAACTCTTAGGTCATATTCGACCTTATAGTGGGATTGGGTGCTCCTCTCTACGTTCTGCACCAAGGAGAGGATTTGCAAGCACAAATCAAATCAAGTCAGGGCAAAAAGGCGATAGAATATTTCAAAACCTTTGAAGTACTACTTACCATTCCCTCAGTTCGGTCCATGATAGCGTCGTGCATCTTGTCGTACATACCGGCTATCTGTTTTAGCATGCGGCCTGGTCTGTTGAGGTCGATGCGGCCGAACTCATAATACTTCGGCGGAGGGTTGTCAGAGCCACCTGCAAAGCATGAATTACGTCAACTATCGAATCCAAAAATTCTAACAGTCAAGCACAAGATACTTTTTATCAAAAGATAGAGTACAACTCTCGCTCGAAGATGAGCTGTCCGAAGACGAACCACTAGAAGCATCCCCGGAAGCACTCCCAGCACTGGGCTGCTGAGGGGATGGGACCTCGTGCAAAGTTCCCTCGATCTGTAGAGGTGGAGGAGAAGGAGATCTCCGCGGGGTGGCCTCTCCATCCCCCTCCTCAGCAATAACCTTCGCCTCCAACAAGGTGGCGATTGCTGCAGCCACTTCGGCGGCATCACCACCGGCTTCGGAGTCGACGGCCCGTCATCGACATCAATAGGAGTGGTTACTCTTTCGGTACGCTTCTTGCTCTTTGAGATCTTCAGCTGGCTGAAGTCATACTTCGGCTCAGCTTGATGACCGAGCCTGAGCTGCCCCATCTCCGCCTTAAGCTGCCTGGCAGCTGCATCGAGACTCCCTTGGCCAGGAGGAGTACGGTAGCCCGACTGACGGCTCCCGCTGTCGGAACCCTCCTCTTCCTTAGGCCCTTTGGTCCCGATGGGCGTTGAACCCTCCTCTCTCTCACCAGAGTCCTCCTCTTCACTCCCTTCGCTTGGAGTAAGTGAGGCACCACTAGGAGTGGGGCGAGGGACAGTGGTAACCTTTTGCTTCTTGGCAGGCGGCTTCCCCCCTCAAGTCAACTGCCTCTTGGTGACAACCTTCTTAGGGGGGATACCCTTCCTCCTCTTGGTTGCCACCTTCTGCATCACTACAATCTTCCTCGGCCGCTCAATCATTAGTGACAGAGGGAGGGGCGCTGCCGCATCTTCTTCCTCTCGCTCCGAGTATTAAGTGTTGTTGTCCTCAAACTTGTCCTTTGACTTGTGGAGTAGGTTGGCGAGGTCCCAACGTGCTGGCAGCATCGGAATTACTTGAAGGAGTGACTTCCGTAGGTCAACTCCAAAAACAAGTTGTCGAAGATAGCCTCCCTCTCTGCGGTGTACGCCCGATCGCCACCCCCTGGTAGCGCAGCACAAAGAAGGAAACTTCTTTCCTCTCGGTGATAGGGACTGGAAGAGGAGTCCACTCCCCGGAGACGGAGATCGGCCAGAACATATAGTTCTTGTTAGACTGCAGAGTCTCCTCTATAGGTCGAAGCGGTGACTATCCAACCAGGTAGGCAAAGGCTTTGTCCTTCCCCATGTTCCACTTGTAGTGGAAGAAGAAGTAGCCTAGCTCGATCTTCGGCTCCTCCCCCTCCGAGATCTTCGAGTAACAGGCTTTCAGCTGCTCTTGGCAATCTGACTCCAGGTGACAAAAGGTGTAGATGACACGCCAAGCATTGCCGCTGATATGCCCTGGCGCCAAGCCAGAAGTGTTGAGCAGCCTTGCGGCAAATGGAGGAAGCGATAGCCTCAACTCACTGTTCATCTGACCAACGGATAGTATGGTGTCTGTGACAACCAAGATCCAATAGTCCAATAGCCAAGAGCCAAGACTCATGAGACTGGGATGCCACGATGGATGAGATGAGGTAAGTTGTACAAGGCCATGAGTTAGCCTCACATCGCTTGGAGAGAAGGAGATCCTGAGCTACTTATATGATTCCCCTCCCAAACATAGAAGATGCGTTTTAAAATCGTGCGCCACTACGGATTTCGTAAGAACTCCATAGTTAAGCATGCTCGAGCGAAAGCAGTACTAGGATGGGTGACCTCCCTGGGAAGTTCACGTGCGGGTATGGGCAAAGCGGACAATATCTTGTGTGTTCGGGGCGGATGTTACAAAATGGTATCAGAGCCGGTTCTTCTCGCAATGGAGGGAGGTCTAATCCTACACGAGGATGTGTAGACTTAAGGGTGGTGGATTGTGACGACCAAGATGGATGAGGTGAGGTGAGGTGAGGTGTACAAGGCCACGAGTTAGCCCCACATCGCCTGGAGAGAAGGAGATCCTGAACTACTTATATAATTTTTCCTTCCAAACATAGAAGACGCGTTTTAAAACCGTGCGCCGCTACGGATTTCGTAAGAACTCCGTAGTTAAGTGTGCTCGGGCGAGAGCAGTACTAGGATGGGTGACCTCCCTGGGAAGTTTTCATGCGGGTACGGGCAAAGCAGACAATATCTTGTGTGCTCGGGGCGGATGTTACAGTGTCCGTTATCATATCCTGACTCGGGACCGAGATGAAAGTCCTTCGAGAGTCGATATCGAAATAGTTCCGAATTTGGGCAAGCTTGGACCTTGGTTCCTTCTCCTTGAACTTCCTCACCATCGAGGCCCATTCCTTTCGCTGCTGCTCCGCTGTCTGGAGGCCCACATCCCATCCAGTTACCTCCTCTTCCGCTAGCGGTATCAGAGGCTCAAGGACGCAAGGCATCTTTGGGATGGTCTTCGGCTTGCAAGGGGCGGTGCAGAAATCTAAGTCCATATGCCTCTTCATCCCCTTTCCAGTGCTGACAGGACCACTGGGCCGACAGAAGCGGAGTCTGATACCTTCATTGACCCAGATCCCCTGCTCTTCGAGGGGACGATGTTGATCTTCTTTTTTTCCGAAGCAAGAAGGGGGGATGGAGCAGTTGCGTGGGGGTCACCTTCAACCTGAACTTCCCGGAGGAAGTCGGAACAGATAGAATGGAAGCACCCTCAAACGCCATTGCAACTCTTCACTCGAAAACTCAAGGGAATCCAATCAAAAACTCAAGCTCTGGAAATTCTCAAACGGTGAAAATGATTTTTTCACCAAGGGCCATACATATATCCCTCGAAGTCCTGCACCTCGAGAAATATGAAGGCGAGAAGTGAAAAGGTGGGAAACGAAAATACTTGTCCAAATTCAACTTACAGAAGCTCAACACCTCACCTTCCAGTGAGACCTTTCATCTCCCAGAGAGCCATGTCAGAAACCCTGCATGAGTGCCACGTCAACATCTGTGCCACGACATCACCCATGCTACATCAGCATCAAAAAACAAGCGGTATGTTCAATTATTCTCATATTTAGATTCGCTATCAGCCTCATAAAAGCCGACACTATGATCGGCCTCGCAAGGCCGATACCCCCATCGGCCTTATTTTCTTAGTGATCAGCCTCAGAAGGCCCTTCTGAGGCTGATCACCAAAACTTTGAGGTTGATACGGCCCCATTCCATGATTAGCCTCATGACGCCGATACCCTGATTGGCCTCATGAGGCTGATACCCATATCGGTCTCACAAGGCCGATATACCCTATTGGCCTCATCTCTTTAATGATCGGTCTCAGAAGGCCCTTCTGAAGCCGATCACCAAAAGTTCGAGGTCGATAAGGCCACTTTCCATGATCGGCCTCATGAGGCCGATACTCCTATCGGCCTCACAGGGCCGATATACCCTATCGGCCTCATTTCCTTAGTGATCGGCCTCAGAAGGCCCTTCTGAGGCCGATCACCAAAACTTCGAGGCCGATAAGACCACTTTCCATGATCGGCCTCACGAGGCTGATACCCCTATCGGCCTCGCAAGACCGATATACCCTATCGGCCTCATTTTCTTAGTGATCGGCCTTATAAGGCCCTTCTAAGGCTGATTACCAAAACTTCAATGCCGATAAGGCCACTTTTCATGATCAGCCTCACGAGGCCGATACTCCTATCGGCCTCGCAAGGCCGATATACCCTATCGGCCTCATTTTCTTAGTGATCGACCTCAGAAGGCCCTTCTGAGGCCAATCACCAAAACTTCGAGGCCAATAAGACCACTTTCCATGATCGGCCTCACGAAGCCGATACCCCTATCGGCCTCACAAGGCCGATATACCCTATCAACCTCATTTTCCTTAGTTATCGGCCTCAGAAGGCTCTTCTGAGGCCGATCATCAAAACCTCGAGGCAGATAAAGCTATCGGCCTCCAACAGCCGATATGCCCTATCGGCCCCAGACACGCTCCTCGAGGTCGATATCCTTAGACTTGAGACCGATAAGGCTATTAGCCACCCGAGGCAGATAGCCCTATCGGCCTCCAGAGGCCGATCATGCTCGATCCAAGGCCGATATCCCTCTACCTCTGGAGACCGGCACTCCTCCTTCAACATTCGGGTACTTACACCCAATGGTTAGCCATAAACAACAGGTCGACAGACACACTTCCGGTTAACCCTAGGTAGGGGGTCGACAAGCATATAATGGTTCAGCAAACAAATCCTTGATCAACGAGGATTTCGACCATCTTCTCCAACTTGGGGTTAAGGATCAAATACAAACAAAGACCGACATCCCCCGCAGTCGGCCTCTCCACTTAGATCAGCTTGACGGATCATTACAGACATGAAGCTAAACGGAAGATCGACATCCAAGCTTGGCAGCGGTCACCTTCATCAACATAGCCCGGTTGGTCCTTGACAGGGGGTTGGTAGGCGCCTTGGTTGGCTCTTGGCAGGGGGTCGGCAGATTCCTCACAAGACGCAAGCCCAGATTACTTATGCATCAGAAGCCATGGATTGGAAACCAGTCTAGCTCAAACTCATGGTGGATCTCACACCAAAGAGTGAAGACTTGACGATCGAACGCTGTGCTGGGATGGAGGTAGAAGTCATCATTTGATATCAAGAAATCCTCACATATTCAAGACTCAAAAGCAGGTTGGCAAACAAACTCCTGGTCGGCCCTTGGCAGGCGGTCGGCAGATCCTTCTCAACACTTGTCAAGTTGTTCCAACGTTGACAAAACAGTTTTGCACCATAAAGTCCCAGCCAGCCAGGTTAGCACCTGCCTAGCTGGGAGGGGGTAACTGTGGGTGCAAAATCTGGCTAACGCCCGACAGTGGGACCCGCCAGTCCCACCTAGAGCCCACGAAGATGACAGTGGGACCTGCAGCCCTACTTGGGGCCCACGAAGATGACAGTGGGACCTGCAACCCTACTTGGGACCCACGAAGATGACAGTGGGACCCGCAATCCCGCCTGGGGCTCACGAAGATAATAATGGGGCCCGCAGCCCTACCTCGGGCCTGTACATGCCATCCGAAGACTGGTAAATCCCTCGGATAATTACCTAAACTCCTGATGTTTCAGAGAATATTCCAAGAATATTCCCAAACTCTTATATATAGTTAATCCTGTAAATAATACAGATCTAATTTCATTATTCCACTTTCTACTTTCTATTTTCCAGAGCTCTCTGAGCCTTCTGGTCTTTAGACTTCTAAACTCTCTCTACCCTCTGTCTATTTGTAACAAGCACTTCTCGGTCTGTTGAGAGTAGCTTTACATTTTCAATGATAATGGATTCAAAGGTTGTGTTTACCGCACGGAGACATAGGCTTTGGCCGAACTTTGTTACCACATCTTGTGTCAATTCTCTATTTCCCTCTTTCTCTATCTCAACAGTGACTGTGTGACAACTTAGCACTTAACATCATAGCGCGTCACTGCACGCCACACCTCGAAGGGTTAAACCTTCAATCGACTGTTGGAGGGGGATTACATACGACGGCCGAAATCCTCCCCCACAACAGCCACATCGAACCTCTCCCAGTCCAGTCCATTGTCTCCTTGGCTGACGTCGTAGCCATTTTGGAGCCCCTCAAATCTGTTCTCCGAGTCTGGCCATCAACGTAGCCCAGGATCAGATCCGATCCCCTGTGAAGCCCTCAGACCTGACGCCTCTGTGAAGCCCTTCAACGCACAGCCGGCGCAGGCCTCTTGTGTGATGCTATCTCACGCGAGGCCCTCTCATGCGAAGCCCTCTCATATGAACCCCTCGCGACATCGCCGCCGATCCTTGCGGCGCAACCCTCTCGTGCCTCTTACGTGAGGCCCTCAAGACATCACAACCCTCTCGTACAGAGCTCACATGCAAGGCCCGCACGTCACTGCCGATCTGCTGCGATTCCTGTACGAAAAGAACTCGATCCGTTGTGCAGGGATCGGGTGCGCCGATTCCGTGCGCTTCACCCTATGAGCCTAATCCGGTGCAGTGACATTGCTGTTGTTTTTCAAAACCAACACACCGACTCTAGGAGCCCGATCTTATCCCGTGCCCCTACTATGAAGTACCTTTGGTTTGTGTGCCCAATTACATGGGACCTTCTTCCATGTCGTCTTCCTCTTCGATGATGACTCTGCCAATCGTGACTCCTTACGAGATTTCGAGGGATTTCCTCCCTCTCGCAACAGACTTCATCCTCCAAGAGGTGTCCGACTGGCTAGGCTAGTCAGTCACCATGGAATCTGCACTCGAGGGGTGCAACCTTCGTGGGCATCTTGATGGCTTTGTCACCTATTCTTTTGATAATCCTGCGTATGGCCCATGGCGACTTCGTGATCAGCACATCAAGACATATCTCGTTGCCTCCGTAGATCGTTCCCTCGGTCGAGACATGGTTGGACTTGCTACTACTGTGATGATATAGGGCCACCTCACTGCCCGCTTTGTTGAGAAAAGCGATGCACGTGAGTACCAGCTTCTTACTCAAACCTAGTCAACACAGCATGGCGAGTTGATTGTTCATTAGTTTTACTATCAGATGCGATCCTATTGGCGCGGCGAGACCTACAAGATCTCACTCCTATTCCTGACCGATCACATGCCCTGGAGTACCAGCTCTACCGAGAGCGTCTCCAGCTTTACCAATTTTTTGCTACCCTTCGGCCTGAGTTTAATGCTCTGGCGGGTCAACTCCTTCATCGGGACAACCTTCCTCATCTTGATGAGGCTATCGCTGAACTGGTAGTTGAGGAGACTCGTCTGCGTACCCTTGACTCCAGAGCCTCGTCTCTTCTACCTAGTCTTCAGGGTGTACTGGCCGCATCTCCACCACCTCTAGCCTTAAGTCCTTCAGCTGCTTCTGTGCCTTCTCTCGCTGCTACTGCTTCACACAGTAGACCATTCTGCAGCCACTGTCATATGTCGGGTCACTTCCTAGACACCTGCTACTTGCTTCATCTGAAGAAGCATCTTCCATATAGAGATCGTGGTCGCGACCACGGCCGTGGTTGTGGTCATGGTAGACCGGCTCCTACTGGTGCAGCGATTGTCTCTTTCAGTCTTGGTTGGAGACCTACAGTCCATTCGTGAGGAGCTGGCTCAGCTTTGACTCTCTCAACAGTCTGCCACTTCTCCTAGACCTTCCACAGCCTCGGCCCTCTCTGCCTCTTCTGGTAGTTCTATTGTTTGGATATTAGATTCAGGCGCCTCGCACCATATTACTCCAGATGCCTCCTTACTTACTGCCTGTTGACCTACGACGCACTTGCCACCAATCCACACTGCAGATGGCTCTCATTTAGCCATCTCTTAGTTTGGATCCATTACATAGCCTTTGCTCCTGCTAGCCACCTCACCTTACCTTCTGTGCTTCACGCTCCCACACTCCATATGCACCTTATTTCTGTTAGTACTTTGTGTGACTCTAGCTGTTCAGTGACATTTACCTCTTCTTCTTGCTCTGTACAGGATCTATATACTGGCCGACTAATTGGAGCAGGTTGTAGGACAGAAAGACTATACCATATGCAGTTTTTTTACTCTCTGATTCCGTCTTCTTCTGGGTTTTGTGGAGTTATCTCTTCTGATGCCAACCTATGACACAGGAGGTTGGGTCATGAGTCGGAATCATGACTTAAGAGATTACTCCATTATGGAGCTCTAGGTCGTGATCCTTTTTCGTCCTTGTCTACTTGTATTGGCTGCAAACTCACAAAAGTTGTTGTCCTTTCCTTTTCATCTAGTACTTCTCAGAGCTCTGCTCTTTTTGATCTTGTTCACTTTGATATTTGGGGGCCTTCTTCTTTCCCATCAATGAATGGCTATTTATACTGTCTCATTTGTGGATGATTTCAGCCATTACACCTGGGTGTATCTCCTTCGTTGTCACTCAGATATTCTCCATGTTTTTCAGGACTTTACATCCATGATCCACACATAGTTTGGTTGTCATATTAAGATCTTTCACTCTGATTGCGCCCTTGAGTATCTGTTCACTGCTATGCGCACCCTTATTCAATCTCATGGGATAATTTTTCAACACTCGTGTCCTCATATCCATGAGCAGAATGGCCTTACTGAGAGAAAGCATCGTCATATTCTTACGACTACTCATGCTCTTCTCCTTTTAGGTTTGGTTCTTTAGCGCTTCTGGGCTGAGGCCCTTCTGACCTTCGTCCACCTCATCAATATCACCCCTTCGTCGGTCCTTCCTGATGAGGTTTCCCCTCACAAGTGCCTTCTTTCTACCACACCCGACTACAGTCATCTTCCTACATTCGGATGCACTTGTTTTGTTCCTCTTCCTCCCCATAAGTGCACGAAGATGTTTGCTCAAACATCTAAGTACATTATTCTTGGGATCAATACTGAGCGCAAAGGATACCGCTGTTTCATCGCTTGCGTATCTCTCAACATGTCTCCTTTGTCAAGGATATACTCTACTACTCTCCTGAGGCTCAGGATCTCACCTTCCTCGAGGTTCTTCTCTTCTATCCTCGCCACCTATGACTACTTCGTCATCTTCTCCGGTCCCCCCAGCTCTACCGGCCCCTTTCTCACTACCATCTCCCCCGGTACCACCAACTCCTTTGTCGGTTGTTTCCCTAGCTTCTTCAGGAGACTCCTCCAAGGCTTCCTCCTCTACATTTGTGCCTCTCTCTCCTCCTCGGGTTGTCTCTCCCTTTCCTCAGGTTTAATCTTGTCGAACTACCCATGTGTCTCCGTTTCCTTCCTCCTTCTCAGAGGATGTTGGCTCTCCTGCTGTTGAGTTTGCTCCTAGTACTCTGTCTACTGTGCTAGCTCCGTCATCGTCGAGTGTGGATCTGTGCCTACCCCTCTACCCCCAGCGCGAGCACCACCCACTTGCTCGCTTTAGCCATGCTATTGGGCCTTTTGACCGCTTTGGCTTTGCCTCTGTCTATAGCTACTAGCCTCAGTTTACTGTTTTTCTTACCACTGTGCATGCAGATCAGGAGCCTCAGTCCTACTCCGAGGCCTTTCAGTTTTCTCAGTGGCATCAGACAATGGATAAGAAGTTCCAGGCCTTTCAGTAGACTCAGATATGGGATGTTGTCCCACTGCCCTTTTGCGTTGAGCCTGTCAATTGCAAGTGGATCTATAAGGTCAAACACCGACCTGATGGATCCATTGAGCGACACAAAGCTCGAGTGGTGGCCTGTGACTTTACTTAGGAGTACGACATTGAGGAGACCTTTGCTCCGGTGGCTCAGATGACCACCGTTTGACCTCTTCTGGCAGTCGCAGTCGTTCGTCACTGGCCCCTTCTTCAGATGGATGTGAAGAATGTTTTTCTTCACGGTGACTTGTTTGAGACCGTTTGCATGGATCCTCCTCCCGGTCTCTGTATTCCTCCTCAGTATGTATGTCGTCTTCGTCGAGCCATTTATGGACAAGCAGGCCTCGCGCCTGGTTTGAGCGATTCCACGGTACTGTCAGATAGCTTGGTTACTCAGAGTGCAGTCAGAACCGCTCTCTGTTTGTGAGGTCGTCACCGCAGAACCGAGGGATCCTACTATTGTACATGGACGACATGATCATCACTATGGATGACTCTGATGCAATTGCTTGTCTTCAGCAGCACCTGAGAAGACTGTTTCAAATGAAGGACTTAGGTAATCTTCGCTACTTTCTCAACCTTGAGGTTGCATACAGTGCAGATGGCATTTTGCTCTCTCATCATAAGTACTTTTTAGACATCCTTAGCCGTGCTGCCCTCTCAAAATCCCGCACAATCAACACCCTTCTTGATCTTCACTTGAAGTCACGTCCTACATATGGAGTCTCTCTTTCAGATCCTACTCGGTACAGGCAGATTGTGGGACAGCTCGTCTGCATCACTCGACCTGATGTTGCATATGCCATCAAAATTATTAGTTAATTTATTGCAGCTCCACGCTCGGTTCACTATAATGCTCTTCTTTGGTTCCTCCGGTACCTTAGAGGGACAGTTACTCGCTCCTTGTTTTTGTCATTGTCTTCCTCTCTCAGTCTTCGAGCCTACTCAGATGCAGATTGGGCTGGAGATCCGACTACTCACCGTTCCACCACTTGTTACTGCTTGTTTATGGGCGATTCACTGATATCCTGACGTAGTAAGAAGCAAAAAGTGGTCTCTTTCTAGCACTAATACTGCGTACAGGGCCATGACCTCCATGACCAAGGAGGTAGTTCATCTTCGGCGTCTCCTTAGTGATCTTGGTATTGCTTTCTCCGGGCCTACTTCACTTCACTGTGATAACCGGAGTGCTATTCAGATTGCTAGCAATCCGGTTTTTCATGAGAGGACAAAGCATATCGAGATTGACTGTCACTTTGTCCGACAAGAGTATGAGGACAAAGCATATCGAGATTGACTGTCACTTTATCCGACAGGAGTATGGGGCCAAGACGATCTCACTCATCTTTGTTCCCTCAGCAGAGCAGATAGCTGACTTCTTCACGAAGTCACATCCTACGTCACGTTTTCGGTCTTTGATTGACAAATTCTTGGTGCATGATCATCATTGAGATTGAGAGAGAAAGAGAGAGAGGGGGGGGGGTTAAGATGTATTCATGTATATACACATACTTAGTGTATAGAGGACTCACATGTATTTTACCCTTATATTGGCCTAATGAGAGATCATTTCATTCTCCCCAAACCCTAGTCTCTCTCTCTCTCTCTTCTAGGGTTTGTAACAACGAGAATCTTTATAGGCACTTGATAACCTTAACATGGGCAACCCATTATCACCCTTTCCCTTGTGATATTTAAGGAGCTTCTGCATAAATGACGTACAATTTATTATAATGAGAAATAGTAATAAAGGACAATATAAACATTAATATCACCTTTCCATTGTGTGCCAAGAGAGAGTCAAATTCAGAAGGGAAGTACACTCTTATGGCTGATGGATTTCAACATCTTTGAATCATTGAAGCAACAAGCTGAATTTTTATCACACAGGACGCACAAGTGTAAACACCCTAGCTAGCTCATTATCCTACATTAGTGTACTGTACAGATCATCCATAGAGATGAAACATCCAACAAAGTTTCAACGTCCCTTCCGAGACATCCTAACTACCGGTGTGGTCTCCTCCACCACCCTGAAGATATGTACGCGCAACTCGATCGGACCTACGAGCTCGAAGGCACAAAAGTCTCCTTCCTCGAGGTTGTTACCACGCGCAAAGGCCGACCACCCTCCAGATAAGCGGTCTCTTTCGCTTGGGATGTAGATCACCACCCAAGCCTTCCCGCTCGGGTCTCTGATAACCATGTTGGTTCTTTTGCGAGGAAGATGCTCCCGTGAGAAGCAACTAGGAAACCTCTGCATTAAGTTAGTGCCGATCGATCAACACATTCACAACTAATTTTCAATGAGATACCTGTTCTTGGGATTTCAATACAAACTGGCAAATCGAAAACTTGGCCAAAGATCTGAATACTTGTAAGAGGATCATGCATGTTAAAGAATAGATACAAAGACAGAAGGGGGAAAAAAAGAATAATATCCGCTACCTACACAAGATTGATCTCCAAACAGAGGAAGTAAATCGACAATGATCAGAATCATAACCTGATGATGATGACGATGAAGAAGAAGAAGAAGAAGAAGAAGAGAGAACTAGACTAGAATGCGAGGGTGTAGTACAAGTGGTATGCATCTGGGGTGTACAAAGTTCGAACCCCGGTGGGAGGATACGAGGAGAGGTTGCGGAATTGAGAAAAAAAATGATGAAGAAATTAATGAACGGGAGGGGTCTAAGCTGAACCCCACACCTCACACGAGAGAGAGAGAGAGAGAGAGAGAGAGAGAGAGAGAGAGAGAGAGAGAGAGAGAGAGAGAGAGAGAGAGAGAGAGAGAGAGAGAGAGAGAGAGAGAGAGAGAGAGAGAGAGAGAGAGAGAGAGAGAGAGAGAGAGAGAGAGAGAGAGAGAGAGAGAGAGAGAGAGAGAGAGAGAGAGAGAGAGAGAGAGAGAGAGAGAGAGAGAGAGAGAGAGAGAGATTCATCTTACTTGTTCAATATGAAAAACAATGCAAGCCATTTTTAATGATTGGATTATAATAACAAGGCCATGTCATATATTTGCAATGTATATGTGCACATGTGTGTGTGTGTGTGTGTATATATATATATATATATATATATATATATATATATATATATATATATATATATATATATATATATATATATATATATATATATATATATATATATATATATTTCCAGGTCCAATTGGAAAGATATTTTACCAAACTCACCATCATATATGTCTTGTAGACGTTCGTTATTGTCATGCGTAGAACTATATAAGGAAAAATTGAGCTGAAGGCATTGGCGGCTTCCTGTGCTCTTGATCTTTCCTCTTCCGTCACAGGGCGTCTTCTAGATAAGTAGATTGTTTGGCTGCTAGTGTAGATCGGGAGCGCATCATTTTCTATTTTGATTTTGACATTCCCACTAGGTTTACCTGATGATTTCTGTCTTCCTGCATTTAATACACGTAATTGTTTGAAGCAAGTACTGGACCAAAATACAGAGAAATAGGTCGAGAGTAACAGAAGAATCTTTCCTATTTTCATTTTCAAATATGAGCAGGATAATACAATAAAGAAAACCATTGGTAGTATCACATGAGAGTCGCATTCACTCCAGCATCAGCCTTTTCTACCATGGAAGAATTAAGATGCCCAAGCGATACCCCTGGAGTAGCACATGAAACTTAGGAGCAAAAGCTCCATTGTATTGGGGCCTTACGGGCCTATGGCCAAAGAGACATGTACAAGGAGTGTGGTCACCATGAGTGAGAATACCACATAGAAGAATAAAATGAAAATACAATTAAAATGAAAATGAAAATACATGGAGAAATGAAAATTGTCTAAGCTACAAAGTAATGGCGAATCAAATGACAATCACTCTCAATAGGCTTAGGACATTCGTGAAAAACCAGATTGCTAGCGATCTGGATAGCACTCTGGTTATCACAGACTCACAATGAAGGAAGGTAGGGGCAGTCAGAATGATCAGACTATGTTCATTCCATCTTCCTTATGTGATCGTGTTATTCTCCTGCTATATATGTTGTTCTGATCCGAGGCCCTCGAGCAGCGGAACAGGACTTGCGTAGTATCACCACGGTGGAGATGACCACCGACAAGACCAAGCAATAGAATAAACACAAGCAAAATACCATAAGAAATTCCGGCAACGACCGATCAATGGATTTAGTAGTATGGGGAAAACCTGAGTATAAGAACAATTGTCTCTAACCAATCTCTCATACACCCACAAAGAGATCCCCCAAAAAAGAATAGATTCCACAGTCTTATACCCCGAAGACAAGAAAAGACCCTTCCCAAAAACCCTCCGGTCTCCAATGGTTTTCTCTCTCTCTCCCTTGATGACGGATACATTCTAAACCCTAACCCGGGATACTCATGTGCCACCACGATAATCATTTTCTTCATCCTTAGGGGTCCTTTTATAACCCCAAGTTCGTGCAAAACCTAGGAGAGAAGATAGAAACAAACCCCTAAAAGTTCTCTCGAAAACCCACGAAAAACCGCAACCAAAAACGCATTACACGTGTATCTATCCGGTGCTTGGCGCCCTAGGGGCTAGTTTCCTGCGCACGAGCCAGGCCGCCAGCCCCCGTTTTCGCTCCGTCTTCCGCCATCCTTCGTGCACAAACCTTGAACATATTGAGGGCTTGTTTTAAGCCAACATCCTCAACAATCTCCACCTTGGTTTCAAATAGGAAAAGAGTCAAAACCTTGCACACAAACTTCATCTCTTTGAACTGTGAATCCATATCCTGATCAACCTCGCCCCTAAGCGTGCTCCACCAGCACCCTTGTTCTTCACTGAACACTGCGCATGTGCCGCCGCTCTCTCGGCTAATGTCATGATCATGGAAGCTCCACCGATCATCCGTCGACGACCCCACCGTAAACCACGGCCCTTGATTCGCTCTGTGACGCTGCCCGCGCCCATCGCTCCCAAGCCGTTACCCGTCGGTCAACGCTCGAATATCTTCTGCACCCTGCTATACCATAGGTGTGCCCGCAACTGAGTCTGCCACCACCACGACCGTTGTCTTTTTTCCGTCATCCGTCGACAGCCACAGCACCCTGTTAAACGGTAGGTGTGCCCGCGGCTGTGCCTCCTGCTACCGCGCCCGTCAGCTCCCACATCGCCTGTCGGCGATCCGCACCGATGCCCGTCGGCACCTCCACTAGTTGCTCGTCGGCAACCCACATCAGTCCGCTCGTCGGCGACTGAACACGATACCATCGGCAACTCCCGTGCCATCGATGTGCTCCCCCTCGATCCAGGCACCTGCACATACCGTGCCATCACAACTTTCCCGCCGCAAACCGTCAAGCCGGGAGTAGGTACCAAGACCGCACCCTCCTCCCAAATAACGCATTCGGTGTCTCAAAAACGCCCTGAGGGAGGAGGTGCTCGACCGTAGCCTCCTCCGAAGACCCAAACCACCCGGAAAGCACTGGACCGTGCCTCTCCCCGACGTGCCCTTCGCCTAGGGCGCCGACCATCGTTACCAACAAGCCTCCTCGGGGGAGAGATGCTATACCGCAACCGGCTTCTAGCTTCCTCCTTGGATGCCGCTCCCGGGTCCTCCATCACACCACGTGCCGCGAGTGCGTCTCGGGCCTTTTTTCTCGGTCTACCTTGATCTACGCAATCGAACTAGAGCCTCCTCGGATCATCAACATGAAGCTCCGATAGCAATTGTTGTTGTGATCTGAGGCCCTCGCGTAGCGGAACGCGACTTGCGTAGTACCACCACGGTGGAGATGACTACCGATAAGACTGAGTAATAAAATAAACACAAGCAAAACACCATAAGAAATTCCGTCAACGACCGATCATTGGATTTACTAGTATGGGGAAAACCCGAGTATAAGAACGATTGTCTCTAACCAATCTCTCATACACCCACAAAGAGATCCCCCAAAGGAGAATAGATCCCACAGCCTTATACCCTAAAGACAAGAAGAAACTCTTACCGAAAATCCTCCGGTCTCCAATGGTTTCCTCTCCCTCTCCCTTGGACGGCTACCTTCTAAACCCTAACCCGGGATACTCATGTGCCACCATGATCATCCTTTCTTCATCCTTAGGGGTTCTTTTATAGACTCAAGTTTGTGCAAGACCTAGGAGAGAAGATAGAAACAAACCCCTAAATTTCTCTCGAAAACCAACGAAAAACCGCAACCGAAAACACGTTACACGCGTGCCTATCTGCTGCTTGGCGCCCTAGGTGCCAGTTTCCTGCACGCGGACCGGGCCGCCTAAGGTTGGCGCCCCGGGCGTCAGTCCCCGTTTTTACTCCATTTTCGCTCCGTCTTCCGCCATCCTTCACACACGAACCTTGGACATGTTGAGGACTTGTTTTAAGCCAACATCCTCAACAATATACTCCCCTCTTTTGTAGTATCCCTATCCATGAAGGGATTAAGATTGCTGCCAACAATTATGAGTTAGGAGACATCCCCCATCCAGTAATTAGTATGATATGAATTGTTAGTCAATTCTATAATAGCTTAAACTTCTGGGATCTAATTGTTAGGTTTAGACAGCCCATGAGACTCGGCCCATTACCCAAGCCCAGGGAAGAGATAAGCTTTGGCCTCTTGTTCGGTTGGATCTATTCGAATTTGGATCGATAGATGTAATTGGTTGAGATAGAGGTTGGCTGAAGGGATATGGTTGGAAGTGCATGTGATCCATGCAGAGTCAATCCCGTATGGGATTGAGATTCTCATGAATGCACGCAGTATCCCTCATCCCACTTATATATAAAGAGGTACATGCATTGCCTTTTATGAAGACATCGATATCTCGTGGAGCGGCACCTCTTCTAAAGGCTTCGAGAAGACCCCGTGCAAAAGAAGGAGAGAAAGAGTCAGGGTGAGGTGATGCTCAAGGGGAGGCCGTAGGTTCGGGTGCCTCCCCCCCGGGTGGTTCGACTATTACGATCGACGGCGCCCAGGGCAAAGGACTCGCAGGGATGGGCAACTGCTAGAGGCCTGGGGAGAGGTATGGTCCAGTGTTATCTCTCCCCGAGTTGTTCGGGTCTTTGGAGAAGGTTTCGAGGGGGAGGTTGCGGTTGAGTACCTCCTCCCTCGGGGTGGTTCGAGACACCGAAGGTGAGACCAGGAGGAGGGTGCGATCTAGGCACCTCCTCCCCGGCTCGACGGATCGTGTGATGACGGGCCGCGATGGCACGAATACGTGCGGATGTTGATCGAGGGGGAGCACCTTGATGATACAAGGAGTAACCGACAACATCGTGTTCAGCCGCTGACGAGCAGACTGATGTGGGATGCTGACGAGTGACTAGTGGAGGTGCCAACAGGCATCGGTGCGGATCGCTGACGGGCGATGTGGGCGCTGACGGGCACGATGGCGGCAGGCATGGTCTCGGGCACTTCTGTGGTCTAGCAGGGTGTGGAGGTTATTGATGGATGGCGGACTAAAGGCAATGACGGTCGTGGTGGCGGCGAACTCAGCCACGGGCACACTTATGATATAGCAGGGTGCGGGGGATAAGGTTCGAGCGTTGGTCAACGGGCAACAACTTGGGAGCGATGGATACGGACAGAGTCACAGAACAAAACAAGGGTTGTAGTTTACAACGAGGTCGTCGACAGGTGATGGACCGGAAGGGTGTGGCACTACCGATCAGAGCGCCGGATGTGGTGTACGATCACCAGAAGGAAAGTTGTAATCCGTGATGTAGCCCGCTTGCCAATGGACGAATCACGTTAAAGAATCATGTTTGGCTATGAGATTGCGGTCTCCCCTTTCGCATGTTTATTTCCGTGATCAACACTAGTGATTACGTAACACCGGCCTCGCACACTCAACCCATCACTTGCTACAGGTTAAGAGGGGGAAGAGTGGAAGACTCCTCAGGTTCTTTCTCTCTCTCTCTCGTCTCAAGTTGTCTTCCACCTTATTGTTTCCTCAAAAGGGTATGTGATATTGATGTCTACTTTCTATTCCATAATCATGAATGAAGCCCTAGATCCTGGGAGATTTTCATCAAGAAACTCTAGCACAAATAACCAAAATTTATAATGCTATAAGGGATCTACTAAAAAACATAGGTTTTCTACTAAATGGAAGGTATATTATATTAGCAACAAAATAAAACGTTTGGATATATCCCAAAACATGTTATGCAAGGATACAATATCAAGCAGTTTATTTTTGGACTACAAAGTAGATGGCACAAGGCACAATTGAATTCAACAAGAGATTGAGAAATCATGGAGAAAAACCATGAGAGAGAGAGAGATTCTACCACTATAGTCACTAAGCATCTGGGATACCTAAACAATTCTTTAGAATAAATAATGGTTAATGTTAAAAAGTTCCTTCTCCAACTAGAATTCTAATATGGTTTCCCCCTAGGAAAAGCTTTATCAAAATATGGGTCAATGTCTTAAGACTGGATCAGGCATTTAATCGGTAAGGTACCTGATCTGGTCCAAACCGGTTCAATCGTTTCAAAGAAACCTTTGTTTTATGTCATGGTTATTGAATTCCATGGAAACCAAAATTGCTAGAATTTTTAGATTTTGCACAACTGCTGAGGCCATATAGAATAATGCTAAACAACTCTATGGTGAACAAAAACAACATTGCCAGGATTTATGAGATCAAACAACAAATAGTACAACTTAAACGAGGAAACATACATGTTAATGACCGTATTGGTGAATTAAATAGCCTATTTGATGAGGTCAACTTCTATGTTCCTACTACAACTGATGAGAAAATCCTTCTAAAACAAAAGGAACAAGACAAGATCTTTACCCTCTTGGCTGCCTTGGGATCTGACTATGATATGATAAGAAGTCAAATCTTGATGACTTCAAAACTTCCTAGATTTAGTAGCTTTTGTGCTACCATATCAAGAGAGGAAACCTAGAATATTTATGAATGACACCTCCAATGAAAATTTTGTTTTGAAGAGTGAAATTCAGAAGAACGAAGTGTTTGTGCTGAAACCTTTGCCAAAAGTCACGGAAGAAGACAAGAGGGTGTGCGCTCTTATTGCAATTACTGCAAGAGGGACGACCGCATTAAAGATAAGATGGAAACTCCATGGTAGCTTGATAAGGACAGAAGGTTGAATATAGAGAATTTGCTTGAATAGTCCTAGAAGAAGCTCCATTTACTATGGAAAAACTGGCTTAGCGTCTTCATCAATTTGGTAAGGTTAGTGTTGCCTCGTCTGCTTCTAGCATTCCTCTTGAATCAGGTAATTCCACATCTCTTGCTCCTACACATTTAAATACTTGGATTATTGACTCTGGTGCTACCGACCATATGTCTGGAAGTTTGAATACTTTATCAGATTTTTGTTCATCTGCTTTGAAAAATCCTATCTCCATTGCTAATGGGTCTTTGGTTCCTGTCAAAGGAAGTGGAAAATCTAAAGTTCTTTACTTGCCCTCGGTTTCATCCAATTTATTATCCGTTAGCAAAAGCTCTCTCAATCACAATTGTAATGTGATATTTTTGCCTGAAAATGTTGTCTTTTAGGATCAGGCCACGGGGAGGATGATTGGTGAAGGAAAGCAAGTTCGAGGCCTTTACATATTGGATCCCTCTACTAGAGCTCTTTTTTCCTCCATGGTTAATGATAGCTAACTGTGGCATTGGAGATTTGGTCATCCTTCTGATAAGGCATTTGTTGTTATTCTCCCATCCTTGAAAATTGATTCTCATGATTGTGATATTTGCCAATATTCTAAGCAAACTCGGTTGCCTTTCAATTCCTCTAGCAGAACTAATGTAAAACCTTTTAGCTTAGTTCACTCGGATATGTGGGGTCCTCACCTGTAGAATCTTATTCTGGTTTTAAATACTTTGTTACCTTCATAGATGATTGTTCGCTTGTTACTTGGCTCTATCTTCTAACTTCTAAAGATCAAGTCTTTCTTACATTCAAAGAATTTCACAACATGGTCTCCACTCAATATGATACCAAAATTCAATTCTGCAATCCGACAATGGGAGAGAATATGTGTGTTAGAAACCCTCGCACCTCACAAAACCGGCTTGTAAGGGGAGGTCCACAGGGGGTATATTAAGCGGGTGATGGGTGCCTCCCTTACCGATGTGGGACTATCCGTTAACACTCCCCCTCACGCGGAGCACGCGTGGCAAGGATCCTCCCATGCGGAGCACGCATGGCAAGGCACGATCGGTGGGGAGCACCCGGAGCAGGAGCAGGAGACAGGCTAGCTCTGATACCATGTTAGAAACCCTCGCACCTCACAACGAGGAGACGGAGGGACTCGACGAGCAGCGACTGTGTGCAGGCAGTATGGGAGCCAAGAGATGCTGTAGGAAGCCATACCCCTGAAGTACGGGGGCGAGCCGGCACAAGGGAGGTCCCGTGCAGTCTGGTATAGAGGAGACGGACCGAAGGAGGAGGGCCAGAGGAGGAGCGGTGGGGCGATGGGGGGCAGTAGGGGGTGCAGGAGGGGGGCGGCGGGGCGTCAGGGGGTGCAGAAGGGGGCGGCGGGTGCTTCAGGGGATGGCGGGGGGGTCGGAGGGGCTGCAGGGGGGGTTCTGTTGGAAGAGGAGGGGCGCGGGGTGCTGCAGGAGATGCAGAAGGGGGGCGGCGGGGCTTCAGGAGGTGCAGAAGGGGGGTGGCGGTGGTTGCAGGAGGTGCAGGAGGGGGCGGCGGGGGCTTCCGGAGTGCTGGAGGGGCTACCGGAGTGGGGAATCGGGTGCTGGAGGGGTGGCGGGGGATGCAGGAGGTGCAGGAGAGGGCGACGGGGGCTTCCGGAGTGCTGGAGGGGCTGCCGGAAGGGGGAATCGGGTACAGGAGAGTGCTGGAGGGGCTGCCGGAGGGGGTAATCGGGTGTTGGAGGGGCTGCCGAGTGCTGGAGGGGCTGCCGGAAGGGGGAATCGGGTACAGGAGGGTGTTGGAGGGGCTGCCGGAGGGGATAATCGGGTGCTGGAGGGGCTGCCGAGTGCTGGAGGGGCTGCCGGAGGAGTCGCCTTCACCGCGGAGAAACCCTAGAGCTCTGATACCATGTTAGAAACCCTCGCACCTCACAAAACCGGCTTGTAAGGGGAGGTCCACAGGGGGTATATTAAGCGGGTGATGGGTGCCTCCCTTACCGATGTGGGACTATCCGTTAACAATGTGCACAAGCATTTTAAGTAGTTTAGAATTCATGGGATTCTGCATCAAACTTCATGTGTTGGAACCCCTCAACAAAATGGGATTGCTGAAAGAAAAAAAATCTGCACCAGTTAGAGGTAACATGATCCTTAATGTTTCAAAGCAATGTTCCTAAAAAATAACGGTGTGATGGTGTCCTTACTACTTGCTACTTAATTAATCGTCTCCCCACCAGAGTTCTCGAAAATAAATATCCCTTGGAAATTATGTAGAAAAGGATATTTCTTGTTCTCACTTACGAGTTTTTGGTTGCACTTGTTATGTTCATATGCAGAACAATGATAAACTAAGTGTCAGATCTATTAAATGCATCTTCCTTGGATACTCTTCTTAAAAAAGGGGTATAAATGCCTTGACATGAATTAGAAGAGATTTTACATCACTAGGGACATCGAATTTAGAGAAAATGAACCCTACTATCAAGTTCTTTCTAATCAATCCAATAATGAAAGTAGGTTTCAGGGGGAGAGTAATAATAACAGTGTCTTGCCTGCTTTTACTTGTGAAGAAATTGATTTCATACATGAATACCAAGAAGTGATGAATCATATCAATGAAGAAGCTGATAGTCATCGGGAAAATAATAACCCCCCTGTGGCTACTCATGATCCTCCTCCTCTTGCTCCAAGAAGATCTGATCGAGTCTCTCAACCTCCAAGGAAGTTACAAGACCTCTATACATATCATGCTGCTTCATATCCTCTACAACATTCAGTTGATTATAGAAATGTATCTGACTACTACGTTTCTATCCTGTCTAATCTTCCTTCCACGATTGAGCCATCTAAATTCCATGAAGCTGTTGTTCAGCAAATCTGGAAGACTACTATGAAAGAAGAACTTCAAACTCTTGACAAAAGTAACATATGGGATCTTTTGAGCTTCCTTAAGGGAAGAAGGTGGTAGGATGCACATGAATATATAAAATCAAACACAAAAGTGATGGAAGCATAGAGATGTATAAAGCAAGACTTGTAACTAACGGTTGTACACGCTCATGGGGAAGATTATAAAGAGACTTTTGCTCCTGTCACCAAGATGAACTCGGTAAGGGTGTTACTTTTGGTTGAAGCTAATCTTGATTGGCCCTTATATCAGTTGGATGTTAAACATACTTTTCTACAATGAGATCTTGAAGAAGAAGTCTACATGAGCCTCCCTCAAGGACATCCTGAAGATGGGAGAGGTAATAAAGTTTGCAAGTTAAGGAAAGCAATATATGATGGGAATGAGATCCATCCCCATGATGAGATGATTCAGACTTTGAATCACTAAATTTAGATGAATGTTCTAGAAGTTATGTTCAGTCAAAGATGGGTGACCGTTCATATTCTGCATGCACGTTTCTAGAGTATTCTCCAGAATTCTCTATTCTTTAGAATTCTCTATAATTCTAGAGTATTCTCCAAGAATTCTCTATTCTCTATGATTCTAGTGTATTCTTCAGAATTCTCCATGCATGTATGCATGCATTGGAGGAAGTGTTCCATTATGGCTTGGGGAATACCAAGAGGCTATCCTTCCCTATAAAAGGAGGGTAGATGGGTGTAGGAACACACAATACACAAGTTTGTAATCCACACAGAAGAGAGTTGTGAGTGAAGTTGTCATCCTCTCAAGAGTATTGGGGGAAGAGTTGTAATCCTCAAGCTATGTTGCAGCGGCTTGGGAAGAAGTTCCTGCTTGTAATCTCACATTCTATATAGTGGAATTATTGGAGTAAAAGGGGGTGAGGACGTAGGCACTACTTTGGTGCCGAACCTCGATAAATTTGTGTGTGTTTCTCTTTATATCTTCTCTTTCTCTATTTATTTCTATTCTCAACACAAGACGGGAAGGTTCTTTGTTTCCCAACAGTGGTATCAGAGCAAAGGTTTCTAATCTTCTTGTGTTGAGATGGATACTCTCACGGGTGGTGTTCGAATGATTAGCTTGAACGGCAACAATTGGATAATTTGGAAGGCGAAGATGGAGGACCTTCTCTATTGCAAGGATCTCTACGCACCAGTAGAAGGTGAGTCGGCCAAGTCGGAGGCCATGTCCGTAGAAGATTGGAAAAAGCTTGATCGGAAAACCATCAGCACCATTCGGCAATGGGTGGATGACACAGTGTTCCACCATGTGTCGAATGAGACTTCGGCGTATAGCTTGTGGAAGAAACTTGAAGATCTCTACGAGAGAAAGACTACCGGCAACAAAGCTTTCTTAATCCGGAAGCTTGTTAATCTTAAGTTCAAGGAAGGTGATTCCATTTCTATTCATTTTAATGAAATTCAAAGCATTGTAAATCAGCTTGCATCCATGAATATGGTGTTGGAGGACGAGCTTCAAGCACTCCTTTTGCTTAGCTCGTTACCGGATAGTTGGGAGACATTGGTGGTGTCTCTTAGCAATTCCGCACCTGACGGAGTTGTATCTACGAGCCAAGTTACAAGCAGCCTATTAAATGAAGAAATTCGAAGGAAATCTTCTAGCTTTTCCCATTCTCACGCTCTTGTTACCGAGAATAGGGGGAGGAACAAAAACCGGCAACCACATTATCATGACAAGTCGAGAGGAAGATTAAAATCAAGAAAAGGAGTTACTTGCTATCATTGTGGCAAGAATGGACACATGAAGCGGCAATGTCGCAAGCTCAAATGGGAGAACAAGCAAGGAAGATCCGATGAGAAGCCAGAAAATAAAGAAAGTGCAACCGTTGCCGTCGACAACGAGATTGTTCTCTTCTCAGTGTATGAAGAGGAATGTGCAAACCTTGCATGCCAAGACTCTGAATGGGTGATTGATTCTAGCGCCTCCTATCATGCTACTCCCTGGAAGGACTTCACTTCGCTTCGTGAAGGGAACCTTGGATCGGTAAAAATGGGTAACAAAAATTCTTCTCAAATTCTTGGTATTGGAGATATTTGTGTTACTACTAACCTTGGAACAAAGTTAGTGCTGAAAGATG
The DNA here is from genome assembly GCA_947650365.1 of Chamaelirium japonicum. Taxonomy (NCBI): domain Eukaryota; kingdom Viridiplantae; phylum Streptophyta; class Magnoliopsida; order Liliales; family Melanthiaceae; genus Chamaelirium; species Chamaelirium japonicum. Next base: position 67,056,405 of record OX393556.1, read on the forward strand.
TCAGATTTGTTCCGGACCTCCGTCTCAATTTGCTCTCTACCGACAAGCTTGATGATAAAGGATACACAAGCAACTTTGGTAAAGGATACTGGAAGCTTACCAAAGGAGCACTTATTTTGGCAAAAGGAAAGAAGTGTTGCACACTTTATAAAACCCAGTTGCACTTGGAAAAGGGTGAAAGCAATATAATAAAGGGCACCTCGATGGACTTGTGGCATAAGCGGCTCGGTCACATGAGCGAGAAAGGACTACAAACTCTCGCAAGGCGACATCTACTTCCATCAATGCAAGGTACAAACTTATCCCACTGCGATCATTGCATAATTGGAAAACAACACCGCGTAGCTTTTGTTAAGAATGCTAACAAAAAGGAAACTAAAATTTTGGATTTGGTTTATTCGGATGTATGTGGTCTCATTAATGTGAAAACACTTGATGGTGCTTCCTACTTTGTGACCTTCATAGATGATGCATCCAGAAAGGTATGAGTGTATGTCCTAAAATCTAAATATCAGGTTTTTGAAGTCTTTCAAGATTTTCATACAAAAGTCGAAAGGAAAAACGGGAAACTCTTGAAGTGTATTCACACAGACAATGGAGGTGAATATACTTCAAGAATGTTTGAAGAATATTGTTCTAAACATGGCATAAGACATCAAGAATCCGTTCCATACACACCACAACAAAGTGGAATTGCAGAAAGAATGAACCGCACAATTATTGAGAGGATAAGGAGTACGCTATCCTTGGCAAAATTGCCTAAAACATTTTGGGGAGAAGCAGTACGGACTGCTTGCTACTTGATTAATTTATCACCCTCGGTCCCTTTGGATGAGGATGTATCAGAAAGGGTTTGGAGTGGGAAGGAAGTGTCCTACTCTCACTTACGGGTATTCGGGTGCAAAGCATTTGTGCATGTGCCAAGGAGCAAAGGACAAAGCTCGATGACAAAGCCACACCATGCATCTTTTTAGGCTCGGTAGTGATGAGTTTAGCTATAGGTTGTGGGATCCGAAAAACAAAAAGGTGATTAGAAGTAGGGATGTTATATTTTGTGAAGATAAAACATTTGCAGATTTTGATCAAGTTGAAGAGCCACAAAATATTCATATTATCCCGGATATTTTTCCCATACCTATTACCACATCTTCTTTGCCACAAAATGATAATGATGAAGAAGTGCAGGAAGAAGATGAAGATGCAGCCATGCAGGTTCACCAGCTCCTAATAAGGGGGAGTTAGAGCAAGAACATATGGAGCTGCCACATGTGGATGAACAGCCGTAAGCACCTCAGTTGAGACGGTCGGAAAGAGAACGACAACCCTCAAAAAGATATCCAGCTACTGAGTACATGATGGTGACTGACGCAGGCGAACCAGAAAGTTTTCATGAAGCTCAAATTCATGAAGACAAAAATAAGTGGAAGAAAGCTATGCAGGAGGAGATTGATTCCTTGCATAAGAACCACACATATGATTTGGTGGAGCTGCCAAAGAACCGCAAAGCTTTGAAGAACAAATGGGTCTTCAAAATTAAGGATGAAGGAAATGGTCAAATCAAGCACAAAGCTCGGCTTGTGGTAAAAGGCTTCGGGCAAAAACAAGGTATTGACTATGAAGAGATTTTTTCTCCTGTTGTGAAAATGTCTTCTATTCGGGTTATCCTAGGTCTTGCTGCTTCCCTAGATCTAGAAGTCGAACAGTTGCATGTAAAGACAGCATTTCTTCATGGTGATTTAGAAGAAGAAATTTACATGGAGCAACCCGAAGACTTCGAGGTGAAAGGAAAGGAACACATGGTCTGTAAGTTAAAGAAGAGCTTGTACGAGCTCAAGCAGGCACCACGACAGTGGTACAAAAAGTTTGATTCATTTATGCTTCAGCAAGGGTACAAAAGAACATTTGCAGATCATTGTGTTTATATTCAGAAATTTTCTAAAAATGACTTCATTATTCTTTCACTATATATGTTGGAAAGGATAAATCCAAGATTGACAAGTTAAAGAAAGAATTGAGCAAGTCCTTTGATATGAAGAATTTAGGACCAGCACAATATATCTTGGGCATGAAGATCTCTCGTGATAAAAAGAAGAAGATGTTGTGGCTATCACAAAAAAGGTACCTTGAGCGTGTACTAGAGAAGTTCAAGATGAAGAACTCCAAGCCTGTCAGCACTCCTCTCGCGGGACACTTCAAGCTAAGTTCACAACAAAGTCCTTCAAATGAGAAGGAGAAGGAAGCGATGAAGATCATTCCATATGCCTCAGCTGTCAGAAGTTTGATGTATTTAATGATGTGCACAAGGCCCGATATCGCACATGCAGTTGGAGTGGTAAGCAGATTTCTTGCTAACCCCGGTAAAGCACATTGGGAAGCGGTAAAATGGATCCTGAGATACCTCAGAGGAACCTCTAAAAATTGTTTATTTTTTGGAGGTGGCAAGCCTATTCTAGAAGGATATACTGACTCTGACATGGCAGGTGATTTGGACAAAAGAAATCCACTTCGGGATATTTGTTCACCTTTGCAGGGGGAGCCGTGTCATGACAGTCCAAGCTGCAGAAGGTGGTTGCTCTATCTACTACAGAAGCTGAGTATATTGCTGCTACAGATGCTAGCAAAGAACTTTTTTGGATGAAGAATTTCTTAAAGGAATTGTCCCAGAATCAAGAGAAATATATACTTCATTGTGACAGTCAGAGCGTTATCGACTTGAGTAAGAATGCCACTTATCACTCAAGGATAAAACATATCGATGTTCGTTACCATTGGATCCGAGATGCTTTGGAGAATCAATTAATGCAGATTGTCAAAATTGACACAAGATTAATCCATCGGATATGATAACAAAGCCTCTACCGAAAGAGAAGCATGATCTTTGCAGAAGATTGGCAGGGATGGCTACGATATGAAGACTCTTCATCATGTGGATGGAGGGGGAGATTGATGGTAATGAGATCCATCCCCATGATGAGATGATTCAGACTTTGAATCACTAAATTTAGATGAATGTTCTAGAAGTTATGTTCAGTCAAAGATGGGTGACCGTTCATATTCTGCATACACGTTTCTAGAATATTCTCCAGAATTCTCTATTCTCTAGAATTCTCTATGATTCTAGAGTATTCTCCATGTTAATGTATAGAGATGGGTCGGGTTACATGTACAGTCGGGTCGGGTTGTATGGTTATACATGTACATATATATTGGGCTTGAGTCCCTCAATAGAGAGTATTCAATTCTCTCCAAACCCTAGCCTCCATCTCCTAACATGGTATCATAGCTCTAGGGTTCTCTCGTGCGACGACGGCAGCCACCTTCGGTCTCCCCCTCCGGCCTCCCTCCACCCGGCAAACCCCCCGACCCCTCCCCTCCACCTGCCGGCCCTCCCCCGACCCCTCCCTCCACCCGCCCGGCACCCCCCAACACCTCCCTCCACCCTCCGGCCCCCCCGACCCCTCCCCTCCACCCGCCGGCTCCCCCGACACCTCCCTCCACCTGCTGGCCCCCCCCCCCCCCCCCCGACCCCTCCCCTCCACCCGCCGGCTCCCCCGACCCCTCCCTCCACCCGCCGGCCCCCCCTTACCCCTCCCTCCACCCTCCACCCCCCTCCCCCCCCCCCCCCCCCGACCCCTCTCTCCACCCGCCCGGCACCCCCAACCCCTCCCTCCCCCCTCCGCCCCCCCCCTCCCCCCGACCCCTCCCCTCCGCCCGCTGGCTCCCCCGACCCCTCCCTCCACCCGCCCGGCACCCCCCAACCCCTCCCTCCACCCTCCGGCCCCCCCTGCCCTCTCCCCTCAACACCCCTTCTCTGTACCTAACTGTCCGTCTCCTCTGTACGGACTGCCTTAGACCTCCCTTGTGCCGGCTCGCCCTCGTACTTCAGGGGTATGGCTTCCTACAGCATCTCTCGGCTCCCATACTGCCTGCACACAGGCGCTGATCGTCGAGCCCCTCCGTATCCGTATTTTGATGGTATTCTCGGGCCACGTCCCTCCACCACGTCAGTCGACTGTGGACGTCGTCAGGGTCCCCTCCGCCATGATGGCGAGACTGCTGCTGCTGCTGGTCTCCCTACAACAGCACCGCCTGCCACCACTCCTGCTCCGTCTCGGTCTTACTCCGACCGCCTCCAGCGCTTTGAGGAGTTACTGTTGCGATACCTCGCCTCTACCAGCTCTTCGATAGATCACAGTCTCTCTGCCACTCCGGGTACTTCTGCTCAGTATCGGTCTTACTCCGACCGCCTCCAGCGCTTTGAGGAGTTACTGTTGCGATACCTCGCCTCCACCAGCTCTTCGACAACTCACAGTCTCTCTGCCACTCCGGGTACTACTGCTCCATGGATCTTCAACTCGGGTGCCTCCTGCCACCTTACCTCCGATCCTTCTGTCCTCACGGATTGTAGCCCTGTTCCTACCCACATGGGGATCCACACTGCTAACGGGACTCGTGTATCCATTACGCAGTGTGGATCCATCACCTCTACCTCCGATCCCACTGGTCGCCTGAACTTACCTCGTGTTCACCTTGCTCCCCGCTTAAACATTAACTTAATATCTGTTAGTTCTCTTTGTGACTCGGGCCTGATCGTTACATTTACTTCTTCTTCTTGTTATGTGCAGGATCCGCGGGTGGGTCAGAGAGTTGGGCTGGGTCGTCGAGCAGGGGGACTCTATCAGTTGGATCACCTCCAGTTTCCCACTTCCACTCCGTTAGCTCTGTCTGTTACCTCTAATGCCGATTTGTGGCACAAAAGGTTAGGTCACATATCCAGTGATCGACTCCAAAGCGTTTTTCGCTCTGGCGCTTTGGGTCGGGTGTCCTTCTCCTCTCTCTCTGTCTGCACTGGGTGTCGATTAGCAAAGCACCTTGCTCTTCCTTTTTCTACTAGTGTTTCCCGTTCCAGCGCCCCTTTTGATCTCGTGCACTCTGACGTATGGGGTCCTGCTCCAGTTGCCTCTTTTACTGGTTTTCTGTATTATTTGAGCTTCATAGATGATTACTCCCACTGCACCTAAGTTTATCTCATGCGTCGCCGCTCCGAGATTCCTTATATTTACAGGACCTTCACTACTATGCTTCATACCCAGTTTGGTCGGCGCATTAAGACTTTTCGGTCTGATTGTGCCCAGGAGTATCTCTCCTCTGAGATGCGTGAGATCCTTCAAACTCACGGCACTCTTCACCAACAGTCCTGTCCCCACACCCATGAACAAAACGGAGTCGCCGAGCGCAAACATCGCCATGTCCTCGAGACAGCACGAGCTCTACTTCTGTCTGCTTCTGTTCCACATTCCTACTGGGCTGAAGCTATCATGACCGCTGTTCACCTCATCAACATCACTCCGTCCTCATCCCTCTCTGGTGTTTTCCCGTACGAGCGGCTTTACTCCACATCTCCTGACTACTCTCTTCTTCGTACCTTTGGGTGCACATATTTCGTCCTCCTCCCTCCCCATGAGCGCACCAAACTCTCTGCTAGGTCTGTTAGGTGTGTTCACTTAGGACTCAGTCGGGAGCACAAGGGCTATCGGTGCTACGATCCCTTAGCTCGTCGGATCCGTGTCTCTCGCCACGTCTCCTTTGTAGAGGATGTCCCGTACTTTTCCACTAAGTCCCGGGATCTTCCCTCACCCTTTACGTCATCTTCTACGTCGTCACCCCCTCTCACCATCCCCTTCCTACCTCCGTATCCTACTCCTACGCCCACTTTTCCGGTTGAGCCTCCTCCACCACCTCCACCTCCACCTCCCTCTCCCCCGTCACCTCCACCACCACCACCTATTACTCGTGTCTATGTTCGTCGGTCTGCAGCTCCTCCTTTAGAGTCGGTTCACACTGGTACTCCCTCGCCTGATGCTGTTGCTCCCTCCTCACCGGCCGTGGATCCTGCTCTTGTTCGGCGCTACCCGGCGCGCGAACATCACCCTCCTGACAGATATGACTACTCTCTGGACAGGTTTGGCTACTCTGTCTTTACCTCTGACTCTCCTGACTCCTCTGGCTACTCTGCCATTGCCTCCTATTCTCCAGCTTATCAGGCTTTTCTTACCGCACTTCACACCCACCGGGAGCCACAGTCGTACCGTGAGGTAGCCTTACACCCAGAGTGGTGGCAGGCCATGTCAGTAGAGCTTGAGGCTTTTCAGCGGACCCAGACATGGGATTTGGTGCCTTGTCCCTCAGGCGTGGTGCCTGTTAGCTGCAAGTAAATCTTCAAGGTCAAGACTCGCCCTGACGGATCCATTGAGCGACACAAGGCCCGCCTCGTTGCTCGTGGCTTCTCCCAGAGTCCCAGGAGTATGGGATTGATTACGAGGAGACGTTTGCTCCAGTTGCTCAGATGACTACTGTGCGCACCCTCTTAGCTGTGGCAGCTGCTAGAGGGTGACCTCTACATCAGATGGATGTGACCAATGCATTTCTTCATGGTGATCTCTCCGAGGAGGTATACATGGCTCCTCTACCGGGCGTCCCTGCTCCTTCAGGTCAAGTATGCCGTTTGCGCCGAGACATCTATGGGCTCAAGCAGGCCCCTCGTGCCTGGTTTGAGCGATTCCGCAGTGCAGTCCTGGCCGCCGGGTTTGTTGAGCGCCACTCCGACTATGCCCTGTTCACTCGCTCCTCCAGTCAGGGTATTGCAGTTCTTCTCTATGTGGATGATATGATCATCACCGGGGATCATAGTCACCAAGTTCGGGTTCGGCAATAAGTCGGCAAGGGTAAAACTCGGTAAAGTTCGGTGAAAATCGAAAAGTTCGGGAAAAAAACAGGTAAAAGTCGGCAAAAAAAACGGGTTCGGGTTTTAATCAGCGAGGGTAAAATTTGAAAAAATTCAGCAAGTTCGGGGCCCTAGCCTGTGGCCCTGTGTCGCTCCGCGGTCGGAGAAGAGAGGGATCAAACTGTTTACTCTCAGAGAACAATGGCCAGTCGATTATTAATCGTGCGGTAACATAGACCCGCAGAATAACTTAAAATAAAATCACGCTGTCACAAAAAGCAGCCGACTTAATCCGTTTTATTCAAAAAATCACCGAATAAATCGGCGATTTTTGTGACTTGATTAAATCGGGGTTAAAATCGGCAAAAAATCGGTAGAGTTGTTAGTCGCGTTTTAAACGCGATTTTTTCAATAAATCGGAGATTTTTGTGACTATGCCGGGGATGACAGTGCCACCATAGCATCCCTTCAGCGTTACCTCCAGAGTCAGTTTGAGATGAAAGATCTGGGCTCTCTTCGCTACTTTTTGGGGCTCGAGATTGCCCGGTCAGCTCGTGGTCTGTTGGTCTCCCAGCAAAAGTACATCTCCGACATCTTTGTTGATGTTGTTCTTACCGACTCTCGCACTGCTGACACACCCATGGATCTCAATTTGAAGCTTCTAGCTACAGATGGTGAGCCGCTCCAGGATGTCTCCCGCTACTAGAGGCTAGTTGGGATGCTCGTCTACCTCACTATGACCCGGCCAGACATTGCCCATGCTGTTGGCATTGTCAGCCAGTTTGTTCAGGCTCCACGTTCAGTTCACTATGCAGCTGTCCTTCGGATTATCTGCTACCTCCGAGGCACCGTCACCCGTTCACTACTGTTTTCCTTCATCTCTCCGTTGGTGCTGCGTGCCTACTCCAATGCAGATTGGGCAAGAGATGTAGCCACTCGCCGCTCTACTACAGGATGCTGTGTGTTTTTTGGTAATTCTCTTATTTCGTGGCGCAGCAAGAAACAGGAGTCTGTTGCTCGCTCCAGCACCGAAGCCGAATACAGGGCTATGGCTTCCACCACCGCAAAGATTGTCTGGCTTCGCCGCCTTCTGCTCGACTTGGGAGTTGTGATATCCGGATCCACGCCTCTCTTCTGTGACAACCGGAGTGCTATTCAGATTGCTAGCAACCCGGTCTTCCACGAGCGAACAAAACACATTGAGGTTGATTGTCACTACGTTCGCCAAGAGTTTCTCGACCATACCATCTCTTTGCCATTCATTCCATCATCGGAGCAGACTGCTGATTTTCTGACGAAGCCCCTTACAATTGCTCGCTTCCGGCACTTTATCGGCAAACTCTCGGTTCATGATCCACCGTGAGTTTGAGGGGGAGTGTTAATGTATAGAGATAGGTCGGGTTACATATACAGTCGGGTCGGGTTGTATGGTTATACATGTACATATATATTGGGCTTGAGTCCCTCAATAGAGAGTATTCCATTCTCTCCAAACCCTAGCCTCCATCTCCTAACACTCCAGAATTCTCTATTCTCTATAATTCTAGAGTATTCTCCAAAAATTCTCTATTCTCTAGAATTCTCTATGACTCTAGAGTATTCTCCAGAATTCTCCATGCATGTATGCATGCAGTGGAAGAAGTGTTCCATTATGGCTTGGGGAATACAAAGAGGCTATCATTCCCTATAAAAGGAGGGGAGATGGGTGTAGGAACACGCAATACACAAGTTTGTAATCCACACACAAGAGAGTTGTGAGTGAAGTTGTCATCCTCTCAAGAGTATTGGGGAAGAGTTGTAATCCTCAAGCTACGTTGCAGCGGCTTGGGAAGAAGTTCCTTCTTGTAATCTCACATTTTATATAGTGGAATTGTTGTAGTAGAAGGGGGTGAGGACGTAAGCACTACTTTGGTGCCGAACCTCGATAAATTTGTGTGTTTCTCTTTAGATCTTCTCTTTCTCTATTTATTTCTATTCTCAACACAAGGCGGAAAGGTTCTTTGTTTCCCAACAATATATGGCCTAAAACAATCCCCAAGAGCATGGTATGCTAAACTCAGCTCAGCTCTTCTAAAAATTAGCTTTAATAGAAGCTCAGCTGACTCATCTATGTTTGTTCGAAGAAGTGGTTTTGGTACAGTAGTAGTACTAGTCTATGTCGATGACATTGTAGTTATTGGAAGCTATGCTCAAGGGATTCTTAAACTAAAAAGCTATCTTCATAAAGTTTTTGATATTCAAGATCTCAGAATATTGAAATATTTTTTAGGAATTGAGGTAGCACATTCAAAAAAAGGTCTGTATATCTCTCAAAGACGGTATGTCATAAACTTTCTAAAGGAAACAGGCAAGCTTGGAACAAAGCCTATTGATACTCATGTTGATATGAACTTCAAAATAAATAGTGAAGGAGGCAAACCCTTAAAGGATGTTGGTAGATTCCATCGTGTGGTTGGAAAATTGATTTATCTAACTATAACTAGATCTGACATCACATATGTTGTGAGCCTTGTTAGCCAATACAAGCATGCACCTAGATCTACTCATATGGATGTTGTTGACAGGATATTGAGATATCTCAAAGCTTCTCCTGGAAAGCGAATCTGGATGAAGAGGAATCATAACCTAGGTATTTCAGGATTTTCATATGATGATTGGGCTTGTAATCCTATCAATCGAAAATCCACTACTGGATATTGCACGTTCATCGGTGGCAACCTTGTTACATAGAAAAGCAAGAAGCAATCAGTGGTTGCGAGATACAGGGCTGAAGCTGAGTACCGGGAAATGGCCTCCACTACTAGAAAGCTCTTTTGGCTGAAAGATCTTATCAGAAATCTTGGGATCCAAAATTTTGCACCTATGAAGATGTTTTGCGATGTTAGTGATAGTGTATAGTTGAGATACATATACCCGTAGCTAGCCTGTATAGGACACCCTTTTTTGTTCCTTTATTGTATCTTCATATATATTTGGCACTTGGCCTAATGAGACGGTTCAATCTATTCTCCCAAAACCCTAGCCTCTCTCTCTCTCCCTCTCCATCCTCTCCATGCTAGGGATTGTCACATGGTATCAGAGCTCTCGATCCCGAGGACCTCCGATGAGATCTGATCCCCAGCTTCCTCCGGCGACCTGATGTCTACGGGTCCGGCGAACTCAGGCCGTCCGACAGCCAGATCTGGATCAGACCCGAGATCCGGCTGTTGCTGATCTGAGACCCGGCGAGCTCTCCTCTCCCGGCGAGCTCTCCTCTCCTCTCCAGATCAGACCTGAGATCCTCTCCTCTCCTCTCCGACTGTTGCTGATCTGAGATCCGACCTCGACCTGAGATCCTCTCCTCTCCTCTCCGGCGTCAGCTTCCCCTGCGACCTCTCCTCTCCGGCGCCAGCTTCTCCAGATCTGAGCGTGAGATCCAAATCTGACGTGAGATCCAGATCCGAGCGTGAGATCCTCTCCTCTCGACCTGAGATCCTCTCCAGCGTCAGCTTCTCCAGATCTGAGCGTGAGATCCAGATCTGACGTGAGATCCAGATCCGAGCGTGAGATCCTCTCCTCTCGACCTGAGATCCTCTCCGGCGTCAGCTTTTCCAGATCTGGCGTGAGATCCAGATCCGAGCACATACCTGAGCAGATCCGGCCTCCGATCTCCAGATCTGAGCGACGACCGGCGTCCCCTGCATCCGGATCTACTTCATCTCCGATCTGCTTCATTTCCGGATATGCATCCCCTGCTCGAGATTCCGCTCCAGCAGTTCGCCCTCTTCCAAGATCTGACCTCCAGATCCGTCCTCTGGATCCAACCGGAGATCCGACCGGATCCTCCTCTGTATCGGCCGTTAAGCTCCTCCCCTTCTACAGATCCGGTGAGGGACTGCTGCAGAGACAGCTGACAACCAAGCGAGAAGAGAGTAATCGGCACCGAGTGAGCCACCATGGCCGACTCCTCCTCCGTAGATGCTCCTCCGCCCGTGCCACCGCACTCTGAGAGCCTCCCATTCGAATATACTCGCGACTTCCTGCCGAGCTCGACAGACTTTCCTCTCGCCTCCTCCGCCGATTGGGAAGCATGGGCAGCCACCGTCCAGACCACGCTTCTCGGACGTGGCCTTCTTGGATTACTCGACGGCACCACCACGGCACCAAGTCAGGCTTTCCCTGCCGCTCTTCAAGCGTGGCGTCTTCGTGATGCACGGGTCGCCGCCTACCTTGTCGCTTCAGTCGATCGGACGATGCGTGCTGACCTCGCCGCCCTTGGAGCATCCACAGCCATATGGCGCTCCTTAGTTGAGCGTTTCGTGGAGTCTAGCAGCGCTCGCGAGTATGCTCTTCTCTCCCAGGTCTAGTCCGAACAGCAGGGTGATCGTACGATCCAGCAATTCCATGCGCAGATGCGTGGTTACTGGCGGGAGCTTCAGTCACTGGTGCCTCTCGTCTCTTCCGAGTGCCGTGCCGTCCATCAAGCCTTCTGGGAGCGCCGTCAGCTTTACCAGTTCCTGATGGCCCTTCGCCCAGAATTTGGCCCACTTGCTGGCGCCCTGATCCACCGAGACCCACTTCCACGCTTGGATGCTGCCATTGTTGAATTCGTCGCAGAAGAGACCAGGCTACGCACCATCGCCACCAGGGCTCCTCCGTCCCCCTCCAGCCATACGGGCGTTCTTGCTGCAGCCCCAGCTGTCTCTCTTACTTCTGCTTCTGGTCGTGATCGGTTTGTGTGCACTCACTGCCACAAATCAGGCCACGTCGTCGCCACATGTTGGAAGCTGCATCCCGAGAAGAGGCAGGGACCCCGAGGACGTGGTCGACCCGTTGTCTCTACTGCTGCTGCTGCTACTGCTCCGTCCTCTCCTCGCACGGTTCCATCATCACCCCGAGGTTCCTTGGACGCCCCTGACGCTACTCAGCTCCTTCAGCAGCAGCTTGCACAACTTCAGTTCCGCCTAGACCAGCAGGCGAGTTTCAGCTCCGCCGAGGCTTCCAGCGCCTCCAGTTCCTCTGCTCACTTAGCCACTCCCGGTACCTTCGCCACTTGGATTCTGTACTCTGGGGCCTCCCATCACATGACTTCCAATGCTTCCTTGCTTACCGACTGCCGACCGGCACCGCACATCCCATCGATACACACTGCAGATGGCTCTTCTTTAGCCATCTTACAGTGTGGATCGATTACCGCCACCACAGAACCGAGCGGTCGTCTCTCTTTACCCAATGTGTTGCATGTACCCCAGCTTCGCATGCAACTCATCTCCATTAGCAGTCTTTGTGACTCTGGCTGTGTTGTGACTTTCTCCCCTTCTTCTTGTGTTGTGCAGGATCCACGTACCGGACGGGTGATTGGCGCTGGTCGTAGGTCAGGCGGGCTGTACCATCTCGAGCATCTCCACCTTCCCCTCATTCTACCTTCTGGCGTCTGTAGTTTAGTTTCTTCCGATGCCGACCTGTGGCACCAAAGACTAGGCCACATTTCTGAGTCTCGCCTTAAGAGCTTACTTCAGACTGGAGCTCTAGGTCGTTGCTCTTTTTCTTCTTTATCCACATGTACCGGTTGTAAGCTTGCCAAAGCTACAGCCTTACCTTTTCCTTCTAGTATCTCTCAGAGTTCTGCTCCCTTTGACTTAGTACACTCTGATATTTGGGGCCCTGCACCTCTTCCTTCGATGTGTGGCTATCGCTACTATATCTCTTTCATCGATGACTTCAGCCGATACACTTGGGTCTACCTTCTTCAGCACCGCTCTGAGGTTCCTCAAGTCTACCAGATTTTCAGCTCGATGGTCCACACACAGTTCGGTTGTCGCATTAAGACTTTTCGGTCTGATTGCGCCCTCGAGTATCTCTCTACTGCTATGCGGACCCTTCTTCAGTTCCATGGGACCTTATTCCAGCACTCCTGTCCTCACACACACGAGCAAAACGGAGTAGCCGAGCGGAAGCACCGTCATATCCTGGAGACGACGCGTGCTCTTCTTCTCTCTGCTTCCGTTCCACGCACTTTCTGGGCTGAGGCTGTCTTGACATCAGTCAACCTCATCAACATCACCCCTTCTTCTGTTTTCCCGGGTGGTGTATCTCCCCACGAGCGTCTTTTCTCCTCTACTCCTGACTACAGTATGCTTCGTACCTTCGGGTGCACCTGTTTCGTTCTCCTTCCACCCCATGAGCGCACGAAGCTGTCCGAACGAGCAGTTAAATGCATCCTCCTTGGAATCAGTGCCGAGCACAAGGGTTATCGTTGCTATGACCCCTTGACTCGTCGTCTTCGCATCTCTCGACACGTCTCCTTCGTCGAGGATGCCCCTTACTACTCCTCTACAGCTCAGGACCTCACCTTCTTGGAGACTCCTACCACCCTATCTTCGACTCTCAAGCCCCTTCTATCACCCCTTTCATCCAGCTCCATTTCTCCCCCTGCTTCCAGTGATTCTTCCACGGAGTCTTCCTCCGTCCCCTCCTCTCCTCCGTCACCGTTTTCTTCCGTAGGTCTTCCTCATACTCCCGACGTCCATGGTACTCCGCCTGCTACGCTCAGCCAGACGTCACCGGTCGTGGATCCTCGCCCGCCACCCCGCTATCCTCAGCGCGAGCACCACCCACCTGATCGCTTCAGCTTTAGCTCTGGCCCACCTGACCGTTTTAGCTTTGCCACGGTTACCTCCTACTCGCCTTAGTTTACAGCCTTTCTTGCAGCCCTTCACACAGACCAGGAGCCTCGATCGTACCGGGAGGCTGTCCAGTCCCCTCAGTGGCGACAGGCTATGAGCGAGGAATTTCAGGCTTTTGAGTAGACTCAGACTTGGGATATCGTCCCCCTTCCTGTTGGCGTTGAGCCTATCAGTTGCCGGTGGGTCTACAAGGTCAAGCGGCGACCTGATGGTTCCATCGAGCGGCACAAAGCTCGGTTGGTGGCCCGTGGCTTCTCTCAGGCATATGGAATCGACTACGAGGAGACTTTTGCCCCCGTAGCTCAGATGACCTCCGTTCGTGCACTCCTGGCAGTTGCAGCTGTCCGCCGATGGCCTCTTCTCCAAATGGACGTGAAGAATGCCTTTCTCCATGGTGATCTTTCAGAGGTCGTCTACATGCAGTCACCCCCTGGTTTGCATACTCCTCCCCAGCATGTTTGTCGCCTCCGTCGAGCCATCTACGGGCTCAAGCAAGCCTCTCGAGCTTGGTTTGAGTGTTTTCGACGAGTCGTCACCGAGATCGGCTACATTGAGAGCTCGTAGGACCACTCGCTTTTTGTGCGGTCATCTCCTCAAGGCAAGGCCATTCTCCTATTATATGTCGACGACATGATCATCACAGGTGATGACTCCGCTGCCATCACTTCCCTTCAGCAGCATCTTCGGCGCCGGTTCCAGATGAAGGATTTAGGTCCTCTTCGCTACTTCCTTGGGCTAGAGATCGCCCACAGTGAGCGAGGGATTCTACTATCCCAGCAGAAGTACACAGCTGACATCCTTAGCCGTGCTGCCCTTTCTGATGATCGCTCTGCTGTCACCCCTCTCGAGCTTCACGTGAAGCTTCGTCCCACCGATGGTGAGCCTCTCTCAGATCCTACTCGATACCGACAGATCGTTGGTCAGTTGGTTTACCTCTGCATCACCAGGCCCGACATTGCTCATGATGTCAGCATCATCAGCCAGTTTGTCGAAGCCCCTCGCTCTGCTCACTATGCTGCCCTTCTTCGACTTCTCCGTTATCTCCGAGGCACCATCACCCGGTCGCTCTTCCTATCATCAACTTCTCCTCTGGTTCTACGTGCCTACTCGGATGCTGACTGGGCTGGTGATCCGACCACTCGTCGATCGACTACCGAATATTGCCTATTTCTTGGAGATTCTCTTATCTCATGGCGCAGCAAGAAGCAGAGCGTTGTCTCCCTTTCCAGTACTGAAGCAGAGTTTCGGGCCATGGCCTCTACTACCAAAGAGATCGTTCACTTGCGACGACTTCTTGGAGATCTGGGAGTTGAGATCTCTAAACCGATAGCCCTTCACTGTGACAATCGGAGCGCTATACAGATTGTCACCAACCCGGTCTTCCACGAGAGGACGAAGCACATCGAGCTCGATTGCTATTACTCTCGCCAGGAGTATGAGGCCGGGACCATCTCTCTCCCCTTTATTTCCTCTGGAGAACAGATTGCTGACTTCTTCACGAAGTCACACCCTGCTCCACGTTTTCAGTTTCTGCTTAGCAAACTCATGGTGCATGATCCACCTTGAGTTTGAGGGGGGTGTTAGTGATAGTGTATAGTTGAGATACATATACCCGTAGCTAGCCTGTATAGGACACCCTTTTTTGTTCCTTTATTGTATCTTCATATATATTTGGCACTTGGCCTAATGAGACGGTTCAATCTATTCTCCCAAAACCCTAGCCACTCTCTCTCTCTCTCTCTCCCTCTCGATCCTCTCCATGGTAGGGATTGTACATGCGATAACCAGACTGCAATCCATATAGCATCAAATCAGTGTTTCATGAAAGAACAAAGCATATAGAAGTGGATTGTCATTTCATACGAGGGAAAGTTCAAGCAAGACCTATTTGCACACCTATGCCCAAAAGCAAAAAATCAACTCGCGGATATCTTTACTAAAGCTATTGGCAAAGCTCAATTCCACATTCTGTCCAAGTTGGGCTCTTATGATCTCTATGCGCCAACTTGAGGGGGGGTGTTGATGGATCCATCCAGCTGGATGGAAGATTATAGTGGACCTTCCTCTTTAAATTTGCTCCCATTTGGGTGATTGTTTCCCTATCTTGCCAGATTCCCTCTTGATGTATTTCCTCTTATGACCATCCTTGTATGGAACGAGCATAATTGTAATGATCATAGTAGATCCCTTCCTTGCCTTATAAATTAAAGTGAAGAGGAAGAAGAATACAGAACAGACCTCACCTTGTGTGTGGACCTAGGTCTCAGATCGAACCACGTTAAACCTCCTTTGTTGCACGTCTCTCTATCTTCTTATTATTGACAGGTCCTACATCAGATCTATAGTTTCCATTGGTTCGTTGGGCTTCCGCGCACAACATCCAATGCATAACTGAACTGAAATTGGATCTGGTTCCAGTCCAACCAGGTCCGATCATCCCTTCTGGTCCAATCCGATTTTTAGAACACCAATATAATATGTCTTCACAATCGCTATTCTTCTATAGCGTGCCTAGAAATCAAACCTCAGTTGGTTTATAGCACAACACAATCATACCCGATTGATTTGTGAGATCGGTCATTTTAAATCATCTTCAAGTTTGATCTAGAGATGAGGTATTCGTATGTTCTTACCGTAAAAAAATTTGAATTCATATAGCATCAAAGACGGTATGTCATAGACTTTCTAAAGGAAACAGGCAAGCTTGGAATTGTTAGATACCCTCACACCTCAAAACCCGGGTTGTAAGGGGAGGTCCACAGGGGGTATATTAAGCAGGTGATGGGTGCCTCCCTCACCGATATGGGACTTCGTCAACACTCCCCCTCACGCGGAACACGCGTGGCAAGGATCCTCCCACACAAAGCACGCGTGGCAAGGCACGATCAGTGGGGAGCACCCGGAGCGAGAGCAAGAGCAGGAGACGGGCCAGCTCTGATACCATGTTAGATACCCTCACACCTCAAAACCCGGGTTGTAAGGGGAGGTCCACAGGGGGTATATTAAGCGGGTGATGGGTGCCTCCCTCACCGATGTGGGACTATTCGTCAACAGGAGCAAAGCCTATTGATACTCATGTTGATATGAACTTCAAAATAAATAGTGAAGGAGGCAAACCCTTAAAGGATGTTGGTAGATTCCATCATGTGGTTGGAAAATTGATTTACCTAACTATAACTAGATCCGACATCACATATGTTGTGAGCCTTGTTAGCCAATACATGCATGCGCCTAGATCAACTCATATGGATGTTGTTGACAGGATATTGAGATATCTCAAAGCTTCTCCTGGAAAGCGAATCTGGATGAAGAGGAATCATAACCTAGATATTTCAGGATTTTCATATGATGATTGGGCTTGTAATCCTATCAATCGAAAATCCACTACTGGATATTGCACGTTCATCGGTGGCAACCTTGTTACATAGAAAAGCAAGAAGCAATCAGTGGTTGCGAGATACAGGGCTAAAGCTGAGTACCGGGAGATGGCCTCCACTACTAGAAAGCTCTTTTGGCTGAAAGATCTTATCAGAAATCTTGGGATCCAAAATTTTGCACCTATGAAGAAGTTTTGCGATAACCAAACTGCAATCCATATAGCATCAAATCGGTGTTTCATGAAAGAACAAAGCATATAGAAGTGGATTGTCATATCATACGAGGAAAAGGTCAAGCAAGAATTATTTGCACACCTATGTCCAAAAGCAAAAAATCAACTCGCGGATATCTTTACTAAAGCTATTGGCAAAGCTCAAGTCCACATTCTGTCCAAGTTGGGCTCTTATGATCTCTATGCGCCAACTTGAGGGGGGGTGTTGATGGATCCATCTGGCTAGATGGAAGATTATGGTGGACCTTCCTCTTTAAATTTGCTCCCATTTGGGTGATTGTTTCCCTATCTTGCCAGATTCCCTCTTATGACCATCCTTGTATGGAAAGAGCATAATTGTAATGATCATAGTAGATCCCTTCCTTGCCTTATAAATTAAAGTGAAGAGGAAGAAGAATACAGAACAGATCTCACCTTGTGTGTGGACCTAGGTCTCAGACCGAACCACGTTAAACCTCCTTTGTTACACGTCTCTCTATCTTCTTATTATTGACAGGTCCTACATCAGATCTATAGTTTCCATTGGTTCATTGGGCTTCCGCGCACAACATCCAATGCATAACTGAACTGAAATTGGATCTGGTTCCAGTCCAACCAGGTCTGATCATCCCGTCTGGTCCAATCCGATTTTTAGAACACCAATATAATATGTCTTCACAATCGCTATTCTTCTATAGCGTGCCTAGAAATCAAACCTCAGTTGGTTTATAGCACAACACAATCATACCCGATTGATTTGTGAGATCGACCATTTTAAATCATCTTCTAGTTTGATCTAGAGATGAGGTATTCGTATGTTCTTACCGTAAAAAAATTTGAATTCAAAATTCAAAACCAACACTTACAACACCACATTAACATTACTATCACATGCAACTAAGCAATAAAAAACAATCAAGATCGATAAAATGAAAGCATCAATAGCGCGAAATGAAATTCTCTTGTGCACCTTGAATCGAATCAGAGTTATTACCTTGTATCTGGTTATGCCCATGTTTGTCCTCTGCGAAAAGCAACTCTTGTTTGATTGGCTGGTGCTGGAGTACGTGGCGAACATCCACCCGATGCTTCGCTGGTCTCCCCTTTTTCTTTTTCGCTTCACCCATAGAGGCCTTCTTCGAGGTTTTGAACTCGAACACGTCCTCTCTCTCGCACGCGGTGGTGTCGAATATCTGAACGGTGAAACGCATACTCCCATCGTACCGGAAGACCAGGAACTCGTGCTCCTTCAAGGAGTGGCCTTCTACAAAGTTCGGCCACCCGGCCGATAGGTATGCGCCGTTGATGGTTCTGCGCAACCCGACTTGCCAACTGCTTCCGTTGGGACCCCGAAGGATGGCCTTTTTGGATGCTTCATTGGAGATATGTTTCATAAACTTTGGTGGGACCCTCTACAGATTGAAGTAATGTAAACTTCATAACACTATTAAAACACACATATCAAAAGGTTTGTTGAAGTTATTTTCAGATTAATCAGTGAGTAGTCCCCACATAATGCCATAACATTACATACCCACACCATCCATTATCATTGTCAGGGATGGATCCAGGGGGGCGTGTGGTGGCGACCGCCCACCCTTTATTATAGTAGTATAAGCTAGGATTATTTAAAAATTATATAAGTTCGCCCCTATGAATTTTTAACAAAATTTAAGAACCCGCTCCCCCCCCAAAAAGATTTTTCTAACATTCGCCCCCCCAAGGTTCGATTCCTGGATCCATCCCTGAGATTCATTGTGGCAACACCCGGAACTATTTTGGTATGATAGTCCCCAGAGCGGGCCTAGTTTGGATATCATGTGACAACACCTAGAGTACTCCAAAAGGCCGATCTTATGAAAGAAAAAGAGCACAGCATGTATATTAAGAGAGGCCGCCCCGCTCCCCTTACCGATGTGGGACTATTCCGGTGGGATAGTCAACAATCATGATTAAAGTTTTTTAACTAAAGAAAGTACATGATAGATGCATGGATGTGATCATAAGACCACATGTGATGCTGATCAATGCATGCATTATGTGCATCTCCCCAAAGAATGGAAGCATAAAGGGGAAGGGGGGAAAGGGATAGAGCTTGCCAGCCTCTGTTTGAAGTCCCCCAGCAGGACTTTGAAGAAGTGGGGCTTCCTCGCCGAGCCCTTGTTGCTCCGTGATGTCGTGTCCACCATTTTGATGCGAGCTCGAGAATTGCCCAATTGGGTAGCCTGCAAGACTTGAGAGATGGAGGGAGAGAGAGAGAGACCCCAAGAATTCCAGAGAGAGAGAGAGACGGTGGTGGAATCATCTGAAAGAAGGGAAAGCTTTAATGGGAAGTGGGGGACGGAGAAACCGAGGTGGTGATAAAAGAGAGGCAGAGGGACGGGAAAGCTCGGCTTTTCAGGCTTTGTGGTCTGCTCGCTGCTTCGTGCGGTCGTGTCCGAGCCTCAGAAGTGGCGGGTCCGTGCCAGTGGGGGAGGTGGGGAAAGGGAAGACTGCTCGATCCTCTGTGGCGGCACCGCTGCCGTTACGACCGTTGAGCCCCACGCGCCTAAATTCGTTAAGCAGCTGTGGGCACTGGGCAGTGGGTATAGCAGACGATCCCGGCGGTGCTGGGCCTGCTAGCACTTATTTAAGGGGGTATTAGCCTAGCACCTTTTTAATTTGGGTTATTTTGACTTTGCCCCCCAATTTTTGCATTGAATTTGATTTTACGCCCCATATTTCATTAATTAGGATTTACCCCCCAAGACGAACTGTTCCGTCAGCTCACCCCCAAAACTTTATTTCTTTTCCGTCAGCTCACCCTTTCTCTTAGATGGTGAGCTGACGGAACAGTTAGTTTTGGGGGGTAAAGTCTAATAAATGAAAAGATGGGGGGTAAAATCTAATTCAAGTTAAAATCTGGGGGGCAAAGTCAAAATAACCCTTTTAATTTTTAACTATCACTGTATTACTATAAATCCTTCTTTTAGCCTTAAGTTCATGCAATTTTTTTTTTTTTGGTTAATGTGCCTAAGATTCCTGACAACATGTTAGTGGAGTGAAAAGGACAGATAAGAGATAGATTTAGCCTCAGGTCCCTAAAAAAGCAAATCGGTTTTGTAAAAAGGATTGCCAAAATTCGAAACTATCCTCCCCTATTTTCTCTTGAGCAACGATGGCAAGCAGTATGGGCGACCATCGGAGGCGGCAGCGATAGCAGGCACAAGCAGCGGCGGCAACGACAGCAGGAGCAAGCAGCGGAGGCAACTGTTCGCCGACTGCGGCGGCGATAGTAGGCGCGAGTTGCAGCTACTCGTCGTTGCCGCCCTGGCGGCGATCAGCAGCGAAGATGAGAGGCGAGCGACATATGAGAGGGGTTTGGTTCGAATTAGGCTTAGGATTAGGATTATATTTAGGATTCATCCCATGGCCTTTAGATCTTAGGGTTTAGGATTCAGTTTAGTTTAGAAAATGAGTGAATAAAAATTTGATGCACATTGAGGGATATTTTGGTCCTTGAAATATGGTTGTTTTTTAGCTAAAACTGATCTATTGTCGGTGGAGTCAGTTCACTAAGCCCCCCCTTTTTTTTATAGGGGGGCTTAGTATTAGGTCTCTGATAAGATAAGAGATTGATTTAGTAAAAATGACATACAACAAGATGGATTTACTCTAGGCCCCTCTCAAAAAAGATGCATTTAAAGTAAGTTTCTTCATTTTCTTTTCTCTCCTTTAAATGACAAAATCGCCCCTAATACTAAAATCACAAATATTATTCTTTACTGTAGCAAAGAGTAACAATCTGCACTGTAAAAAATATTTTTTTGAGAATTCTCTCTCAGTGAATGACGGGGGGGGGGGTTGGCTTGGACCCTACCAGTATATTAAAGGTAAGATATACATCAGCACAAGAAGGCAAAAGAAAAAGGTAAAAAACATAAAGATTACAAGGAAGTAGTTCCCTAATCTTTTCCTTAAGCCTCACTGTCGTCGATACGCTCCAAGTCATCAGCGTCTTTTCTATCCTCTCGATAATTTGCGGGTAGGCCATCGATCGAATTTTGTTGAAATGCTCTCTTGTTCCTTTCCAACCATAAGTTCCAGCAAATTGCTATAGCCACGATGTCCTATAATGGTCACAATTTCTTCTTGAGCCGTTTCTTCCTCCATAATGACCAAAGAGAGATTAGGGTAGCTGGGTGTCCTCTCAGGCCCATCTTACATTTGAAGTGATTCCAAATGGTCTAGACATTGTAGCAAATGTTACTCTTTATGATCGAAATTTTACTATTTGCTATACTGAAATTACGTTTTTTTTTTAGCAATATCATTTTTAAATTTTTATATTTTTTGCTATTGTGAAAATCACTGTAGCAAATGGCACTCTTTATTGCCGAAATTTCACTCTTTTCAAAGAATAACATTACAGTAATAAAGAGTAACATTTACTACATTGAAATCACTGTAACAATAGTTTTTTAGAAATCTCGTTAAAAAAAATACTATAGTGAAATCACTATAGCCAATGTTACTCTTTATCACCTTTCAAAAAAAAAATTTGTTACTCTTTTATTTCCGAAATGTTACTTTTCATGTGATTTCCTTGTACCTCTGCATGTAGAGGTAAAATAGACTTTTTCCTAACCAAAGAATCTACCGCTAAAGCATCTTTTTGCTGTTTTTATCGCTAAAGATGATCTGTTATAAGGACCTACTACCAATTTATCATTTTTTTTTAATATCCATTTTACCTCTCTAATAATAGTGCATATACAGTACCCACTACATGATTTCGGTTATAGTGCCTGCTACATGATTTCACTATAGCGCTATAGTGATTTTCACTGTAGCAGTGATTTCAATTCGATTGCTACAGTAAAATCATTGTAACAGCTATAGTGATTTCACTATAGCAATCGAATTGATACTGCTTAGGTCGAATTGACACCCCATAATCACTGTAACAGATTAACAATTCTAGAGTGTCAATTTTGGTTAGCAGAGTATTAATTAGGTTGCCACAGTGATTTTACTGAAAACTGCTACAATGATTTCACTATAGCAACCGAATTGATATTCTGCTTCAGTGAAATCACTGTAGCAATCGCCCGAGCAACATATTGATTCATTGTTGTCCAAGGGATAATAGAAGTGTATTTTTGTCATTTGATAGGGGTTTGAAAAGTCAACAAAGGCTTGAAAGTGTCTTTTCGCGGGGGGGGGGGGGGGAGGGGGGGGGTTGGAGCTCAAAGGAACACATTGTCAAGATTGGAGCTTAAAAGCATCTCCTAAAAAGGAGTTTGTGTAACATCCATCCAAACACATTAGATAATGTCCGTTTTGCTCATGCCCACATGAGGACTACCCAAAATGTCACCCCATCCTAGTACTACTCTCACCCGAGCACGCTTAACTACGGAGTTTTTTCGAGATACGTAGCAGCGCATAGTTTTGAACATGTCTTCTATGTTTGGAAAGAAAAAAAAAAAAAAGATCTGGACCTGAGCTTGATGGGACCCTAACGGGCCTAACGTGAGGTTTCTACAATCGAATAAAATATTTTAAAAAATTTTATGGTACCGACTTGGGATTTTTTTCAAAATAATACTTTAAAATAAAGAATTTTATTTAATAGCATTTGACCACAAGTAATTACCATACTAGTGCTCTTACTGTGGGGGAAAATCTTCGTGCCGACCCGAAGACTTTCGCAGCACCAGTCAATTGGAGTCGAAGTTGACGTCGAAGATCGTTGGTCGATCTGTTGATTGAAGTTGTTGCTTTTGATATGTAAACAGAGAGATATGCAATCAGAGAGTAGACACGAGATGTGATCTCGGAGTTCAGCCGAAGCCTACGTCTCCGTGCTATAGGGAGCAACCCGAATTCACTAACACTTATGTCGAAGTGATCTCGACAGGCCGAGTATCACTAGAAACACTCTGATTTCTTCGAAGGAGAGAAGAAGATCAAAGAGAGATGATAGATGGGAAGTCGGAAATCCCAGAGCTCTGGTTTTAGAACTGAGAATTCGATCCATTTACATTCAAAGGCTCTGCTACTTATAGGATTCTTCTGGTGGCGAATGGCGGTTTTCTGCTGTCGTATCTGGGGATCCTTCAGGTAAAGCTGGTGGGTTCCGCTGTGGTCCTCGGGGGCCCACCATGCAGGGCCGGTGGGTCCCGCTGTTGTCCTCGGGGGCCCACCAGGCAGGGCCGGTGGGTCCCGCTGTGGTCCTCGGGGGCCCACCAGGCAGGGCCGGTGGGCCCCGCTGTTGTACTCGGGGGCCCACCAGGCAGGGCCGGTGGGTCCCGCTGTTGTTTTCATGGGCCCACCGGGCAGGGCCGGTGGGTCCCGCTGTGGTACTTAGGGGGCCCACCAGGCAGGGCCGGTGGGTCCCGCTGTTTGCAGACTTCTTGCCAAAATTTGCACCCACAGTTACCCCCTCCAAGTTAGCTAAGAGGCCTCCTTGGCTGGCTTGGACTCGTGGTGCAAAGTTAACGACCCCCTGTCACACATGAAGAGGAGTTTTTTGTCGAGTGTTAGCATAAAAATGACTGACTGGTTAATTTTGATTGATCGGTCAATTTTGACCGATCGGTCAATTTTTGGCCGATCGGACAAATTTGACCGATCGGTCAAAATTCAACCGGTCAAGGATCGGGTGATCGGTCAAAAAACATGGTTTTTTGACCGATTCAGTAGAAAATTTGACCGATCGGATAATTTTAGCCGATCGGTCAAACTTGACCGATCGGCTAAAATGAAATGATCGATCAAATTTGATCGGTCAAGAGTGATCGGTCAAATTTGATCGGTCAAAAAGTGATCGGTTAAATTTGATCGGTCAAAAGTGATCGGTCAAATTTGATCGGTCAAAAGTGATCGGTCAAATTTGACCGATCAACGGAAGACCCTCTGCCAGGGTCGCGGATTAGATCTGATGGATTAGATCGAAGAGGGGAGGATGGCCTCGACCCAAGATTGTTGAAATTTTGAGGATGCTGTAGGGGAGTTGTCGGATTTGGATGTCGATCAGGTTGAGGGAGGGAGGTGGTTATTGATCGGGTGCAAATCGCCGATCGGGTGCAAATCTCCGATCATGAGCAGGTCACTGATCGGGTGTAAATCGCCGATCGGGTGTATTTTGCCGATCGGGTGAATTTCACCGATCGGACAAAAAACAGCCGGTCAAGAAATGGTTGATCGGCAAAATACCCACGTTTCACGCCAGATCCAGTAGGATTTTGGCCGATCAGGTGGAAGACGATCGGGAGAATTTTGCCGATCGGGTGAAATTTCACCGATCGGACAAAAAACAGCCGGTCAAGAAATGGTTGATCGGCAAAATACCCACGTTTCACGCCAGATCCAGTAGGATTTTGGCCGATCAGGTGGAAGACGATCGGGAGAATTTTGCCGATCGAGTGAAATTTCACCGATCGGACAAAAAACAGCCGGTCAAGAAATGGTTGATCGGCAAAATACCCACGTTTCACGCCAGATCCAGTAGGATTTTGGCCGATCAGGTGGAGTTTGGGAGAATTAGAGGATCGAGGTTTTGCCGATCGGGCGAATTTGATCGATCGATCGAATTCGACCGATCGGAGGCACTGATCGGGTGAATTTCACCGATCGGGTGAAATTCACCGATCGGACAAAAACAGATCAAGAGAGAAGATTGATTGATCGGGAGGAGGTTACTGATCGGAGGTTACTGATCGGGTGCAAATCGCCGATCGGGTGCAAATCGCCGATCAGGTGCATTTCGCCGATCAGGTGCATTTTGCCGATCGGGTGAATTTCACCGATCGGACAAAAAACAGCCGGTCAAAGAAGGGTTGATCGGCAAAATACCCCCGTTTGGCGCCAGATCCAGTAGTATTTTTCGCCGATCAGATAGAAAACGAAGGGGAAGAAGGGGATCGAGTCTCGCCGATCGGGCGATTTTGACCGATCGGTCAAATTCGACCGATCGGGCAATTTCGGCCGATCGGAGGCTATGATCGGTGGATTTTGCACTAAATCTGCAGAAAAACCCCCTTGGCGACCGATCACCGAAACCTTGACCGGTTGGTTTCGTCCGATCGGTCGCCGGCAGTCGATCTACGATGGAGTTGGCGTTGTCGGTGAAGGGGGGGACGCTGCAGCTGTGCTTTATCGGGTGTGCGCTGCCGATCGGAGCCGAGGGCGTAGAGGTGGCCGTCACCGGATCACCGATCTGCAGCCGCTTGGAGAGGAGGAGAGAGTGCTCGTGCTTGCAGGACGCCGGAGCAGAGAGGGTACTGCAGTCACGGGGCCGGGGGATCACAAGTCACGGGTTGAGACAGCTCAAACCCCACTGTGTAGTCACGGGCTCAACGTTGCAGCTGTGCTCTTTTGAATGCATGAATGCTGGCCGTTTGATAGAGGTTTGGTGTTTGCTCTTGTTTGAGAGTTGGATTTGAACGGCAACTTGGATCCCAAGTGGAACTCTCAATGGGATTGAAGGGCAAGTTGGATTCCAAGTGGGAAGTTGAGTTGGATTGAAGGGCAAGTTGGATTCCAAGTGGGAAGTTGAGTTGGATTGAAGGGTAAGTTGGATTCCAAGTGGGAAGTTGAGTTGGATTGAAGGGCAAGTTGGATTCCAAGTGGGAAGTTGAGTTGGATTGAAGGGCAAGTTGGATTCCAAGTGGGAAGTTGAGTTGGATTGAAGGGCAAGTTGGATTCCAAGTGGGATCTTCTCTCTAAAGTTGGAGACTTGGAGCAGTCCCCTGGTTTGGAGTTGGGTCCCAGTGTAAAAAATGAATCCCAATTGTCGATTGCATGCTCTTGAAATGCTGTGATCGAATGACCACCTCAGCTGTTATAACCCGCCAACAGGTATAAGTGTAATTTCCTAATCGAACTTCAATGTGGTTGCGCTTCGGAGCTCGTGGGCCTCCATGCTACGTCGAGTGCATGGACGAACAAGGGCAACTCCAGACGAAGGGCTAATCGATCGATTGCCGCTAACTGACAACGGTTTAGGGGATCGACTTTTCTTGCTGAACCTTGCGAAAATAGCCTAGAAGTTTGACTGATCGATCGAGACGACCGGTCACTACTGGATGTCCAATCATCGAATGCTCCGACTACCCCCTGAACGGTTTGCCTGCAACTGTCAGCTACGGCCTCCAACTTTTCACAGCCGAGCATCAATTGTGTTTCAAAATTCTCTGTTGGGAGCCGAGGCTATGGCTTAGGACTTTACTGCCAAATACTAGAATTAGGTTTGGACTTTGCCTTCGAATGCTGGGGTTCTGGCCTCAGACTTTGCCCTCGAATGGTTGATGAGTTTTCGCCTCTGTCAATCGGCTTTTGAATCTTAGGACGATCTGCAACGTCGGAAGATTGTTGAGGGTTGGCCGGAAGATCACGCGACTCCTGGGTGATAGTCGTCTCGTAGTTGATGCTGGCTATGAAAGATTGTAGATTCACCCCCTCATCGATGGTGGACTTCCAGAACGCGTCTTCCTCGAGAATGAGAGCGCGTGATGCTCTCTTATATGAGTGTCGAGTGGTAGAAGTCTTCTGTAGTGACTTGGTAAGTTTGAGGGATGTCCTGCCTTTGGAGCGACGTTGGCTGAATGCTGCAGAACGCGTTGGACCTTGATCTTCATGTCGAGATGTATTGGGGCTGAGAGCTTGTCTTTGGACTTTGCTGCACGTCGAGGCAGCGAAGGTGTCTTGGATTATGTATCCGACTGTTGATATTCTAGATAGAATAGAATGATTGAATAGGTTTAACATTTGCACATGAGGGGTCGTGTCGCAACACGAGGCCCCAAACTTGTTAAACGACCTGGTAGCTTGAAATTGAGAGTTGTGCTGTTTCACAACCCGAAACCGTTTAACATTTGCACGTAAAGGGTCGTGTCGCAACACGAGGCCCTAAACTTGTTAAACGACCTGGTAACTTGAAATTGAGAGTTGTGCTGTTTCACAACCCGAAACCGTTTAACATTTGCACGTAAAGGGTCGTGTCGCAACACGAGGCCCTAAACTTGTTAAACGACCTGGAGATTGAAATTGAGAGTTGTGCTGTTTCACAACCCGAAACCGTTTAACATTTGTACGTAAAGGGTCGTGTCGCAACACGAGGCCCTAAACTTGTTAAACGACCTTGTTGCTTGAAGGTTGAGCTGGCTCAACTTGAATTTGCTTGAAGGTTTGAAACTGAATGTTGTGCTGTCTCATAACTCAGAATTTGAACGGACAAGTAGCTTCCCAGTTGGGAGTTAGTTTGCAGTCGAGTGCCAAGGCTGTCTCCTTGGGCTTTGCCAAATGCCGAGGCAGCGAGTGCGCCTCGGACTTTGCATATCACCTCGTTGTAGTCTTCAAGTGAGCCCTTTCGTTTCGAACCTTACCCCCAATGTAGGGATTGGAGGAGAGTCTGACTTGAAAGGCTTAGGATATCGATGGGAGATATCAATGATGGATTGTCTAGAAAGAGCGAATTGTTGGATTGAAGTTCAGCCGCCGACTCATTGAGCGAGTCTCGACTGATGTCATTCTGAATAACTTCCCTCTGGTTGATCCTGATAGAGTCTTCGCCATTCAGTGAAAGCGGAGGAAGCAACCAGATCGCTCGTGTCCATTCGGTTGTCTGCTCAACCGAGGGAGCTGAGAAGTTTGACTTTGAAGATCAGTTGTCTGCTCAACCGATCCAATGTTGTCGTCGAGCACATTGAGCTTTTTGAACGGATCCCACAGACGGCGCCAAACTGTGGGGGAAAATCTTCGTGCCGACCCGAAGACTTTCGCAGCACCAGTCAATTGGAGTCGAAGTTGACGTCGAAGATCGTTGGTCGATCTGTTGATTGAAGTTGTTGCTTTTGATATGTAAACAGAGAGATATGCAATCAGAGAGTAGACACGAGATGTGATCTCGGAGTTCAGCCGAAGCCTACGTCTCCGTGCTATAGGGAGCAACCCGAATTCACTAACACTTATGTCGAAGTGATCTCGACAGGCCGAGTATCACTAGAAACACTGATTTCTTCGAAGGAGAGAAGAAGATCAAAGAGAGATGATAGATGGGAAGTCGGAAATCCCAGAGCTCTGGTTTTAGAACTGAGAATTCGATCCATTTACATTCAAAGGCTCTGCTACTTATAGGATTCTTCTGGTGGCGAATGGCGGTTTTCTGCTGTCGTATCTGGGGATCCTTCAGGTAAAGCTGGTGGGTTCCGCTGTGGTCCTCGGGGGCCCACCATGCAGGGCCGGTGGGTCCCGCTGTTGTCCTCGGGGGCCCACCAGGCAGGGCCGGTGGGTCCCGCTGTGGTCCTCGGGGGCCCACCAGGCAGGGCCGGTGGGCCCCGCTGTTGTACTCGGGGGCCCACCAGGCAGGGCCGGTGGGTCCCGCTGTTGTCTTCATGGGCCCACCGGGCAGGGCCGGTGGGTCCCGCTGTGGTACTTAGGGGGCCCACCAGGCAGGGCCGGTGGGTCCCGCTGTTTGCAGACTTCTTGCCAAAATTTGCACCCACACTTACCGCGGCGCGGCATGTCAGTATCATAAAACGAGCCGCGGTAGAATTTTTATTTTTTCTAATTCATGGTAGAACTGGTATTTGGGTTACCAGGTTTAAATCCGGTATTATGGATACCGAGTTTACCCGAAACCCAATGCAAACACGGCTAAATGTGGGAACATCATATTAGGGGGTTCCAGTTAGAGTAATGCTATATAGCCAACTCGTTTGGCAACTTTTGTTGAAACTCCACGTGATGTGTGGAGTACTGGTAGGTCCTCATTGCTGTGTAAATTTTTGTGGGGGCCATGGGATGATCCATAGGCGGATGCCATATAAAGTTGGAAACCCAAAAGTTGGCAAACTAGTTTGCGACCTAGCATTTTTCTTTCAGTTAAACTCGGTGTCCAGAATACCGGGCTTTAATATGGTAACCCAAATACTGAGTTCTACCTTGAATCAAAAAAACATAAAAACTTATCATGGCTTGTTTTACGACGCTGATATGCCACATGGCGGTTAGAGTACTATTATGGTTAATACTTCATGCCTGCTTTTATTGGATTAAATATTTTATTATTAGATATTGTTTTGGAAAAGATCCCGATCGACTTGGGTACCGTACCGAACCGAAAATTATAGTGACCGTCCGATGGTCTTATGGTGGATCTCACGCATCATATAAAAAAATTAAAAATTTTAAAAAAACAAGGCAACGCAGATAGGAGGGACAAAACCCCAACACTCCATCGATTTTGATTTCCATTCATCCTCGTCTCCCCAGCCGCGCATGCAAGAGGAGGCGGAGGAGTGATATGGATCCTCACGAGATGATATCGGAGAGTGAGAGGCTTCAGATGGAGCAGATCAGGGAGCTCGACATGGAGGAGCTCCAGATCGAGGAGGTCGACGGCGACTTCCTCCCCTCCTCCGATGAAGACGACGCCCTCACCAGGTTTCTCCTCTCCCCGTTCACGATCGATAGTTTTAACCGCAGATCACTGATCAGTATCAGGACGGATTCTGGAATTCCTCATTCATCCGTCCAAGATGAAAACCCTAATCATAGCCTTCTTTTGTAATTTTTTTTTAAATTTTTTTTTAATCATGATTAAACTTAGCAAGATCCTTTCGTATTCCATGGAGACGTTGCTCGCTAGCTGGCCTTCTAGGTTTTGTACCAGGTCCCAATATTGCCTAAAGGTAGCTTGATCGGGAGTTTGGAGTGATCATGGAAGTCAAAACACCGACATTGTACCCGTATATACCGAAGTGAGAGGTAGTCAAGTGATTGCAAGAGGCAAAGTTTATGCCCTTTGCGTTATTTTCGAGAAATTGACATTCTTGATATTGTCGCCTCTACATTAAGATGCTCCAATTTGAGTCAAGAATCACATATCATCAAAGTGTAAGCTGATGAGTTCGGAGTCGTGTTTAGAGATTGCAACGCTGGGATGCAAGCTTAGCTGGCTACCGTAAGCATTCATTTCGTCTTGATTTGTCTACTAGAGACCAATTTTTTCACTCATCTCAAGTGGAAATGTCGATCATCATTTTTTCGAGGGTACATTTCTATTGCCGTTAGACCGTTATTTGATGCCTTATTATGGTTGCAGTTAATGATTATCGAGTCAAGCGATTGAGTTTCCTGTAAACATGTTGCATGTGTACGTGGCACGTTCCATGTTCAAAATACCTCTTAAATAAGGGGCTTAAATTGCTAGAGAAAAGGTTCTTGACCAGTAAGAAATTTGCATCGAACCCGAGAAGCGAGAATCCACCCCTTGCAGACATTGGATGATCAATTCTGTAGCAGCTGTAAGGCCTTGGAATCGGCTTTGGTAACTGCTTCCTTCACAGATTCACACCTAATCCAATTCTTTGAGCTGGGTGAATCTTGGCAAATCCTAATAGTGCAGCCTGAACTATATGAAGATTGTGACGAATTCAAAAATGAGTCAAATTATTAGATTGTGTGATTGAACAATTGATGGATCCCAAGTGATCCGGTGGTATAAAGTGTGCCTGGCAATCTTCACCATAAGATCTATGTTGCACATGCAAACTATCAGCAGTGTAGCTTTCTCCTAGAGATTAGCTAGAAAAGTTTTGGTCATAGAAAGCGATTTTCTTGGATAAACTCAGCCATTCATACCCATTGCCTCGGATAATCATGCCATTTGGCATTTTCCAGAGCATCAAAACATAGAGCATTTTCCTCTATCTGCACCTAAGGTTCCTTCTGTCATCCAACTGACTGTGGAATTAAATGGGGATCTAAACAGCTTATTATTCGCACTAAACTGATGTACGTTTATCTATTTGTTTCTCAATATACCTTGTCCCACGTTGTTAGCCTAGCTGAGCCCAAAAGGTCCATGAGGACCATGACTGAGGCAGCACATTTCTCTTCTTGTTATACAAGGGCCACCCTCATCTTTTGAGTCTTCAAACGTCAAAGCCACTTGACAGGAAAGACCTTATTGACCTACTCAAGCTTCTTGGAAATATATTATTATGTACTTTTATTGCATATTATCATAGTATATATAGAAGAATGTGGTGCATGCTTGTGTG
Source organism: Chamaelirium japonicum (assembly GCA_947650365.1). Taxonomy (NCBI): domain Eukaryota; kingdom Viridiplantae; phylum Streptophyta; class Magnoliopsida; order Liliales; family Melanthiaceae; genus Chamaelirium; species Chamaelirium japonicum. The sequence goes on from OX393556.1 coordinate 67,087,434, forward strand.
CATTGTTTTACATACCGTTCTTTTATTTATTATCTACTCGAAGCTTCTATAGGCCCATTTTCTTACATTTCTATAGAGACTCATGATGTTAGTGTATGTAGGATATCACGGTCTATATATTATATTTGCCATCCTTTGTTCATTGCATAGTGGCCGGAAAACATGTGTTCCACTCTGACATACTTTCTAGGAAATAAATTTTAGAGATTGATTTAAAGTGGTGCCCCAATGGACGGACTGGTGTCCTTGTATTAAGCAAAAAATAATGAGCCGGTGGTCGAATTGACGTCCTTTGTTAAGCCAAAAAAAAAAAAAAATCACTTATACACTACAACCCTCAATGCCATATCATAATGCTAACATCTTCACCGTTATGCCTACACACCTGACTGTGTAAGTATAACTTGATTCACTTTCCCCTATTTCTACAGTTCGCACTACTATATTTCCCACTTGTACATATATGCAAAGGTTTCCTTCTGAATTTGATTCTCTTTTTCTTTGACGCTTCCCATATCTGATTCCATTATCATTTCTTGCACTCATTTCCCATCCTGGTGACCAGGTTTCATTATACCTTGGTAATTGTACTAGCCACATTTGCACTTTGCACATATATAGGGTAGTTGGCCCTAGTGAGAAGGCTAATGTAGTTCATTGTTCTCAGTAAGGATTTTGTTTGTGCGTTAGTGTTGGTGGACTTGGTGCCTTTTCTCTTTCTTGTGTGGTATACTGTATGCCCACCATGCTGGTGACAATACATTCACCCATTGTACATATAGTGTATTTTTGCGCCCTATTTTTTTTGTTGTTTGTGTTTGTGTCTTTGGGGGGGGGGGGGGGGGGGGGGGTATAGTGACCAACATGGTACTGATAACAAACATATGTTACCTTCATCAACCACTTCGCCACCACTCCTGGTGTTGCATCCTTTTCTTAGGGATACTACTCTCAATAAAAGTATCTCCTCGGCATACTAATTCGTGCAACACTCACTGACTCTAGAGCTGATGAAACTCCAATGTTGCTTCATGTTAAAGTTCGACCTACCGACAATGAGCTTGGCCAACATGGTATTGATAACAAACATGTGTTACCTTCATCAACCACTTCTCCGTCACTCCTGGTGTTGCATCCTATTCTCGGGGATACTACTCACAATAAAGTATCTTCACGACATACTCATTCGTGCAACACTCACTGACTCTAGGACTGACGAAACTCCGATGGTGCTTCATGTTAAAGTTCGACCTACTGACAATGAGCTTTTTCTTGAGCCTACGCGACGTCGACAACTTGTTGGCAGTCTCATTTACTTGACAATTACTTGTACATATATTGCTCACTCAGTGCACACTCTTAGTCAGTTCGTCGGTGCTTTCTGGTTGGCATATTATGCAATGCTTTTTTGTGTTCTTTGGTATCTTCGAGGCACCATGGATTGTTCCATCTTCAAGTCTTCTACCTCTCTGTTGGAGCTTCTTGTCTTTAACGATGCAGATTGGGTGGGAGATCCTTCTTATTGATGGTGAACCACGTGCTTTTACATCTTCCTTGGAGACTCCGATCTCATGACGGAGCATGAAGCAGGCTGCATGTAGTGTCTCAATCTAGCATCGAGGCAGAATATCGTTCCATGGACAATGTAGGTACATATATCGACTGGCTTCGCCACCTTCTCGATTTGGGAGTTAAGCCTACTTTAGTTACGTTTCTCTACTGTGATTATCACAGTGCTATTTAGAATTCAGATTGATAGCAATATGTTTTTTACGAGTGCATGAAGCACATTGAGATTGATTGATACTTTGTTTGACAACGCTATCTATCCGACATCGTCTCCTTGCCACACGTCTTTTGATACTCTGCTTGCAAATTTGTTTACAAGAATCAAGATCCCGCAACTTCCTTAGTTCATCTACTTAGTCATCAAACTCTCGGTGTATGATCCACATTGAGTTTGAGGGAAATGTTAGTGTAGTAAACTTAGTGCTCTTTCTTCTTCGTATGTGGTATGCTCATCATCTTGGTGAACATACACACCCCATTGTATATATTGTGTCTTTTGACTTTATGCCCTATGTCAATTAGGCTTTATTTGCTCCCATGACCTTTGGTTTTAGTTTTTAATGTTGATTTTGTTTGGTCAATTTTTTTTTTCCAGATTTTGATCAAATGTTGGTGGAAAATTTGTATTCTTTAAAGAAATATTTTGGTGGAAATTTGTATTCTTTAAAGAAATATTTTGATTTATTTCGGTCAAATGGTTGTCCATTATGAAAAGAAATCGTAATGGAATTAAAAGGCTGATTTTTTTTTCACTAAAAAAGATAGATTTTTCTACAAAATAGCATATTTTTTTAGCGGATTTGTTTGGAAGAAAGACATTATTCCTGACTTCGGTCAAATGTCAGTCATTTTGGTCGACATTTTGTTATGGCCGACGGAAATTCGACACTATCAAAATTTCGGACAGTTTCCATGTTGGCAAAAGAAGATATATTTTTACGACTTCATAGGAAATTTGTTGACATTTGATTGCATTACTTCTCACTACTAAACTACTCCAAGCAAGATGCTATTGGGGTTACCCGAGATCATCATTCCATTATCCTTATCGTTCAATGCTTGTTGTATCGTTTCGTCAGGGTGAGGAGTTCAATGGGTTCTATGCTGCTTTTATTGCTGACATCAGCTATAGGATTTTAGTGACATCAGCTAAAAACCGTGTTAAAATAAAAAATTGTTTGGGTTTTTTTTGTGACCCTGTTAGATGTGAGTCCTAGGGTACCTTTTTCATTGTTATCATTTTTTTTGTATCCATCTTTGTTACTTGGAGGAAAATCTTTGCAGTGAGAATTATAAAGCATGCGTTAGCTTTATCGTAGTCTGATTACCACTAGATATCGGAGGCACACTTTTGCTGTTAGTCCCATGCATACATATTTGATCACCACATAATCAAGGCTATCCCATGGATACATATATTGTTCATTTTAGTAGTATGTACCCTTTTGCAATTGAGCTCCTAAAGTTCAGCCTTTGGAGGAATGCTTGCCTGGATCTTTCTTTCCTTTACCCTGAGGATCCAACTTATAGTTCTTATATTTTAAATTTTTATATCAAATTTTTTACCTTTATCTGGAAAAAAAAAAGGGAATAAGGAACACGACCTTTTAATCATAGGGGTGTGAATTTTTTGTTCTTCTCCATCCCATGAATGTACCACATTATAGTATTATACAGTTCTACCTGACTCCATGATATTTTCTTCGTCTACTGGTTTTTATTGAGTATTAACTATTGTCTCTTTTTGGTATAAAAGTGGTCGTGGCGATGGGGGAGCAGGCCCATATGGTGGCTTTACCTTCAATACATGTTTGGCTTCTTTGCATACATATCTTGGTGGTAAGTATTCTATATAATTTTTCAAAATTTTTTTTGATGTTCTACAAATTCAGATATTATAGTTACATTTATGTAACAGAATTTGATGATACTCGTGGTAGGCTGGCATTTTTGGATGGTGGTGCAATATTGAACTTGCCAATGTTCTATCTCGAAGGTAGATTCTGTATTTTATGTTCTACGATTGGTATCCATATTTTACTATTTCGTGACTAATATCTTAATTGTCAGTATTTGTCACTGCCCTTTACTGGAATCTCCCTGTGCCATCTCCTAATGTTTAACATGAAATTGTTATTTCACATACATATTGTAGACTATTAAGGCCATTGCTACCTTATAATAGAGTTTCATTTCTTCTATCTAATTATTATGTGCACTTAGATCTACTGAAATAGCCTTGTAGATGCGAGTCGGGTGTGATATGCACAGTTGATCAAGAAAAAGTAGGTAGAGGTACTGATGCAAGAAGATCTCAAGTTGAATCCCAAATCAAGTTGTGGTTTAGATTTTCTGATTTTCGAACAAAAGTATCAATTTCAGCAACATGAAAGTATTTCCGGCAGCTAAATTCACTGGACATACATCAATTTCACGCCATACAATATAAAAACTATTGCTGATATATTAAAAGACAAACAAATATATTCTTGTTGGTCTTACTTAGATTCCTTTATCAAATACGATTTCAGGGAAAGATACTTGTGAAGCAGAAAATATTAAAAAGCACATGATAAAATTGAGAGAGATCACCAAAAGAACATAATTCAGCTTTCCACAACCTATTACTCATTTCTACAATGGTATTACACCGATGATGGTGGTATTGCCCCCTCGCTAGCAAGTTTCATCAAAGAAGAACAAATCTGGAATTCATGGATCCGTACGGAATAAAAAACTGTCCATTATATGAGCTTCGGTCCCATTTTTCTTATCCTCAACTTTATTCTAAGCACACCTTTTTTTTAACCGTAGCACAACTCAGCCTGTTTCTTAAAAGAGTTAATAGAAATAAGGGGGAAAACCAATTTAAATTATGTTAGGGAGCCTTAAAGATAGATGAAAAAACTATTTCCAAATATGAGAACTCTATGCGAGCATAGTTTCCAAGTCGGAAAACGGAAAAAAAATGGCAAGGGAAAAAATCGGAAAGATACGATGAAAACGGAAAAAACGGGAAAAAAACGTGAAAACATCGGAAAAAATAAAAAAAATCATAAAAATTATACCAAGTATGTATATATGTCATTTTCCAACATTAAGTAATCAAAAGTTCAAAACATATAGTATATGCGTTTATTAAGCACGAACAAAATAAAACCTGAACCCAATTTAAACCCGGACCAAACCCGACATGTTTTATACGCTTTCTGTACGCGTTTTTCCCGTTTTAAACGTGTATAAAACGCGTACGGATGTTTTTTTTTAAAAAACGAGTTTTTTTCCTGTTTGCTACGACTTCGGATCGATACACGTTTTATACGCGTTTTTTTCAAAAAAAACGCCCGTTTTGGTAACTATGTATGCGATTAGTCTATTCAGAAGAAGAACAACGGAGGAGTTGGCATGCTTCCAATCGCGCAACCATAATAACTTCTGAATTTGTGGCATCTTTGCGTAGTATGCAACATGGTAAGGCATTGGGTCGTAATAGCATACTAATTGAAGTTTGGAAAGTCTTAAAGAGTAATTGGGTTAATTGGATAATTGGTTTATTTAATGAAATCTTAAGATGCCAAATAATCGGAGAAATATTATGTTTCAAATAAGAATAAATGTGATAGACATAATTGCTCCAATTATAGCAGTTAAGCCTATGAGTCACATTATGGAGTTGGGAGAGGTAATGACACGAAGGTTAAATAAAATGTGAAGTAATTTAGAAATCAATTCTAATTTTTGTTAGGAATATTAACAATGGAGGTTATTTTCATGTTGAGATAACTAATGGACGCCCTAAGAAGCACCGACACTGGTACGGGGACACGGGTACGACACGACACGGATTCGCCGACACGGCTAATCCTATAAAAAGAGGACACGGGTACGACGAGGACACGGCAAAATAAATTAATATTTTTAAATTTATATTTTATGTGTGTTTGCAATTCATATATATTTCAATAACCAAAAAAACATCATAGAAAACAACTAAAATGAAAATTTAATACATACTCAATCGCTATCGTTAGTTACATCGAGCCCGATCGGTGAATCGCAGACAGCTCTAAATGGTATGGAAAATAATGGTTGTGTTTCAGTTTTGACTTCAACCTATCTGAAACCTCAGAGGATAAGATAAGTTAAAGCCAAACCTGAATCGTAACCGTCCATCATAACCATCCTGACAAGTGAATCACACTTAGGCCCAAATGGTATGCAAAAGAACGGCTGCGATTTAGTTTTGACTTCAACCTATCTGATTCTCCGAGGTTATAATCTCAGAGGATTAGATAGGTTGAAGCCAAAACTGAATCACCATTGCTTGTAACTCGACCCTATATCGAACAATCCGTCAACCCGCAGTGTCCCGAGTGTCCGAGGAGTGTCCGGCGAGTGTCCGAGAAGTGTCCGATCATGTCCGGCTCTCGGAAGCACGTAGGACACGGCACATGCGTGTCAGGTGCGTGTCCGGCGAGTGTCCGAAGAGTGTCGGTGTCCGACACGTGTCCGACACGGGTACGGGAGGCCTGGGGAAGTGTCCATACTTTCTAGTGGACGCCGCTATTTCCTACTGGATCAGCAATTGAACCCATATGTGCCTTAGTATCGCCCTTCTTTCGTGTAGTCTATTATCAGAATATCAGACTCCTCAATGAATATGCACATCATACTTCTAGAGCCAAACTACCCAAAATTCAAAAATTGCAGTTCAATCGTCACCCTTGATCGACTCATGCAAGGATGGACAATGGGCTTTTTAAGCAAAAAATAGGTGCCTCAAGGTTATGTTGAAATTATTGTGGACAATTATGATGGAGAAATTGCTAGCATTGGAAGCAATTGTGGTGAGAAAATTAGGTTTCAACTCACGATGGGATTTCACCAAGGGTTAATACTAATCGTATATCTGTTTACTTTGGTCATTGATGAAGTTACTACTAATATTCAAGAAAAACCCCAATATATGTTGTTTATAGATGGTATAGTGTTGATGAGACAATGATAGGGTTGAATGCTAAATTTGAATTATGGTGAATAACTTTAGGAAATAAGGGTTTAAAAATCAGTAGAACTATTTCGGAGTATATGCAATGTGGAAATAGTGATGATAATGAAGCCCTATCAAAATTGATGGTCAAGAGTTACAACAATTTGATTCTTTTGGGTATCTTGGTCTATTATGCAGAAGAGTGATGAGTTGATGGTGATATATTTTATAAAATTAAAGTTGGTTTGATGAAGTGGGGAGGAGCTCGAGGGTGCTATGCAATCAATGCACCCCTTTATTACTTAAAAAGTAAATTTTAAAAGACAATAATAAGGCAAGAGATATTATATAGTCAGAATGTTGGGTTATAAAGGGGGACTCAAACACACAAATGAGCTTGACAAAGATGAGGATATTGAGGTAGGTGCATGACAAAACTAGGAAGGAGAGGGTGAGCAACGAGTGTACTAGCGGAAGCTTTAGGAGTTGTACTAATATAGGGCAATATGATGGATACCATACTAAGTTGGTATGGGCATGTACAACAGGGAGCATAGGAAGTCATGGTGAGGAGAGGTTAGATGGTTGAGGAGGTTACAAGAAAGAGGGGAAGCTATACATTGACATTATTTGAAAGTGTTAGGACATATATGGAAAAGCTTGCACTGACAACAAAGATAACCCTTAGTTGGAATGTTTGATGAAGAAGGATTTATGAAGCCAACACCAAATTGGTTGGATAAGGCGTGATGGTTATGGTTACAATATGGAGCTCCAATCATTCAAATGGTGTGTAAGATCCCTTGTTTAAGTTTTCCCCTAGGTTTGTCCACTTTAGGCTTTACGCACGAATAAGTGACGACCTAACACAGTTGGCTTCCATATCTAGGACTCAATGTAGGTGGCATCCACATTTTTACCTTTTTTCACTTGAATTGGTATTTTGTGAGGAGACAATATTTAAATTCTTGAAGTACTTGGAAAATCTGTTTAAAATTGTCAAGTAACAAATATTTCTTTGACAAGATATGTTTATGAGTTTATAAATAATATGATGAATACAATTTTGCTAGTTTAGGTAAAATAGTGCCTCATTTCCCCTTTTTTTTTTGCTCATTCTTCTATATCAGAAATTTTCAATTCCGATTCTCTATCGACCCAAATCTTAACAACTGATATTTGTCAACAATATCAAAAGCAGACATTAATTGTGTCGATCCCAAAAAAGTTGGAATGTGCTAATTGTTTGGCATCGAGTTGCAATCCATAGACTAGTAGTACTATTTAGTCTTTCATATGGGCTAGGCACGAAAAATATTTTTAAAACATGCAATATAGGGCTATTAAGGGTTCTAACTAGGGTTTGATTGGTCTCACGTTAGAAGATGTGTTGGATATAGTAATGGTGCAAGGTTGATGAACAATAATCCAACCTAAATGGGGAAAACCTAAAAACCTCAATGCACCTTAAATTGAAGGAAGAGCTAGAGGAGAAAAAGTCAAAAGGGGTATAATGCTATATGAAGGCTCTTTTGCAGTGTTCGGGGATCAAAAGGAGGTTGGACTTAGATTGGTTTGAGTCTGAGAGTGTGTGTGTGTGTGTGCGTACTTCTTTTTTTGTGTTTGTGTGTGAGAGTGTGGGTGGGCTGGGGTGGGGGATTTCAAGGTGGGAGGTGCCGTAACCTGCATAGAGGGATTTGAAACCCTTTGTAGCTGCTAGTAGGAAAAGGGTATGTACGACTCTTTCTGTTGTGTTTGGAAGCTCTAAGTCTGTGGAGCATCATAAAAGTCTCGAAAAGCCCCAATGAGACCTACGATCAGATACGGGCTTTGAAAACTCGATGGTGTGATGTGCATTCTTTGATCAATTTCAAGTCTTGAGATGTCTTCAAATTTTGCACCATATATTCAAACGATATATTTAGGGCCATCCAATGTTCTGAAAGACTCAAGGCGCACATGAGGCACGAAGGTCTCCTAGAGCCTAGGCGCAAGGCCCAACTCAAGGCGCGTGCCTGATTGAAGTAAGGTGCATATATATATATATATATATATATATATATATATATATATATATATATATATATATATATATATATATATATATATATATATATATATATATAGGGGCGTGTTAGGATCCGGCGTGCGGTGTGTGCGGTGTCGCACCAAAGCCATCTGATGCATCGCTGCGTGCATTCCACACACGCAACGGGTGTATCAGACGGCTGCGGTGTGACACCGCACGTCGCATTTTATCATTCCTCTCTCTCTCTCTCTCTATATATATATATATATATATATATATATATATATATATATATATATATATATATATATAGAGAGAGAGAGAGAGAGAGAGAGAGAGAGAGAGAGAGAGAGGAAACGGGAAATGAGCTTGCCAGCCTATTTCAAAAAAAATGGGCAGCCACCCATTTGATGCCCTTAGGAGTCTTAGAATGTGTTGATTTTTTGTAAGCATAAGTATCTTATCTTGGATAGAACACCCACAAAAAATCAGCACATTCTAAAACTCCTAGGGGCATCAAATGTTAGAAGTTTTATCAAGCGTTCGTTGTCACCGTTAATCTGAAATATTACATTTGATGCCCCTAAAAGTTTTAAAATTTGCTGATTTTTTGTGGGTGTTCTATCTAAGATAAGATGCTTATGCTCACAAAAAATCAGCACATTCTAAGACTCCTAGGGGCATCAAATGGGTGGCTGCCCATTTCGTCGAAATAGGCCGCCAGCCTATACCCCGTCTCCTCTCTCTCTCTCTCTCTCTCTCTCTCTCTATATATATATATATATATATATATATATATATATATATATATATATATATATATATATATATATATATATATATATATATATATATATATATAGGGGCATGCGGCACTACATCGTAGCCATCTGATGCACGCGTTGTATGCATGCGATGCACGCAGCGGTGCATCAGACGGCTACTATGCGGTGTCGCACTTACCACATGCCGCATTATAGCATGCCTCTATATATATATATTCAAAACATGCATAACTAGACTAAGAAAATGAATCTTAAGACAAAAGATAAATTAGATAGATCGTTGTTGCAACAACACAAATGTTGTTGCCTTGTAGGTTTGAATTACGACTCTAAATAAACCATTTAAGATATATTAAATCTTCAAATATGTATAGGTAAAATTCAATAACTAGTTATAAGATATCAAATGTGATATTATATCAAACAAAAAAATAAATAGTGAATGATTGAATGTGTTATTTCATCCGTGTACTCGTGCACATGCTTCTAAATCAGTATGAAATGTGCAAATCGAGAAAGAAAAGAAAACTCATTGAATATTGTAATAGTTGAAATAATATCAAAGTCATCAAATCCAACCCACAAATGTTCATATGGTCCTACCTAACTATAACAAATAATTTTGAATGTAAATAATATTCAATCAATGCGCTAATATTCAGACTATTGTAATCATGAATTAAATCTACTTAATAACTTAATCATATTGTCAAAAATATCAATTGCAAGCACATAATTGGACATGGTTCAACTAGGCGAGCCTTTTTTGTGCCTGGAGCCTAGGCGCGCGCCTTAGACCTAAGCGCGCGCCTTTCTAATAGAGCCATGCCTTGTGCTTTTTGAGGTGCAGGGGGTGAGCCTAGTTGAGCCTGAGCCTAGGCGTCCCTTTAATAACACTGGGGCCATCTAATGACCAAGTTATCGAATTTTAGCAACATTGTGGCAGATGATCCGTGAGGATATGGTGACAATCTTCTTGTCAGTTGGCCCAGTTCATTCATGGGATCAGCATGCTGACATCAGATCTTCCAGCCTTCCAAGGAACATCTCTTAAGCTCATCACGCAGGCCGTGTGCTGCGATTTTCGAGCTATGATGCCATGAAAATCGAGGTGTAACTATCAATTCATCGACATTTCTATCCAATTTTAGGACTTATAAACCAAGATTGAGTATGTCACCGCAAAGGGGTGCGTGTATTTACGATATATAATGGTAGTGCAAATATACTAAAAATAAATGCCTACACCAATGGGTACATAAGTAACATATTTGATGCTTCGATTTTTGTAGATCAACAGTGTGTTGTGCCAATTCTGCCTTTTGGGCCTTTGGCCTATAATTCTTTTTAGTAGTTTTTTTTTTTGGTTTATAATTTGTGCTTCATGGATGAATACAATTTCCCTATTATCAAATCTTCCCTTCTACCTTCTTTGTCTAGACTCTTCCCTAATCTTGAGCAACCTTGGAGGGTTGCTCCTTGGATGCTTGAGCTTAAACTGCATCACCAATAGGGTAGGTCTCCCAAACTGTCAACTGACCCTCCATGTTTCTTGGCAGGCCCCTCTCTTACCGAGTTGCCTTGGTAAGTTTTTCGGCACCAATCTTAGAGGTTTGATGTCAGGTTGATAGCCGATCAAAATTGTTTTATCAATCTTTTTGCGGTGCCTTCTTTATTAGAGTTGTGCTTCATACTCGGCCTTATCTAAATTTGATAAGACTTGAATGATGCTAATGATGTTTGTAGATTACATGGGCTTCTGTGCTAATCATCTCTAACATGACAAATAATTTATCTTCCATTGTTGTTCTCGAGCCAAATCCATTGTTTCTCCACTGAATCTGTTTCATGCTGTCTCCATCCTCTACATTTTCTGATGTATGAAAAGCTTGGTGAGAACTTCTTAATAATATTAATAATTACACAGGCACATTATTGTATGAATTTGAAGAATCATGTTTATTTATTTTTTTCACAAACTTTTATTTTGTTGATAGCTAATTATATTTGAAATTTAATTTGTCTGATTAGCAGGAGTTGTTTTGTTCCCTGAAGCGACCTTACCTCTAAGAGTAATTCAGCCTAGATTTATAGCTGCTGTGGAAAGAGCGCTGAACCAGGTTGATGCTCCATACACAATCGGTGTGGTATGTTGTTCCATTTTCAGATCATCACTTGCTTGGTCATAATCTTGAGCTTTGCTCATCAGTCTTTATTTAGAAACTTTTATGACTTTTAAGTATGATTTAGATTCGAGTTTATAGGCATCCAGATGACGGAAAGCTTTGCTTTGCTACAACTGGGACAACTGCAGAGGTGTGGATCTGGTATTTGAATTCTCTTAAATCCAGGGCGCATGCTTTATAATTTTACACAATAACCTATTATGATTTTATTTGTTTTATTTTGCCAGATAGTTGATGTAGGTTTAACTGTTAAGGTGATAGTATTTTTTTTATCCTATCTGAAATAAACAAAATAGAAATAGAAGGGAAGTACAAGTAACATTTATCTGGTCTTCATAAACAAACAAGTGAAGGGAAAGGAGGAGGAGAAGTGTGTGTGTGTGTGTGTTGGGGGGTGGGGGGGGGGATTCACAGCTCAATTAGGCTACTAATGACCAGCTATGAATACTTAAGGTGGAAGTGTTAATTGCATGATCTGTTAGCGGATAATTTAAATTTCCTATTTAAGAGGTTTATATTAACTTTGTGAGGAATACCCTGTACCTGTATTTTGGATTATGTAATTCTGGAAATGCTAATAATCACTAATTTGCTTAGCCATGATAGGATGACGTAAATGTAATGGGGTATGGTATAAGCAGGCGCTTTTTGTAACTCACCTGCTAACAAGGTTTAAAAATAAAAGTGGCCTTGATGTGCATTTCTTGCTTCATGATGGTCCTATTTAATGATACATCTCCTTTTTCTGTTTGTTAAAAAGTGAAATTTATTGCTTTGGGCGGGGTCGATATATTGTCCGATTTTGAATTTTTTTTATAATATTAGCTCTTACCATATTAACCTTGCCTATTGTCCATTGAATCTTTTTTAATGTCTATTTTTAGATAAGGCAATACCGCCGACTGGATGACGGCACATTAAATGTGGTTGCTCGTGGTCAACAACGATTTCGCTTGAGGCGCTGTTGGATGGATGTGGAAGGAGCAGTGAGAACAATATTATATTAAATGTTTATACCATTTAATAATTGATATGACGATGAAAGAATAATGATATTATCTATTTTCTTTAACAGCCATGTGCTGAAGTCCAAATTGTTCAGGAAGATACTCCTTTAAGGACTCCAAGGGCTGCATTTGGACAATTGGCATCTGTTAGTAACTTCCGTAAATATCATATTTCACGTGCAGTGGCATCAAGTGTTTCTCCCGCTAAACGACAGGGATGCGGGGATGCCGAAAATGATACAGAATGTATGTCTGGTGCAAGCATGGCAAGTGATCATTCTGAAACGGACATGAGAACGTGCATGTCAGCAGCTGATTCCCCTGATAGATATGAGAGGATTAATGAGTCCTCAAGTAGTGATGAGGAGTCGGTGCATCGGCAGGGGCAGAGGCTTTGGAAATCATATTCAAATAAATTGGGAGAATCTGGTCAATTTTATAAGCATGAAAAGATGATTGAGGATGATAGATTTCGGTGGGACCTTGAAGATAAGCCTTCACCAAGAAGAAGATCCAGTAAAGGTGAGAAACACGAAGGCAGTTGGGTTATGCATAGGGCTGCAATGTCTTTCTGGCCTCATTGGCTTTACCAAATGTACGATGCATATTCGCTTGCACGCAGGGCTGCAGGTAATATGACCATTTTCTCATGCTTGTACTGTTAATGTTTATTGGCGATTAATAAATTCTTTTCTGAGTTTGTAAATAATATACTGTAAAATTATTTGCACTAAATTGTACTTGAATCTTGATAAATGTCATGACTCATGAGTGTTAAAGTTAATTTCATTGTCTTTTCAGTTGCATATGTGTATTCAATTATTCATTCATGGTACGCCTGTTAGCCTGTTAATATTATGTCTTGCTCATACAGTGTATTTCCTTTCTAATTGTGTAAATTTAAGTTTATGTCCTAATGGAACATCACATCCACTTCAATGATTCCTCATGTAGTATCTATTCCCTGTATCATCATATAGGTATCTTGTGGACGCTTTGGAGATGTATTGTATTAGACTCAACCTAAGGGAGAAATCTCCACCATCAGTTTGAATTTCCATATCATACTATATGTGTCAAACCTTCTTGGGAATCATTCTCCATGTATCCTCTGGATTCAAGGAGTTGTTCCTGGCTAATAGAGAAAAAGTTAACAAAAATCAGGTGGGACCATCTGGTGTTCATTCTTTCGGGGGCCTTTCATCTGTAGTAGTCAACCGTTTGATCAACATTCTTGTACTTGTATCCGATTGTTTTTTTTTCCAACTGGTGATTAATGTCTACAAAGTGTTTTCTACGTCATTCTGCATGTTCTTTATAGTTTCACCTCCTTTTCCTTTTTCATATGACCATCACGAAAACATGAATATTTAGTGTTGCAACCAATTTTTTGAGTTCCTTCTTTTTTCTTAGGATAAATTACACTTACGCCCCTGCCCCCTGTAGTTTTTTTGTTCCAATCGGTCCCTAGAGTTTTAACTATGTTTCCTCTTTTGGTAATTTCTATTTAATCAAACCTGAATTATCATTATTATTATTATTTTTTTTTTGGAAGGGGGGTGGGGGGGTTAAGTGTAATTTACCCTTTTTCTTATACTGACTTTTAGTTATTCGAATGAGTGAATGACATCTTCGATCCATTTTGGCTGTTACAGCTCACGTTGATTAAATTCTGTTCTCTCTTAACTTTATCTCCAAGCCTTTATTTCTCTCTGACAGCCTTTTAGCATCTAATTGCAAGCCTCTTCTTGTGGACCGCTTTTCAAGTTGTGCGCAACTTCCTCAATTGAAGAACTCCATAACTCTTTGGACAAAGCTAATTGGATGCCTAAGGAAGTTTCTGATATGCTCATTTCCTTTATCTAGAAATCAATTGCAGCTGTTGTCATTAGATGAAATTATGATTGCGTGCTAAACCTCCCGAACGAGCAGCTTCCTACTTACCTTTGACCATAGATATCCCATCCACCTCATGTGGCACTGATCCACCTTTGCCAGAAGGGCTTTTAAAGCTTTCTTACTTACACTCATCAGGGATATGGTTATTCTAAGATAATCACATTTCGTCTCTGTGGCCTTGATTCCTAGGTATCTGCACATTATTATCTGAAGGTATTGATGAATTGATGGGTTGAATGCCACCATGTATTTTGCCTAATTTATCTTAGGTGAGTTCTGTTTCCTTTGTAGTCCTCTTAACTGCATGACACAGCTCAGTAACTCATTTAGTAATAGCCATCACATCATCAACATAAGAACATTTCAAATATGATCAATTTTTCGAAAGATCATGGCTTTGATGCTCTTTATGGATGCCCTTCCAAGGGAGCATTCTGTAATTTTCACTTGCCGACTATTTTTAGAAGTCGTATTGTCCATCTTTATACCCTTGGATATCGCCCGATATCACCACCATTGGCCGCATCCGACCATGTCCCTTATCGCTGCATCTCACTCATCCTTTTACACCTCTCCCCTTTCGTGCACTGATCTCACCCATAGTCTCTCCTTTCTACCTGCATCACATTCACAGGTTTTATCTGGTCCAACAGGTGTGATAGTATCTCGGTGTGATCCTACGTTATATGAAGAAGGGCGATACAAATTATATACCTCTTGTTAGGGAACAAAGTATCCACACCCTTTTAACCATAGTGACAAAGTTCGGGTTCGGCAATAAGTCGGCGAGGGAAAAACTCGGAAAAGTTCGGCGAAAATCGGAAAGTTCGGGAAAAAAACGGGTAAAAGTCGGGAAAAAAAACGGGTTCGGGTTTTAATCGGTGAGGGTGAAATTTGGAAAAAATCGGAAAGTTCGGGGGCTTCAAAAAACGGGTTCGGGTTTTCGTTGATTTTTTAATTGCAATATCACTTCACTATTTTTTTTATTTGGAGCATTACTTCACAGTTTTTTTTTAAAAATTGTCACTGTTTTTCTATCATGATATGCAGAAGATTAATATTACCTTGATATGGAGAAGATTAGATTTCCGGAGAAGACACAGAAGAGCAGAGAGGTGGACTGGCTATGCTGTGGTGCTGTCTGCCGACTGCTATCAAAGCCTCGAAGAGAAAGGGCCAGCTGCTGCCCCAAATAACAAGAGAAAAAATTTAATTTGCTGCCCATAAATCATAAACATGCAGAGGGGAAGAGAAAGGGCCGATTGCTGACGCTCACAGCTCACCAACTGACAGAGAGGGAGAGGAGAAGAAGAGAGAAAGGTTAGAGAAATCGGGTCGCCAAACCTCGTCGCAGCCTCACCGTCGTCGTCGAACCTCGTCGCAGCCTCGTAGGGGAGCGATAGGGAAAGAAGGAGGCGGCGGTCGGCGGTCGCTCACCAACTGACAGAGTGGGAGAGGAGAAGAAGAGAGAAAGGTTAGAGAAATCCTAACTCTAAACCGGGTCGCCGAACCTCGTCGCAGCCTCACCGTCGTCGTCGTACCTCGTCGCAGCCTCGTAGGGGAGTGATGGGGAAAGAAGGGGGCGGCGGTCGGCGGTCTCTCAGGCACTCACCAAGCGGCAACCGCCGGACCTCGTCGCAGAGGAACGATGGGGAAAGGAGGCGACCGCTCGGGACTTCGGGACTCTCGGGTTTTTTTTTTTTCAATCGCTCAGGACTCAGGACTCGAGTCTGGGTTCTTATATAAAACCCTAACTCTAAACCGGGTCCAACCAAAATGACATGGCATCCGATCACAGCTCACAGAAATCGGCAAAAAAATCGCGTTTTTAAATATTTTTTTTCAAAAAAACGGCAAAAAATCGGCGATTTTTGTAACTAATAAAAATCGGAAAAAAATCGGCAACCCATAAAATCGCGTTTAAAACGCGTTTTTTTGAAAAAATCGGCGAACTTTGTTACTATGCTTTTAACGACATGTAACAGATACGAACACAAGTTACTATATGTAAGACATATACCTCCAACCTTAGTTGTGCTGTTGATGCTTATGCTGCAGTCAAATATTTGTTGAAAATCACACGGTTGCACACAGAAGTTTAGATTTCTATATCATGTTTTTGTGGGATCATTGAACCGCGTAGTACTGCTGTATCATCTTAGTGATTTTCATATAAACTGCTGCAGATTTATGGAGGCAGATAATAATAGGAAATCCAAGCTTGGATGATTATACAAGAAAGCCAGATCTTTTGTCATTTTATATTGCCAGCAAACTACCCATGTCGGAATCTACAAGGCAGGAGCTGTTAGATATTGATGGAATTTCGTATAGACTGCAGAGAGAAATTCAGTTGCTCAAGTGCTTTGATCTTGTACGTTGTAAAAACTGTCGGGTAATGATTTGTGATCTTTCTTAAGTTTTGAATTTTTTTGACCATGTTAAGTTTTAAGTTGTCAAATTACTTGTATATTTAATGAATAGCAATAAAAAAAACTAAACTTGTGGTTTTCTGTTCCCTTTTGCTAAAAGGAAAATTCCATCAATTCCTATTCCTGTCATAATTGAAGTCTTGATATTGTATGACCTTATTATATAGGTAAACCTGAACAAAGGTATTTTTTTTGGCAGACTCTAATTGCAAAGCGAAGTGATATGGTGGTGATGTCTAGTGATGGACCCGTCAATGCTTATGTAAACCCAAATGGTTATGTCCACGAGATCATAACAGTTCACAATGCAAGTGAGCTGGCACTCCTCGGTTCTGCTGTTAAAGAGCACAGCTGGTTTCCAGGGTATGAATATAAATTGTTTATTTTTGCTCTCTTCCTTTGCATCCTTCACATATTTCCAAAGCCTATACACATGCAAAGAAAGAACTTAATCATGCCTGACAATCTTTTAAACAAACAAGGAGACTCTTCTCTTAAATGCAATAATAATTTCTTTAGACCACCAATATGCAGCAAAGTAGTGCAGTTTTGTGTGATTATGATCCGTGGCAATAGCCAGCGATGTGTGGGCATCTCGTACAATATGCTACAATGGAGTATTATACTGTCTATGAAAAGGTTCTCTCCATGGCACACAATGACAAATTGTGTAATGTTTGAGACCAGATGATGTTTACTTTACGATTATGAGATGATATAGTTAAAATACAGAGTACAATTTAGGGCTGCAACTCGGGCAGGTTGAGGGGTCAACCTAGGCCCAACCCTAGGGGTTGAAGTTTTGAGCCCTCTATTCAAGCCCAACCCAATGCAACCCGAGGTCTGGTTGAACTTTCCTAGCTCAAGCCCAACCAAAGGTTGGGTTGTTCAGATTGTCCGGATGGGTTGGTCGGTTTCTATATGGTAGAGAAAAAAAAAATCGGATATTACAGTCCATTTGCAACAATGCAATACATAAAACAGCCATTTGTATTCTTATAAGGGTGATGGTTCATTGTTGGATGGATAAATGCCATTTAACGGTGGTCATTAGAAGCAGGATAAATGTCCAATAAAATTCCTCCACAATGCGACAGCAAGTCACCAACTATTCAATGGATGGATTCTGATCGGACGACCTCTACTCAAAGTTATATTATATGAAATTTATATTTACTAAATGACCAGGTTTCGGGTTGGATTGGTTGCCCAAAGCCTCTGCCTAAGCCCAACCCTAATTGTGGTCGAGTTGGGTTTGGGTTGGCCCACCCAAGTTGCAGCCCAAGCACAATTTTTGACAAAGGAGTGGGGACTACTAAGGGAGATCATTTAAGATGTCCCATATGAATTAAGAACCGATCCTCATCTAGCTGCAAGATTTCATGGGCTTAAAACTTGAATCTTGGTCGGGAAGCTTTCATGTAACTTCAACTATCATCTGTTTCTACCTTAAATAATTATAAGCATCATTTGTCTATGTCCAACCCGCCACGGCCAACTGGGTGAGACTGAATAACACGATAACTTGAAATTGAAATTTTTTTTTTTCTTTTTTATGCATTAGGTGTCTATATCCCTGCCAATTTATTAACTACTTCCATTTTTTTTTATCAATTCCGCAACCTTACCTCTTGAGTTATCAACTTGCCTGAAACACAACTATTCGTCTTCTCGATATTTAACTGCGGATGATGGCGTGCGCTGTCCTTGTAGGTATGCCTGGACCATCACCAACTGTGCTGTATGCGAGACGAACATGGGATGGCTCTTTACCTCCACAAGGAAGAATTTGCGTCCGAGATCGTTTTGGGGGATCCGTAGTTCGCAAGTTATGGATGATAACTGTTGAGCTCTGAGAGAGTCGAGGGAGAGAGGCGATCAGGCTGTTGGGACTTGTTTTTCGTCGGTGTCTGTAGTCTGTGTATGAGTGTGCTCTTTGTAACATGTTCTCTCTCTGTTGGGGCGGGATGAAGCCGCCAACATCCTTGCATAGATTTCAATTAGGTCAACAGACATGTTGATCCGAGGCGATCACGAAAAATGTCTGAATGTAATTCGAGATAGAACTGAATCTTCACATCTAGCTTCAAAATTTCATGGGCTTGATAGTAGAACTTCCGAGTGTAGCGCAAACTATGAATACAATTATTAATTTTTTTTCTTTAATGCCAACAGATGCAATCACCATTGTCGAGTGGATCAAAGTTAGCCGTCGATGTAAACAGGTGGATGCACATGACTCGGGCTGAGTGCCATTCATCCGTTGTGGTGCCTGCATCCACGGCTAGGTGCGATTCACTCATCAACGGTGAGCGAGTCATTTATGAGATGTATGTTTCACCATCTGAATTTTTTTCTCCAAACTTGGGAGTGAGATTTCAGTGAAGAAACAATTGAGGGACCGATGTGAAATTAGATGAATAATTCAGAAAAGGTTTTTGTAATTTACCCCTAGCTTAAAATCCAAAACGTTCTACTGATGCTACTGTCGCTGCTACTTCTGTTATTACTAATTTTTATTGTATAAAGAGATTTGAGTCTGATGGCAAACCAAAGTATTAGGACATCTCCAACAGGTTCCTAGGTGCCTTCTCTATTCTTAGGACTCCTAGCTTCCACATAAGCAAAGTATGGAGTGGGAATTGAAAAGCATTTCATTTGGCTCCTCAAATCTCTCTATTTATTGTGAAAAGATGAAATTGGGGGTCCACCAAGCAATATTTGGTGGGGGACTGTTTTGGAAATAAAAAAAAATGTAGTTTGTTTTATTTAAACTTGGGGGCCCACTATTTAATCTTTTCTCTACTCCTCTCGCCATTCCTATGGAGAGGAGTAGAAAAAAACCCACTCTGGTGAAAGGTTTGGGAGACCGTTGGAGGGGCATTTTCCACCTGGGACTTCCTTTTTTCGCTACAGTTCCAAAGGATGAAAGCGATAGGAGCCCATTGGAGATGCTCTTGCCTGCCTCTACCCCTACCTTCAACTAAAATCAGTATTGCCCAAAAAGGTATAAGAGCCCCCCCCCCCCCCCCCCCTGATCTTTCTCTACAAATGTCTCACTTCTCCCTCTTTGTGGACGTGCATCTCGAGCGCATCTGTTGTTAGCAATAATAAAACTATTAATAAGAGGTTGGTCTCCTTCTCCTTCTTTTTTAGTGAACCAGCAAAGTAAATCCTTTTATGTTTACTAATCTATCTAAGATTCTAGGCAAGCTAAGATAGAATCAAAGATTGATTCCATCCCCTAAAAGCACTCTCCAAGTCTTGCTTGATCAATTCCTACGAGTGTGATAGTTTTTTTTTTTGCTTATGTGGGGATGCTCCAGATGCTCAATGATGCATGTGGATTGTTCTCTAATGAGTGCGGAGAAAAGGCACAATCATATTGGATATGAAAAGGGTATCAGTGAGATGCACGGGTCGAGGTTGTGTGTAAAGTATAGATTGGATGGTTCTCTATTCTTTCGTGCACAATAGGGAACGGCCCAAATGTATCACTAGGCATCTGGAGCGTCCCCCCAGGAGCAAAGTTTGTTCCGAGTATGTGGGCCTTCTGCTTTGTCCCAATCATTAATTGAGCTATCTTTTAAAGATTATAAATTAAGTAGGATTATTATAATCTAGATTTTTATCAATTAGTTTATAGGAGGTAAGTTTGTTGTGAGGGTGGAGCTATATACAATACACATTTTATCTAAGATAGGTCCCATCTAAAGGCAACACAGTTTCTTTCCCAAGGGCAACACTCTTCTTCCTCCTTTGTTATGCCCTGCATTCTGCTGCTCGCAATCGTCTGTCGACCCCATCCAACCCACCGCCTCCTTCCTCCTCCTCTTCTTCTTCCTTCTCCTTTTTTTCTTCCTCCTCCTTATCCTCAAGGAAATAGGGATACTTGGTCATTTCAAGGCAAGTGCACATTCTATTAATTCAGCCTCCAATAACTGAATGTATTGTAGATGCATTTGGTCTTTATGACCGAATGCACAATAGGTGCACTAGTTTGGAATGGCTGAGTATCTCTATTTCCAGGAGGCGGAGGAGAAGAAGTGGAGGGAAAAGGAGGAGGAAGAGGGATAGAGGAGGAATATGAATGGGAACAAAAAGGAGGAAGGAGGAGAAAGAAGACGGTGGCGGTGAGTTGCCAACGACCAAGGGCGATGGAGGCGGGTGGCGGGTGTGGGTTGCCAGTGGAGTTGTTGGGCTCTCTTAAATAATTTATGGGCTGTAGACAAGCCTACAACGATGAGGTATTGAGGTCTCTCTTTGTTTAGTGGTTCCTTTCCTGTACCTAGCCCAGAACATCATAGCCCGGCCCATTAACAGCAGGCACTCGGTGGGCTCTCTATATAAGCGTTGCATCGGATTGAGCATCGTTTTAGGGTTAGGGTTTTTATAAGATCGGCTGCCTCTCCTCTGTCTCCCTCCTCTTGCACTCTCCTCCGCGGCGGCCGTCATAACCAGGAAACCATGGCGGACACGAAGGGGGTCTCCATCAGAACCAGGAAGTTCATGACCAATCGCCTTCTCTCACGCAAGCAATTCGTGAGCTCATAAACCCTAGATCCTTCCTTTCTTCTCTGTTTATTTTGCCTCTTCAACTCAAATCACACGACGATCCGTCCCTTTCTTAATCCTCAATCGTCTTCAGGTCATCGATGTCCATCATGCCGGAAGGGCAAATGTCTCGAAGGTACGTGATGCCGATTCGTCCCAACCATCACAGCGAATTCTTTTTTTCCCTTTCATCATTAGGTGTTGGAGCCAGCGATCTTGATCTTCCCATCCTTTTTTCTCAACATTTATCTGTATCTTTGTTGGTGATTTGTTGCAGGCCGAGCTGAAGGAGCGGCTGGCGAAGCTGTACGAGGTGAAGGATCAGAACTCGATCTTCGTGTTCCAGTTCCGAACCCACTTCGGAGGAGGGAAGTCCACCGGATTCGGTCTGATCTATGATTCCGTCGAGAGTGCGAAGAAGTTCGAGCCCAAGTATCGGCTTATCAGGGTATGAGATCGTCTCTAACGCCTCTTGGTTTCTGTCCCTGTTATCTCATGTTGATGGATCTAGACATTGGGTAGTGGTAATAGCTGATCTGTAGCATTGAACTGTACATTGTATACCTTTACCAACTCCATTGTTGTGAAGTATACATTGCACACCTTTACAAATTTACATTTATAATTAACTTGGGTATTTCTCAGAGATTTTTACTTTTTCATGTTTGCGTGATTATTATGCTTATATCAAGACATTTCTGTTTCTCACAAGAAGCTTTGTTTCTGATCCATCATTCATTTCATTACTATTTTTGTTTGAATAATCGTACGTCGAGTGCTTTTTACTATAGCTGGGTTGACTAAAGACTTTAAGTTATAATTAAAGATAGAAAAATTAAAGATTTCACGAAATCTCTGATTTTTTGTGATAAAATTTGCCAAGTGCTTTCATGTGTTTTATCACAAAAAATTGCGTTTTTTGCCGTTGACAAAAAACCACATATTTCGGAGGCTTTGTTCTATTTCGGTGGGATGAAAAACCACAAGATTTTATGAAATTTCACAAGATTTCTTGAGATTTAGTTTGTTTGTTATAATAGACCCCTTATGTATTTTATTTTTTTGCCCTAGGGTGTCCTCCATTATCTCTTTTTCTTTAAACTGTACCCACTCGACTTGATTTTTGTGCTAGCCTAGGTGAGAGATTTAGTTTGTTTGGATGCTCTGAAAGGCTCAAGGTGTACATGAGGCACAAAGGTCTCCTATAGCCTAGGCGCAAGGCGCAACTAAAGGCGCGCGCTTGATTGAAGTAAGACTCAAATATATATATATATATATATATATATATATATATATATATATATATATATATATATATATAGAGAGAGAGAGAGAGAGAGAGAGAGAGAGAGAGAGAGAGAGGAATGGGATGCTGCCTATCAAAGCAGCGTTTTTGCTGCTTTGAGACATTGTTTGACCATCCTAGAAGTTTTGGAATTTGATGAAATTTGGTGAGGGTGTTGTCTAGGGTAAGATGATCATCCTCACAAATTTTCATCAAATTCCAAAACTTCTAAGAGGGTCAAATGGTCGAAGCAAAATGCTGCAGATTTTAACGGCGACTGCAGACGACTGATTTTGCTTCGACCATTTAAACCCCCTAGAAGTTTTGGAATTTGATGAAAATTTGTGAGGATGATCATCTTACCCTAGACAACACCCTCACCAAATTTCATTAAATTCCAAAACCTCTAGGATTGTCAAACAATGTCTCAAAGCAGCAAAAAATGCTGCTTTGATAGGCAGCATCCCATTCCTCATATATATATATATATATATATAGGGCTTTTTTTCAAAATATTATTAAAAAATTAAATATTTAACGCAATAGCTGCTTACCAAAACTATTTACCAACCTACCAACCTAGCGCTCTGACAGCCACCTGGCATGTCAGCACTGTAAAGCTGGCGGGAGGATTTTTTTTTTTCCGTTTCAAGTAGAACCCAGTATTTGGATTACTGGGTTTAAAATCGGTAATCTGGATACCGAGTTTAACGGAAGCCTGTTGTATAAAGTTTCCATACTTAGCCGTTTTCTCTTTGGATTTCAGGCGTTTTCTCTATGGATTTTGGGTAAACCTGGTATCCATAATACCGGGTTTAAACCCGGTACTCCAAATACCGAATACCGGGTTCAACTTGAAACAAAAAAAATAAAATAAAACCTCGCGTTCACTTTACGGTGCTGACATGCCACGTGGCTATCAGAGCGCTAGGTTGGTATATAGTTTTGGTCAGCCGCTGTTTCCTTAAATATTTTATTTTTTAATAATATTTTTTTTAAAAAATTCATATATATATATATATATATATATATATTCAAAACATGTATAACTAGACTAAGAAAATGAATCCTAACACAATAGATAAATTGGATAGATCATTCTTGCAACAATACAAATGTTGTAGCCTTGTAGGCTTGAATTACGGCTCTAAATATGCTATTTAAAATATATTTAATCTTCAAATATGTATATTTCAAATTCAATAACTAGTTATAAGATTTCAAATGTGATATTATAGCAAGCAAATAATAAATAATAAATGATTGAATGTGTTATTTTATCCGTGTGCTGTACATGCTTCTAAATCAGTATGAAATGTGCAAATCGAGAAAGAGAAGGAAACTTATTGAATTATGTAATAGTTGAAATAATATCAAAATCATCAAATCCAACTCACAATTGCTCATATGGTCCTACCTAAGAACTATAAGAAATAATTTTGAATGTAAATAATATTCAATCAATGAACAAATATTCAGACTATTGCAATCATGAATCAAATCTACTTAATAACTTGATCATATTACCAAAAATATCAAGTGCAAGCACATAATTGCACATGGTTCAACCAGGCGCATCTTTTTTGCTCCTGGAGCCTAGGTGCATGCCTTTCTAACAGAGCCTCGACTTGTGCTTTTTGAGGCGCAGGGGATAAGGCTTGTTGTGCCTGAGCCTAGGTGCGTTTTTAATAACACTGGTCTCATCCTAAGTTGTGAACCCTCCTCACGCTCCCTCTTTCTCCTCATCTTCTTCCATTCTCTTCCTTCTCCCTTTTCTTCATCTTTCAAGCCCTTTCTCTTCCCCAAGAAATCACTTTCGCCTCCCTTTGAAGCGTATATTAGCCCTTCTATCTTCAACGATCTGGATCATTCATTGTTGAATAAAAAACCTCTGTAGTATTCTTGCATTAGTTAGCCCTCCTAATTCTTTACGTCATATTCTAATTTGAACTCTTTTGAAGCAACTTCTTTATCTATACGACTATATGGACTTCCTCTTGATGTGGGATTGCATATGTGGACCAAAATTTACATGAAAGACATTCAATGAAAGGACCGAAGTGAGCAATCACGACACTAGCTACCAGTCAACATCCGTTACTCTTTTCTTTGTGTTAAATTTTTTTATCAACTCGAAAAAGCCGCCCTCTTACACTTATTATTTTCAAATCTGTCATTTAGTGTGATTAAAGTTGGGAAAACCCTAAGAGCTTCCTACTTAAGTTATTTTGAAATTAACATCGATCTGTTGTCTTGTGGTTTGTTTATGTGATTGTTGTATGTTAAATTTTCATACCCATGTGCCTAGTATGTAATCCCAAAGTTGCAACATAAGGTGAAACTTAATTCGCAGCAAATATTTAAGTTGTGTGTTAAATCATGAAGTGTATGCTTGATGTATTGCTGGTTGCAACAACCTATTCTCGCTTTTTGGTATGTATTATTTGATCCTAAAGAATTCCATAAGTAAGCTTCGTTCCTTGCCCCAAGGCTTAAACGTGCGGTAAGTTGCTCTATCGGCCACGATGGTACGGCTCGGGATCGACCCCATTGGTATAGAAACCGTCTCAACCCCTTTTTTTTTTGAAGAATTCCAAAATTAAAGAATAAAATAATTAGAAAAATTGAATGAAAATTATAAAAAGCTTGAAGCCTTGAAGTGAAGTGAGGGAACGCAATGTGAAAAATTGGGTTGCTTCAATGCCTCAAAGCAAACACCTCATATCTTGAAGCCTTGAGAGAAATGAGGAGGGAACAAGTGAGATTAAGAATGAGATTGAAGATAGGTTGGGAACTAAACTAACATACTTGTGAAGTTGGGAGGAGTCTTGGGGATTGTTAGATGAATAATGTGCTTTGGGGACAATTTTATAGGTTTTAACCTTATATCTTTAATTGTTTTTTTCCTCCCACCCATCACCCACCCACAACATTTATTGCAATATAATGCACATGTGGGGCATTAGTGCTGATCTAGGAAGCACCGATACGGATACGGGGATACGGATATGAGAATACGAATACGGCGATACGTGAAATTTTGAAAAACTAGGATACGCGGTACGGCAGGGATACGTTTGTAATTATATATATATATATATAAATAATTAAATATAATATTTTGTGCTAGAATATAAATAGTGAATAGTTTGAAAATTAAATATGACCATGCTCATCATTCATTACAGGATTTACATCCAATACAACCAAAAATTAAAGCAAGTGTCACATTCATCCATTACAAAAAATAACGCTAACAACATTACACAAGTGTCATTCATTGCCCATTACAAAATGTTAACATTCATCATCCATTACAAATACAAAGTTAGTGTCACATGCATCATCCAAAAAACAAAACATTTAAATGATATCATTAAGCAAATATTCGTGTATAGAATTTAGACTCATATCCGAAGTTCCGTCGAGTTTCGGTTGGGTTCGGGTCAGTTTTTTGAATTTTGAACTATATTACCATCCATACGTAACCCGGCGTATCGGCCCCATATCCCCGACGTATCGGTCCTGTATCCCCACGTATCGGTCCCGTATCCCTGACATATCAGCCCCGTATCCCCGACGTATCGGATCTTTTTTCTTTTTTTTTTTAAACTCCGATACTTCCTAGCCGTATCGGATACGTATCCCGTCGTATCGGGCCGTATCGGAGTATCGGGAAGTATCCGATACGGGTACGGCACCTATTTTGAAGTATCGGTGTATCCCTGGTGCTGATGATTGAAGGAACATAAGCCCAAACAAATAAGAAAATATAAAGGAATACCCAGGCTGATACGAGTCTTGCACCTGCATCAATTGATCGATACATGCCTATACAGAAAGGTATTGATGATATATATCCAATTTTGATTTCGGGGAATTGATGCTGTATTGGTTTGGCCAAAACCAAGTAGTACCTGTCTGTTTTGAACCATGATCCTAGTCACTAGTGTTTATCCTTCTAGTATGTCTCTTTTAATCCTCATAGAAGTTGTAATCTCAATACTAATAATAGAGTTTTCATTTCAATCCCTGCACTTCTCTTGTTTGTGTGAGAGCACTGTTCTAAAAAAACGGTTTGGGCACAAGCCTAGGCGTTTTGGGCCTTAGACTATATCCCTTCGGTTGGGACCACTTTCCTAGGCGACCAAATGAGCGGCTATTGATGTGATCATCGGATGCAGTCACATCCAAAGTTGGGATTGCTTTCCTAGGCATCCAAAGTATTACTTCCCTTCAATTAAAATCGGTGTTCACAGAAATTAAAATTCCTCTTGGTACTGTCTGTACCATTCACCTATACATTGTAGACCTTTACAAATTCCATTGTTGTACTATACATTGTGGACCTTTACAAATTTTCATTTATAATTAACTTGGTTATTTCTAAGAGATCTTCTTATCATCTTCACATGAATATTATGCTTATGATGACATTTCTGTTTCACACATGCAGCTTTATTTTCTGATCCATCATTCATTTCAATACTATTTTTGTTTGAATAATCGTATGTCGAGTGATTTCTATAGCGGGGTTAACTAGAGACTAGAAGTTATAATTAAAGAAAGAAAAGTCAATGTCGATTGAAGTATGGAGACCCAAAAAAGAGAAATTTCTCAAGTTGTATGGCGAGAAATTGCGGTTTTTAATGTCGCGTGTATTATGTGACAAAAAATCACGTATATCGGAGGGTATGTTTCGTTTCGGTGGGATAAAAAAAAAATCATATTTTTCATGAAATTTTACAAAATTTCTCGAGATTTAGTTTGTTGGTTATAATAGGCGCTCTATGTGTTTTATTGTTTTGCCCCAGGGACTCTGGGAGTACTCCATTATCTCTATTTTCCTATTGACTGTAACCACCCGATTGGATTTTTGTGCTAGCCTAGGTTAGAGGGATGTCCCTACAACTTGAACATAGTGTTTGTGTGAACCCCAAGTGGTTGGCTAGGATGCTCCTTACCCGACGTAAGTCGGGCTCGATGCCTTAAGGACTCGACCTTCCTTTTAATTTCAGTCAACTTGGAGTCTTGGACCCATTATTGGACACAACTAAAACTCATTAGACTTTACTCAAACCCAATAATTATTGGACATAATCCCATTATTGGACCCTTAGGTCTCGTTTGGTAGCCGGGATATTGAACTAAGGGAAGGGAATCATATTCCTATTTCGGGGGAATAGTATTACCAAGGGGGGAGAGGAGAATGTGATGTTGGGTAGTTTTCCACCGATTGTATAGGACTGAAGGTTTGAGTATGGGAATAACTTGCCTTTCTCAATCTTAAGTTAAATTTTACGCCTAGCAAATAATTGGCTGGTATTGTAATATGTACTGCAATCAATGCAGCTTTTTTGAGTTTGATATCTTGAGGTTTTAATCTTGCATGCCAATCTATGTTGAGCTTAAGTGTGTTGCCCACATTCTCTTTATTGATGGTTCTGTCTCGATTTGTTGCAATTGTTGGCAGAATGGGCTTGCAACAAAGGTGGAGAAGTCAAGGAAGCAGATGAAGGAAAGGAAGAACAGGGCAAAGAAAATCCGTGGCGTGAAGAAGGTTGGTGCATCTTTAGTGTTCATACCCCCCCCCTGCAAGTTGATTTAGAATATTCCACACCTGTCCCCCCCCTGCAAGTTGATTTAGAATATTCCACACCTGTTAGCTTCTTTCTTTCACGTTTCTGACGTTTGCTCTATGTGGTGTCCAGACCAAAGCTGGAGATGCTGCCAAGTCTGGGAAGAAGAAGTGATCGGGAGACTCTTTGCTTCTTGCTGTTATTGTTCTGCTGTTTGCTTTAGTTTTGGCCTTGGTGACCGATGAGAATTCCGTTTAGTTTTAAGATTTCGTGATGGTGGTTATGCTTTTATGTTTCGACTTCCAATTTGAATATCCGGAATCACCTAATCTGGATCTATCCTCTCATATGTTCTCTATTTTGAGACCTTTTTAATATATTTGGATTTGATCTGGTCTGAATTTTGTAGTCTCTTGTGTGTCTTCTACCTTTGTCTGAAGGGTGTAACCTTAGTGCAAGGGGGCATCTGTAAGCTTCTCTTTAGATGAAGTATTACCTATTGACATCAAAAAGGTATTAATAGGATAATGGTTTGATATCAGGAAGGCATCAGTCATATATATGTAAGAGGTGAGAAACCTCTTATATGTAAAACCTACCTAGAGGTTTTATAATTCTATGAAATTTGGTGGGTATGCTCTCTATGACAAGTTAAGTTGATCATACTCATAAAAAATCATCAAATTCTAAAACCCATAGCGGCATCATATTTTAGAAGATTTATCAACTTTTATATATATATATATATATATATATATATATATATATATATATATATATATACAAAAGTTAGAGAGACAATCAGGTCTTGTGTGTCAAATAACTCAATTATAGGTATTTAGATATCTATAGGTACCCATACCCATGGAACTATATTCATACTTTACCCAAACCTTGTAAAAAGTATTAAGGTGGAGTTCCTATACCCATACATACTGGTAGAGTTTCTATATCCATACCCTACCCAAACCTTGTAATAACCTTGTATAACCCATACCCATATGCATACCCATACTTGAAAGTACATTTACATCTATACTCGTACCAGATGGAAGGAAGACTGGGTTAGTGGGATTTATTTTCATAATAGCCCTTGGTTTTTTAAATGGAGATATAAGACTCAATTGATTAGTGGCAAAAGGGTAATATTCTTCGATGATATTTGTGATTTCTGTAGAGATAGGACGGGAAGGGTAAAAATGGTATATTACGATCCTAGCTCTTGTGTTTGGGTATGGATTAATGAATAAGGTGAAGGGTGAAATGGAAACTCATACAAAAGGATTCATAATAGTCGTTGGTTTTTTAAATGGATATATAATACTCAATTGATTAGTGGCAAAAGGGTAATATTCTTGGATGGTATTTGTGATATATCAACCAATACCCATACTATACCCAAATCCTGTAAAAACCTTGTACAACCCATATCCATATGCATACCCATACCTAGAAGTACTTTTATACATATACCCGTACCAGATGGAAGGAAGAATGGGTTAGTGGGATTTATTCTCATAATAGCCCTTTATTTTTTAAAATTGATATATAAGACTCAATTGATTAGTGGCAAAAGGGTAATCTTCTTGGATTGTATTTGTGATTTCTGTAGGGATAGAACGGGAAGGATAAAAATGGCATATTGCGGTCCCCTTGTGTTTGTTTTCATGACATAGGATTCAAAATATTGGGTATGGATTAATGGATAAGGTGAAGGGTAAAATGAAAACTCATGCAAAAGGATGCATAATAGCCCTTGGTTTTTTAAATGGATATATAACTCAATTGATTAGTGGCAAAAGGGTAATATTCTTGGATGATATTTGTGATTTGTGTAGGGATAGAACGGGAAGGGTAAAAATGACATATTACAGTCCTAGCCCTTGTGTTTGTTTTCATGATATATAATTCAAAATACCAATTGATATGTGGCAAAAGGGTAATATTCTTGGATGGTATTTGTGATTTGTGTAGGCATAGAACGGGAAGTGCAAAAATGACATATTACGATCATAGCCCTTTTGTTTGTTTTCATGACATAAGATTCAAAATATATGGCATGGATTAATATATATGGTGAAGGGTAAAATGGTAACATTTGTAAAAAGATGGAAGGAAGTAAGGATCCAAGACTGCTTGTTTTCATTACATAGGATTCATAGTGGCAAAAGGATAATATTCTTGGATGGTATTTGTGATATTTGTAGGGATAGAACGGGAAGTGCAAAAATGACATATTACAGTCATAGGCTTTTTGTTTGTTTTCATGACATAGGATTCAAAATACTGGACATGGATTAATATATATGGTGAAGGGTAAAATGGAAACAAAAAGTAGGATGGAAGAAAGAATGATTTAGTGGGTTAGTGGGATTTATTTCCATAATAGCCCTTGGTTTTTTAAATGGATAAACAAAACTCAATTGATTAGTGGCAAAAGGGTAATATTCTTGGATGGTATTTGTGATTTGTGTAGGGAAAGAATGGGAAGGACCAAAATGGAATATTACGGTCATAGCCCTTTTGTTTGTTTTCATGACATATGATTCAAGATACATGGCATGGATTAATATATATGGTGAAGCGTAAAATAGAAACATATGTAAAAGGATGGAAGGAAGTATGGATCCAAAACTGCGGTTTCTTATAGGGGGTATGGATGTGTGGATATGGATTACTCTAGCCCTTCTCTCTCACTCCAGTCTCTCATTGGTCCATTATAAGGGCATGTATGTCATTTCTTGCTATTTATCATGGTGGAATAACTAAAAGCCCTCCAAATAGACCAATGGGAGACGGGAATGCTCCAACCTCGAGGAGGTTGGAACAAAATCGTTCATTACAAGGGTACTTTTCCGGACAACTTCTTCATTTAAGCTCACCCTCTCCCAAAAAGATTATTTTATACTAAGCCAGCACTTGGTAAATGATAAAATTGCCCTTTAAATTAATCCATGTGCAGTAAAAAAAACAATAGTTTGTATGGTGATTGCTACAATGATTTCAATCGGTTCTAGTCTAAGATACTACATGAAATCACTGTAGCAACTCAGATTGTTACTCTCAAAATCATTGTCGCAGCTGTGGGGAATGATCCTCATGCCATCCCGAGGTCTTCCACCCAACAGTCAATCAATTCGAGGGTTGTTCTTTTGACTTGAGCTTTGAAGTAGTTGGGGGTTTGTGGACTTGGATTTTGAAGTTGTTGAGAGATTGAGTAGAGAAAAATAGACAAAGATGTGGTCTCAAAGTTTAGCCGAAGCCTACATCTTCGTGCTATAAGAAGCAATATGTTGGGAATCAAAAGAACGATATGAAATATTTATCTGGTCTGCTATTTATAGAGGTTTGAAAAATATCCGGGATCCGGAGCGGTTTCTACAATCGCTTCGACAAGCTCCAGACAGAACTGGTGGGCCCCACTATCGTCTTTGTGGACCCCTAGGCAAGGCTAGTTGGTCCCATCTCCGAGCGCTAGCCAAATTTTGCATCCACAACAGCTACAATGATTCTAGAGTATCAATTCAGTTGCTACATCAATATAGTTGTAACTACTACAGTGATTTTACTGTAGTAACGGAATTGAAATTAGTACCATATAATGAAATCATGTAGTGGGACTCTAGCACTATTGCCAAAATCTTGTAGCGGCCACTATATAGCACTATAACTAGAGGGGTAAAATGGATATTTTAAAACATATTTAGTCACGTGGGGCTTAAGGCTAAATGATCTTTAACCCATGATTTATTATACTACAGGGCTAGTTAGAAAGATCTTAAGCTAATTACCTAAATAAAATCAAAATTACTGAATAGATAAGCAAGATGCAGCTCTCACCCCCCCCCCCCCCCCCCTCTACACTCTCTCTCTCTCTCTCTCTCTCTCTCTCTCTCTCTCTCTCTCTCTCTCTCTCTCTCTCTCTCTCTTGTAAGAGTTAAAAAAAAAAAAATGGTAAACCTCTCTCGACTCCCTGAACACACGATGGGGGATCCAATCGAGCGAAAATCACAGCCATCGGTGCACGGTATTAGTACTAGCGATGAATAGATTTGAGATTTCCTGACCCAGACTGCATCCCGCCCGCACGCCAATCGTTTCAATCACAACTCTACCTCTGCCCTAAATCACGAAACTAACTAGTAGATTGAATCCCATGGCTCTTCCTACTTACAAGTTTGAAAATCATTGCTGGAGCAGTTACAGTCAAACTCAAAGCTGTTGGATCATCAATATACAAATAAATCACAAACTAGTTACGCGTAGGAAAGAAAGCAACCTTCCTCTCTTCTGCTCCCTCTCCGCTCGATTGCCACGTAGTAATGCTCCCTTCCAGATCGATCACCGCAGGGAGCTGATTCGAGACTACAATTGCATCCTAGTTAACAGACAGGCGCCATTAGTTATAATAGTAAAAGAGAGTAATAGTGAACTATGTGCTCTCCAGCCTCTCCTAAGCCTGTAGAGGGCCCTCAATTTCCCAATTCTTAAAAAAAAAAAAAGGCTTTTTTACAAATTGACCCTTCAAATTAGACTTAATTGCGTATAAACCCCTTAAATTATAGTATTTGCATATCGTCCCCTCAAATCAATATAAGTTGCGTACGCCCTCCCCTCCGTTACTTTCCATCACCTTCCAGTCACTTAACCATGGTTGACAGCTAACCTGAGGGGAAAATGACATTTACCCTTAGTAAGTGAAGTCATTGAGACCGTAAAATTAAATCCAGAGAGTCATGCCTCCTTACTAAGTGACACGAGTAGATTTACAAACCCTAAACCTTGATGATCTCTAATTAGGAGACGGGGAAGAAGGAATTAGGGTTCTTAACCTCAAACCCCTAATTGGGGGATGTGAAAGAAGGATTTAGAGTCACTCACCTCAAACCCCTAATTTGGGAACGATGGAAGAAGGATCTAGGATTCCTCACCTCGAATTGGGGAACAATGAATTAGGGTTGCTTACATCAAACAATTAGGTGAACAAGAAATTAGGGTTTCTTACCTCAAACCTCGAATTGGGAAAAAAAAAAATAGAGTTCTTAAGCTCAAACCCCTAATTAAGGGACAAGAAAGAAGGATTTTTAGGGTTCCTCACCTCAAACCCCTATTTTGGGAACGAGGGAAGAAGGATTTAGGACTCCACACCTCAAACTCCTAATTTGGGAATGAAGGTCGGAAGAAAGATTTAGGATTCCTAACACGATCCATTCACAACAAGGGCACACGACCTTTTCTCTGGAAGAATTAACCAATTGGCGAAGAATGGAGCTCCTCGGGTTTTAATGTAGTTCCTCAAGATTTAATGGAGTTGAGCTCGTTGAAGAAAGGTATTTTGGATATTTCATCTATATATGGGTATTAACGCTACATAGAAACCAATGTTAATCCAAGAAGGAATATTCTGTGAATATTCATCTAATATGGACGTCAGTTAACCAGAGGGGTGGACATGCACAACTAATACTGATTTGAGGGGTCGATTTGCAAATATTCTAATTTGAGGGATTTATACACAATTAAGCTTAATTTGGGGGGTCGATTTGCAAAAAAAACCCTAACAAAAGAGCTAATGTGTCTAGTGACCTTGATAAGAGATATGCTCGGTGAACAAAACCCTCAAGAGATCAGTTTATCCTAAGGTTCTTGGTCCAATAGATCGGTTTGGTGAACATGACCGAACATTCCACTGAAACCCCAGAATGCCCTCACCAATTAGCTCTCAAGCAGAGTGGCAAAGGCGGGCGCAAGCAATGACAGGTGGCGAAAGCAGGCACGAGCAACGACCACAGTAGTTGATCGCCGCCATAAAAAGATAACCCAAACATTTAACACTTGTTCGGAAGTTGAGCCATAAACGAAAGTGGAACATGTTGGCTCTAAACTTATAAGAAAATGGTTTGTGTTGAATAATACCAAGTATTGGATATATCACAATAGATGGGGACAATCAAAGTGGAAAGTGCATCGGATTCATCGGTCAAATGTGATAGGAATATCATCTAGGCTAAGTTCAATATTTTTTTTTTGGTAAGGGTATGTTCAATATTCTGATTTTATGGAAAAGAATTCATTACTATAGAAAGATTTTTTGTTAGTTTGCCAAAAAAAAAGTATGTTGTCCTCTGTGCAGTTTCTTTCTATTATTCAGCATGGTTACTTTTTCAAGGAACTTATCTCAATTGTACATGCAGAACATTCTACGTGCTATCAAGTGTAGCATACTGAACCAAAAAGCTTTGAAATTTTTATTTACTCAATGAGCTTAGGTTACTAGGACTTGGAGATTGAAAGACGGAAGAAACCACGACTATCAAATTCAATGGAGATCAAATAATCAAATCTTATAGATGGGATTTGGAAAGTCTCGACCAACCTAAAAGGCTAAAACTCAAAACTGGCTACCCCTTAGCAGCTGACTCTGTGAAATGATTGCCCTATCAGCTGCTATCCTCGTAGAGACTGGGTACCCAAACCCAATATTTAGAAGGCATATTACTATCAAAGTTCTGTAGGATGACAATCAAGCACAGTTATTTACAACTTTCTATCTAAGGAAGTTTAAAACCATATTATATTAAACTTAGAAGTTTGTTTTGGATGCAATTGAATATAAATCAACGGAAATAGAAATCAATGGAAAAAGTGTGAGCTGGGTTGATGAAGATCCATCACTAAATAGAAATCAATGGAAAAAGGAATCACAACGTTGACACAATATTCGTGAGATGAGGTTAGTTAGGTTAATTATTACAATTATTATCTTGCGGGTTATCTAACAAGGCGTCTAGCATGTGTACCCAAGCTTTTGTCGGACTGAAAATTAGAACATCCTCATGCTTTAAGGTTTCACGTTATTTGCATGTACTGGTTATTGTGATTATGAAAATACTTTTGTTGCATCGTCTGTATCAATGTAGTTATAAATACAGCCACCAAAGCAACTGGGGTTTTACTGCCAGACATGAAATGGTAGAGCCGCACGTATAGTTTCTCCAAAGCAATATGAATGTGGACACCAAATATGCGCTCGAGATAATCATCAAATGTTTGCCAAATCACTATATAGGCTGATCAATGATGCTTTCAACTCGTTGTTCTAAGGATGGTTGGACATTCCTCAAATGATAATGTTATTAATCTTTCATCAGTAGTGCGACTAGTGCCTTACTATGAGACATTATTTAATTACTAGACATGTCAAGGGAAAATTCATCTAATTGGCTGCAAGGATGTTTAATAACTTTATATAAAACATAATGTAAATTATTAACAGCTAGTCAAAGAGAACTACCTGGTGTGCCAAACTCTCCCCCCTAGAATTGCTTTTGTTAATTGCAGTAGTAAAATAATTTCCACTGTCCTCAGAAATGAAGACTTCTCGATGCAATTAACGCCCTGTGATGATTAATTAAAAAAAAATGGAGTGTCAAATTTGTGCACCAAGAAGTGTGGGGTAAACTGAAACGGTAGATGAATGACACAAAAAAGACATATTAAGCACTAGTCCAAACCATGATTGACGACATTTAACAGCCTCTTGACGAACAGCCCTTTTCGGATCATCAAGAGCCTTAGAGACAGCTTTGAGAATCTATAAAGAGATTGGAAATATAAGGAACATCAAGTTTCTAGTAGACTACAAACAGACAAGATGCAACAGTAGACAATAATATACAGAATCAAAACGAAATAGAAAAAAATACACAATCAAAATGAAAATAACAATGAAATTAATGAGTAATGACAAACCAACCTGCGGTCTATGAGGATAAATCCTTGTATGAGGAAGACCTGACATGGCTATAAGACATTGAATTGCTGTCTCCCGGACATGCTACATATGAAAAAGGAATGTTGCCACAACTCAGTCAAAATCATGGAATTCAACGTAAGGTTAGTAACATAATATATGAAACAAAAAAGCATTTGATTTGCCTCCAAGATAGTTCATAATCATGAGAGAAGGAAATCAGAAGGCATTGATTAAAAAAAAATGTGACATACTACAAATGTTTCAGGCTATTTAAGAAAGACAAAAAAGACTTCCAAACAGTTCCCTTCAATATTTAATCTTATGAGGACCACTCTAATCTAGGATCTTCCAGATAACTGAAAAATGATAGTAGTATGAACTTTAAACATTCATAAGAACTTGACGTATCAGACATAACTGAATATTGTGCGAGTGCATGCATGTGATTTTTCTTTGGAAAAACAAATAGTAAGGTGTGTGCGTGCAAGTGTGTGATTTTTCTTTGGAAAAACAACTAATAAGGTGTGTGCGTGCGTGCGTGCGTGATTTTTCTTTGGAATAAAAGAGCTAATAAATCAAATCCTGCCACTTCAGATATTTCTGCCCACTCTGTCACATGTCGACTGTAGCTATGATGCACAGTTATGCCAATGAGCATTTAGGTACTTTGTAAATAGTCTCATTTTTTGGCTGTTACACTTTTACTATGTCTCTTGTAGTTGTTTTGAGGAAAAAAAAGAATGGAGTGCATCTTACATAAATGGTAAGTCTATGCATCAAAGGCATCCGTTATTTGTGGTAAACATTAAATGCTTTACCCAAATAATCCCAAATTCATATGTTCTATTTCTCCTTAAAACACACTAGAAAGAGAGATAGTTGCTACCTTTATATATAGTTACACTTATCTTATATCTACCTATTTCAAGATTGCTTGAAGAGAAATAAGAAATAGAGTGCATCTTGCATGATAGGGAAGGTGTATGCCCCACGGCATGCCACTATTTAAAAGTAGCAATGATGTTTCCATCCACAAAACCTCTTATCCGTTTACTTGAACCTATGGCTTAATCCGGGGTCTCATAAGTTGAGAAACCAACTTAAGGAGGAGGCTAGTGTCAGTTGCAATTGTAATGAACCAACAATCGGGCATAGTTCTATATTATTCTACATAAGATTACGGTTGGTCCAACTGAAAGGGTCCGGAAGTTTAGACTTCAGATACATTAACCACCTCGAAGTACATAACCTCAATTCCCTCCTCAACGCTATAGGAGAAGGTCGACTAGGCAACCGATCAAGAAAACGAGAATTAAAAGAATGATGACAAGGCTCATAAAGAATAGGAACCCCACTTTTCCTTCAATGCTCACTACCATTCAAGTTTTCAACTTTCTGTCACATCCTTTGTCACTATGCACTCTGCCTCACCCTCTCAAGAGTCCATCTAGGCTTCAACATGATTCTATGATGGATCTCTCAACATTCTCTCTACATGTAAATGTTTGCCACAATAATTAGCGCCAAAGCTATATATTAAGCGTAAAGGAGTTAGAACATAGGTTTTACATATATGTTAAAAATCATAGGACAGAAACTTTAAAACATTCAAATTAAACTGACATAAATAAATTTTGGAAAAGCAAGAAGTTACCGTCATATCAGGGTAGGAAACGAGTCTAATTAGGTGACTAATGACAGTACGCGTGTTCTCTATGATGGCTTCTTTACCTGCATTAATGTACATATGAGTGCAAATATTATAACAAAGTGCAAGTGATTAAGCATGCAAGTAGAAACTTAATTAACTTTATTCCAAATATATCGGGTAACTATTGACATTTTGGTTCATTTTCCACAGAGGAAAGAACAAAATCATTATTGTTTCTCTTCATAATATCTTTAGAATTCTATAATCTTAGCAATATAATTCTTTTCACCATAAAAAAATTGATGGATTACATGGATGGGGAAGAAAAAAAAAATTTACAGCTCATGAGGTGCATTTCATCAGTTAACTGTTTCTGCTAAGGGAGAATATTAGGTACCAGCACATCATTCAGAGCAAGAACATCTACTAAGTTGATCTAGTCATCTAAGTTGGGATGAAGAAGGAAAATAAAACAGCAAGTGTTTACAAAAGAATTTAGACTTCCATGATACAATTATAAAAGGTCATATGAGCTGAAGTAAACCATAGCTTTCAAAAATTTCGAACATTCAGAAGGGCATCAGGGACTTGTATGGCTACAAGGATGAAGGATACAATTAAGCAAGTACATAAAGAAGAAGATGATCCATGTCTTTGCTGGGGGACATCAAATTTTGAGAATTGGGGGTCCACTTTTATAAAATTCCTCATTTACTATCTTCCATAGTTACATCTCACACAAGTACCCATATAACCTTTGGGATGATATACTGCTTTTAATGCAAAATAAATTCAACTAGTACTTGAGCCAATGACATGATAACCGTGACGTGTCAATAGGCAAGAACTATTTCAAAAATCCCTTTTGGTCAAGGTTGGGTGGCTTGGGCCGACATTGAATATCTCAGGAAGGTACCTCCCGGGCAACTCACGAATAGATACCATATACTAAGGTACTGTTGTTTGATACACTTAATCTCACAACGAAAAGTGAAACCGTTATTCAATATGAATCATTCCTAGTAATTGCATCACTTGATACAAACGATGAGTACAATACAATTTAATAATATAGCTTGGGGTATGGCTTAACCCCATCCTCTCCCATTGGAGAGGAATTCCCTAAAAAAAAAGTATAAAAAAACATTAGATGCACAATAAATTTTAATTGTAGCAGATTCATAGAAACAAGACAAAAAACTGAAAAGTCAGGCTGCAAATGGGCCTAGTTGGGGTTGGGACACGGATATATATATATATATATATATATATATATATATATATATATATATATATATATATATATATATATATATATATATATATGGGGGATGCTTAGGTGCGGTCTGCGGTCCGCAGCCGTCCGATGCACCACACCGTGCATCTGATGCACACGGC
Organism: Chamaelirium japonicum; assembly: GCA_947650365.1. Taxonomy (NCBI): domain Eukaryota; kingdom Viridiplantae; phylum Streptophyta; class Magnoliopsida; order Liliales; family Melanthiaceae; genus Chamaelirium; species Chamaelirium japonicum. Next base: position 67,126,554 of record OX393556.1, read on the forward strand.
GGGTGCATCGGACGGCTGCGGACCGCGGACCACATATAAGCATCCCCCTATATATATATGTATATATATATATATATATATATAATCCCTCAAGTGCTATCCTGTTGGTGTGATCCACTTGGTGCGACCCTGACGCGTAACATATGCATCAAGAGTACAGCAACATACGTAGAGGAGCACAACAACATGTGGATATTTTCGTGCATGCACCACCCAGCCGCCTAGTGCAATATATGCAATGGAAGTAGTGCAACATATGCAATGGAGCACCGCAACATATGAATATTAGCGAGCAAACATATGTTAGCTGTGATGCATTCACCACCCAAATGATGCATCACAGCCATACAAATTAAATCCAACGAGCCAACATGTGTTAGATGTAAGCCTGTAATGCATGCACCACCCAAACAATGCATCACAACCATACAAATTAAATTGAACGGCTCACAGTGCTCGGATCGCATCAATGGGATCGCACTAGAGGGGGACTAAATATATATATATATATATATATATATATATATAGAACAATGCTATGGTGCGGCGGATTAACGTGAGGCTAACGTGCGGCCACCTCCATGGCCGCACGTGTAGATTTTTTTTTTAATTTTTTTTTTCAAGGGTGATCATCTACCCCTTGATGAGCCACATGTCAAAAATCAACTCATTCTAAGACCTATAGGTGCTTCAAATATGCTCGGCATTTTTGACCGTTCAAATGAACGGTCAAAAATGCCGAACACATTTGAAGCATCTATAGGTCTTAGAATGAGTTGATTTTTGACATGTGGCTCATCAAGGGGTAAGTGATCACTTTCGAAAAAAAAAAATTAAAAAAAAATGTACACGTGGCCACCATGGAGGTGGCTGCACGTTAGCCGCATGATAATCCGCCGCACCATAGCATAACCCTATGGTATGCTATATATATATATATATATATATAGGGGAGGGATACTCTTACTAAATGAATCTTACTAATGAAGTTACAAATCACCTTTTACCTAACCTACAGGTTTCAGAATTTGATGAAACTTGGTGGGGATGCTCTCAATGGCAAGCTGATCATCCTCACCAAAAATCATCAAATTCTATAACCTCTAGGGGCATCAAATATGTTATTCAAATTAACGGTTAAAATGAACGGTCGATAAAGCTTCTAACATTTGATTCCCCTAGAGGTTATAGAATTTGTTGATTTTTGGTGAGGATGATCAACTTGCCATAGATAGCATTCCCACCAAGTTTCATATATATATATATATATATATATATATATATATATATATATATATATATATATATATATATAATGGTGATACGTTGCGGCTGCTTATCGTGCGGCTTAACGTGCGGTCACCCCCCTCAGGTTTTTTTTTTTAAAAAAAAATTTGGAGGTTGATCACCTACCCCTTGATAGCGTACACAAAAATTTCAGTTCATTCCAAGACCTATAGGCCATTCAAATGTGCACGGCTTTTTATCGGTCATTTATTTTTACCGTCAATTTGATGAACACATTTGAATGGCCTATAGGTCTTGGAATGAGCTGAATTTTTTTGTGTGCGCTATCAAAGGGGAGGTGATCAATCCCCAAAAAAGAAATTCAAGAAAAAACCTTAAGAGGAGATGCTGCACGATAAGTGGCCGCACAGTATCAACACCCTATATATATATATATATATATATATATATATATATATATATATATATATATAGAGAGAGAGAGAGAGAGAGAGAGAGAGAGAGAGAGAGAGAGGAATGCACATGTGCTCTACAATTAGGTTAAACTTGTTATATTCTCCATTGCACAGTCAGATAAAACGCTCTCTACTCTTTATTGAACGGTCCGGACGAATCCGAGCAACCCGAGGAACTTCCATGGTCCAAACACGGGCAAACCCTCTAAGAGTTCCTCAGGTAATTTGGACAAAGTTGATATAACTTGGTCCAAACATGGTCAGACCTCCACACCCAACCATGTCCACCCCTAATGTTAATTGTACTTAAAGTCAATTGAGTCAGTCAATTAGAGGCTCATTTAATGTCTTCCCTTATTCTCTTTGTTTTTATTTGTTTAGGCCTTTGGATAAGTTTTTAATTAACTTTTAGTATTTAATTATTGTCCTTAGTTTTGATTCCAATTATCTAAGTTGTTTTCATAAGTAATTTATGACTCCTGCTTCAATTAGGATTCTAGTCATATAAGATTCCTAGTTCTACGCCTTTAAATACATTTTAATTAACATTTAGTGTTTATTTGTTGTCCTTAGTGTGGATTCTAGTTATTTAGGTTGATTTCTTAAGTAATCTATGATTCCTCCTTCCATTAGGAGCATTTATTCATATAGGATTAATAAGGATTTTTCTTAAAGGTTTGCCTACTTTATCTTGAACATCAACTCAAAATAGCATGCTTAGTTATGATACGATTCTCTAACGGATTTGAGTTCCTGCTTATCATGGTTCAAGGGTCCCTCCCCCCCCCCCCCCCCCCCCCCCCCCACACACACACAACCCAACACCCCCCTACCCAGGAAGCCGACGCGATTCAGATTATGGCCTATCTAAACCGCAACACCTCCTAAAACCTAAAACATGCCAGATTCAAATGCGGATCAATCAAATCGGTCGAATCGGATCTTAATCAGGCTAAATCGGATGCCATTTGACCGAATCATACCTCAATTAGACCCGATATAGTTGAATATGACCCAAATTAATCGAATAAGACTCGAATTTGCCACAAATTCTAACTTATACTGATTTTTTTATAATTTATTCCAAATTTGCCGAACTCTAACCTGAACCATCAAACTGTTTGTTTTTCACTTGGTCCGTATCGAAACTCGAATTCTCAACCCTTTCTACTTAAACTAAGAATATCTTCTTACTATGAGAGTACTCGAACTTGGACTAAATCTTATCGTCATTAGTACTTTAGAGTCACGCTTTAATAGAAATTGCTTAAGGTAGTTCTAATTTATAGTTCATTAGATTAGGGAGTTGGGAGAATTCTCACTCTTGAAGATGAGACAACTAAGCATGCTAGGAGGACCAGTATAAAGTTCTACACTCAACTAAGTAACTGCTTCGGATACATGCTCAAGATCCAGAACAAAAACAAAAGATGCAACAAAAAAAAAATCACGGGATAGAAATGCCGACATCAAGTGCAAAGGCATGAGCAAATGACAACAATAATATGCATTGTTTATCTTGTGAACAAGAGGTGATATGTTACTTCTACATGTCCACAGTATTGAGTAAATCTAGCAGAAGTTGATTATGAAGGAGATGAGTAGGAAGAAGCTCCTTGCGAAGAGAACGAAGAAGACAACAATGTTATACCGCTTCAAAGAGAAAGCCTCGTAAGATGAGCGATGACTTCTCCAAAGTCCGAAAATGAGGATTTGATGCACAATAATTTCTTTTGAACACAAGTACTCTATGATAACAAAGTTATTAATGTATTTATTGATATCGGAAGTTGTGAAATCGTGGTACCGAGAAAGGCGTTAACCAAGTTGAATCTTCCAGAAAACATACATCCTAATCCTAATATTTAATATGGGTACTGGTTACGAATGTGACACTAATGGATACATGTCACATACTACTTGGGAATACATAACTGTATAATAGAAATATGACATATCACACAAAGCCAAACATATAGTAAAGTAAAATAAAGAAATCATGGTGGGGAAATAAGTACTCTCGAAAATGATTCCCACATAATTCCAAAAGTGAATTTCGTGACATTGGTGTAGATGCCTCCCCCCCCCCCCCCCCCCTCTCTCTCTCTCTCTCTCTCTCTCTCTCTCTCTCTCTCTCTTCATTTAGGTCTAATTGAATAAGCCAAACAATAGAAAGGCCAAAAAAAAAGATTCGGAGTCTTGGTTTCATCCGTGTAAGTTGGAGACATCAATGAAGCTAATCGACCCAGATACCCCTACATTAAATTTGCATCAGTAATAGCACCTAATGAAACTTAGGTATAACAAAGGCATGTTTATAATGTCTAAAGAAGCCACCTAGGCATGGCCCCCCCCCCCCTGACCTCCCCAACTTAGGGCCTAGGCTGCTTAATCATGCGCCTAAACACCAAAAAACTTAGAAGATCTATTTGGAAGCAACAGAGGAAGATATTGGTTTCTTATAGTTATACTTGTCTTTCCCATCTTCTTTAACCTTTTTCATTCTTTGGGTATTGGTAGCCACAGGCATCAGTAAGATAGTTGTGACCTTATCTCAAAGACATAGCAGAGTGAGAAGGTAACAAAAACAAGAGAAAAGAAAAGCAAGAGAGGGAGGAGAAAATAAGAAAACAAAGAGCAATTAATTACTTGGCTTATGCCATTATATTGATTACCTAGCTTATGCTAAAGAGAAGAATAAAGAAAATTTTAATAGTCAATAGCTAGTTTACGACTGCATATTGAGTCATTGACAACCAATCTTAAAATCATATAAGAATAAATGGTTTCTTTCCTTTCAGATCTTGAAGTTTGTTCTTTGATTTTCCAGGTCATTTTTATTTAAGATTTTGAATATTTATAATTTTCTTTTGTTTAAACCAAAAAAAGAAAAAGAAAAACCAAATGACCTCCATTTATGATATCAATCTTGGATAGGGCCGGACCACCCTCATCCCTTTGTCAGTAATAGCTTTGAACCCAAGAGCTGGTTTTGGGTTTAAAGGCAAGATATGTTAGTAAATTAGTTAATACTCAAATGTTGATGATACTTGTTATATGAAGCATCTGGAAATGTTTAAAGAATTGGAGACTACACAAAAAGGAAATCTCACTTTTAGCACATTCAAGTGTGTGCATGGGTTCACATGCAGACAGAGCAGGAGCAGAGGGAGAGAGAAGAAGGGGGGGGGGGGGAGGGTTGGTGGGGGTTACAACATATCTGTAGGTAGTAACTTACAGACAAACCGTTTCCTGGTTAGATTTATCATAAGCAATAATCTCACCATTTTCGTCCATAAGGATTCCGGCTAAGACTAACAAGATGCTATATAAGAGTTCTTTATTCAGAATGTCCAGACTCAACACATTTAAGGCATCCAGTAATGAGGGTAAGACCTGCAAAAGCACAGCAATTGTAAATGAGAAATTGTATATACTGGATAAATGAAACTAGATACTGTTAGTATGGTACGCATGAATTTTCTCATGAACAGATTACTTTGAGATCTGAGATTTTGGATCGAACCTTCTTGGCATCAGAGACAACAGCTGCTAGTGGAGTGTTCGAAATTATATGCCCAAAAGCTCGAGAAAGTACAGCTCTGAAATATTTATTGCTTTTATAAGTAAATCAAATTTTGATACAAACGAAGATATGCATATGGTAAAATAGTGAAAACTGAATAGACAACCAAATAAAGAATAATTTAGAGTTCATAAATACCTTGAACTTGACGAATCAGATTCTTTGATTAAAGAGAGCAAGACAGGTATCATACTTGAGAAAAAACGCTGTTTAAAAAGTGGCTTTATCGATGCATGGAACTCCTTCTTCAAGCAAAAATCTGAATCACTCAAAAATACATGAAATGCATCAGCTGCAGGTCTTGCAACGAGAGAATGAATAGCCTGTCCACTTATATTTCCAGATTCAACCTGGTGTAATGGTGTGATGTTCATGCTTTGATCCGAAAGTAAGCATTTTACAAGAAGCATTGTAATTTCCTTCACTTTTGCATGCCCTCGCATAAGCAAACCTTTCCCGATCCATGCTAGTCCATCCACAGCATGAGTTAGCAAAGAACTAGGACATGTATCGCTAAAACTCTCCTTGTTATTCATAAAACTACATTCTCTTTCTCGCAAAGGACTACTGCAGAGTACACGGGATAAACTCCTATCAAAAATCACCTTGATTGCTTCTTCCAAAGTAAAACTACTCGACACTTCTGTTTCATTAAAATTTTCAGGCCATTTGTTAACCATAGAAGCCAAGGCATGAGCGGCCGCAACATTTCCTTTAAGTAGGAAAACTGTGAATAACTCCAATAACATTCTTGTATTTGGAAGAGGTGTTTGTGGGCGAAGTGCTATAACGACAGATGCAAACAGAGACAAAATCCATTCATCTTTACATGATAGACCAGCTACATCAATGAACTGTAATCCTTCTATCTTGGATGAAATGAAGGGCACTGACTCCATTGAAAAAAAGGTAGTTGACGAAAGAACATTATAAGCTTCTTGTACAATCAAACTTTGATTTTCTTTTGTACAACCCCCGACGACAAACTTCATTGTCATCATTGTTGAATCAAGAAAACTCTGAAATAAAAGAAGAAATTAATATTCCTGCTGTAAATTAATTTAGTGTTTTGTTTTATTACTTATTACTCTTGGTACTAAATGTGCCAGAAAATATGATAACCAGCATACCTTAATGCCAAGTTCATATAGTTAAGTTGAGCTTGTTAACATTGATTTCAACTCAGAGCTTATTAACATTTACCCAGCCATATTGCTCATATAATTAGGATAATTTTGACACCAGATGAGGCTTTAGGAATACACATAAGATATGCAAAAGCTGGTCAAATTTACCTGCCCCTTAAAGTCTGTGTCGAACGCGATAGCATTTTTAATTTGATTCCAAATATTGACAGCAAATTCCATAGCAACTTCATCAAAATTTCCAGATATGTGGCACCTGATCCCAAAGATACAGGGTCATAACAACAGAGCCAGCTGTATGAGGTTCTAGAGATATTAATCTATCTGAGATCACATTCATAAGGAGCTACAGAAAGCATACCATGTTTAATAACATATAGGTTTTCCTGATTCCGCATGCTTTTCTTATACCAGAAGTAGAAACACAACAAACTTCAAATTATATTGGAAGATATTTGATTAATGAGATCACACAACATGCACAAGCGATGGGTTGAATATTGAATATCAGAATTTGTCATGCATCGTAAATGAGTTTTCAATTTGTTCCCCTTCCCCTCAATGTCAAAAACTCTTGATCACATCAACTCCACATGGGTACTACAGTGAAGCTATAGAGAACCTAACAAGTTTACATACTAAGGTTTTATCTAGGGTGCTTGTTTCCTCATAATCAAGGTTCACTATACTTGAAGCCATACATGTTACACAGATGATGAAATGTCAGAGGTGGCAGAAAAAGAAAGCAAGTTAGATAAGTGAATGACAAGTTCGTAGTCAATGGTCATTACGTTATGTTGCCCTTGATAGTTGATATTAACCCGGGAAATCAAAGGAAAAAATCATCCTAGAAAAAACATATACCCCAACTAATAAAACAGATTAGCTGAGACAGTTCATGTCAAAATCACCACTACTGATGGCTGTGGTCGACAATACACAAAAGACTAGTGTTTAAAACTAATAAAGTAATAAACATTATCTAGCAATATAAGTAGTGAAATATTGTTTTCCTGATCAAATCCAACATCAATCCATGGTTCCTGTTTGCATGAAAACCAGCCCTCCAGTTAGCTTCATGTTTAAACTATCACAAACCTACATGGTGTTTCTTTTTATAGAATGACTGGGATAGTTTGTTGAACATCGTCCACAAGAAAAAAAAAATCCGTTTGGGAAATATATCATCTCTATCTTTATGTTTTGGGTTTTTATTATTATATTTATTTATTTATACAGACAACTTTATTTTTTTGGTTTTGGGGTAGTTGTCTGTGTGCGAGGGGGGTGGAGGGGAGCACCTAAGCCTTGGAGATGCCTCCATATCAAGTTTGCATATACTAACACAGGTATACTACATTCACACCATGATATAACATAGAATCAATGAGCGAGTCCCCCTATTAGAATATTGTCTTTCTAACCTACGCTTGCAACTCACTCCCTGACTACTAAACGAATCTTCTTTAATCAATAGCCCATCCAGCCCCTATCTTTCTTCTTAAGCTAAGTGGACTCATATTAATGAAGTGAACAACCCAACGTCTTTACTTGAAGCTCTCAGAATCCCCGAATGAGAGAGTGCCCCTATTAGAATATTGCCTTTCCAGCCTACGCTTGCTACTCGCTCCTTGACTAAACGAATCTTTCGTTGATTAATAACCCGTCCAACCATGTGAAGAATAGATTTAGCACAGACTAGGTCTTCAACAACATCCCCAATGAATACTTTGCTACTAAGGTGTACACATGAATGACAAACAAGAAGTCAAACCTAACTATCCACTGGACTTTGCTCGTATAAATCTTTTGAACACACTTTTCTAAGTTCACATTGCAACATCCGGCCCAAACACACAAGATTTTGTCCTCTTTGCCCGTGCTTGCACGAGAACTTCCCAAGGTGGTCACCCATCCTAGTACTACTCTCGCCCGAGCACGCTTAACTACGGAGTTCTTACAAAATCCGTAGCGGTGCACGGTTTTAAAACGCGTCTGTATATTTGGAAGGAAAAATTATATAAGTAGCTCAGGATCTCCTTCTCTCCAGGTGATGTGGGGCTAACTCATGGCCTTGTACACCTCACCTCACCTCATCCATCTTGGCATCACAGCCTCAGGAGTCTTGGCTCTTGGCTATTGGCCTATTGAATCTTGGTCGTCACAATCCACCCCCCTTAGGGCTACACGTCCTCGTGTAGGGTTAGACCCCCCCCCCCCATCCCGAGAAGAATCGGCTCTAATACCATTTTGTAACATCCGCCCCAAACACACAAGATTTTGTCCACTTTGCCCGTGCCAGCACGAGAACTTCCTAGGGTGGTCACCCATCCTAGTTCTACTCACGCCCAAACACGCTTAACTATGGAGTTCTTACGAAATCCGTAGTGGCGCACGGTTTTAAAACATGTCTGCATATTTGGGAGGGAAAATTATATAAGTAGTTCATGATCTCCTTCTCTTCAGGCGATGTGGGGCTAACTCATGGCCTTGTACACCTCACCTCACCTTATCCATCTTGGCATCACAGCCTCAGGAGTCTTGGCTATTGGCTATTGGCCTATTAGATCTTGGTTGTCACACACATCGTCACAGGACAATATTTCACTACAGAAGCTCAACCTTATTCCTTTACAGGAGTTGAAGACATGTAGCTATCTTTGTGACCAATCTTTCGATTTTCATTTTTCTTGTCACATAAGATATCTCACTGAATCTGGTATATCTACATCAGATGGTTTTTCTAATCATTCATTTTCTTCGTCGGTTGGGCTAGCTATCGATCAATCTGCTACAAACAGGGTAATCCAAGAAGAAGTGATCAACACGATTCTCATGAAAAAGACTAATCCGTGTTGACCTAAACGTGTAGTGGCTACAAGGTTTAACTCCTGAGGCAGAACTACTCCAATTGAGAAACAGACTACAGTCTTGCACACATATGGAGACTACCCTTTCACTACTCACACCATCCTAGGAAGCATTTCTATAAGATTGAACAATCACACAAGTTTTCCAAAAAGGAAAGTTGTGAACATTTGCATCTAGGATACAAAAAAATAAAAAACCAATACTAATACAAACAAAATGCAACGTATATACAATGCTATGCATATGCACAAATAACATAGACAGGAAAAACAAATTCTCATTAATGAAAGATTTGGTCTACAAACTACCTACCATCATGGAAGAACGATCACATCCGAGAGTTCCCTGTTATAGGAGATCCCACACGAGTCTAATGAAGATACAACAGAAGAGGGAGTAAGAGAAACACGGGATGTGGAAATGGTGTCCTTAGAGGTGACGACTGTAGGGTCGTTCACAAAGCTTATGAGTGCGGCAACTGTGACAAAATTAGCACGAGGTTCTTCTTCTTCAGCATCTAACTCCGTATTATCCAGTGTCACATTAATGGCTTTACCAACAGAGACCTTGACCTTATTCGGACACTTAGTAGCATAGAAGCTAAAAGCACAAAAGGGGCATATAAAAGAACATCAAAGTGAATGTTTTGCGAAAGATAGTTAAAAATCCATAGGCTACAACCATAAAAATAGCAGCATGAGAGGATAAAATGAACTTAAGACCAATCACTAAATGGACGATTTTGACCAACAAAGATTCTGATAGGCCCAATAAAGAGAAGCTTTAATGGGTCGATGCAAATGAATAGAAGTATCTATCAAAACCCGGACCAAAATGTCTAGGTGACACTTTAGATCAAAATTATGGGAAAGGATTTGAACACCGAGTATTAACAATACCGAAGATGTCACAAAGCCAACATTGTATGGTTTTCAATTTTCTGGTTCTACAGGAATCAAAAGACCGAATGAAGTGAAACCAAAGTTGACAGCATTGTCTCAACTCTCAAGAAAGTTCATCCAATATTTTTCTTGAATAAATTGTAAACAGGAATTCTGAATATTATATTTATCTTTGTTAAAAATGCAAGTATCTAGTGGAAACATTCTTTCATCCATTTAAACAAACTTGCGATAAAGAGAATGTATTTGGAGCCATAAACCTAAAGAGATCTGGAGCAAAACCACTTAATCATGAGTTCACAATAAAGAAAAAGATGTAAATGTGGATATTGATCACATACCATGGAAGCACTTGATTGGAGTAGCACTCAAGCAGGGACACTAGAATTTCTGCGGCTTTAGAATTTCCTTCAACCTACAAAAGAAACAATGATGAGCTATATCAACAAAAACGCAAACACGTAAATGACAGAAACATGTAGTAGTAAAAAAGAATTTCCATTTAATCAACTTACACAGGCCTTCGAGAAATTTGAAAATATAGCTTCTTGTAACCCTTGAATTATTCTTGACATGAAATTCAGCCCAGTAATACCAATTTCAGAAGTTGCCTTCAATTTCCGTGGCAGGGACATGTTAGAATCATCTAGTGATAGCATTGAAATAATTCTTTCAATAACAACTTTACTGTAGATTATTCGCATATGATAATCCTGATGCTTTTCAATGAAAGAACCAATTTGGACTAATGCTTTCAGCGACACATTCCACAGGAATGTGTCTTCAGACCCATTGGAGATTACTGACACGAGGAACTCTAAAATATCAGTATATGCATCTTCCGATATAGGTGAGTAACAACCTGGAAATGTTGCAAGTACTTGCAAGCCCTTTACTGCAAATAATTTACAGAAATAAGTATCAAGATGAAGTGCAACACGGTATCCAATGCTACTTAAAGAATCAGATGATCTAGATGAGTATCAACCGCATAGATGCCAATATGATCAAAATATAGAGAACACATTAAGCCTTCACCTTCTTGTGAGAGCAAGCTGACATCAACCTACTGAGTTAGAAATTGTAGCATAATATGACAGGGTGGCTCAAAGCCATTATAAACTAAAATTAGAGACCAAATACCATTTTCAAGAAGACATATCAATAAGGCTATTTGTAGCTCCATTTTCATGTGCCAGTTTGAAATAGTGATCATCATACAAACACATGCACCCGCAAGCGCGTGGGCGCGCACACCACATTGTGATAAACCACAAAAATATGTAAGGAATATATTTCAATCTAACGGGGATTTGAGTACACTCAGAGCACATATGAGGAGTTTCCACCTTTGAATCGTCCAGATCGTGTGTTTCCACTGTTGGATCTTCCCCAAGACGACTATTTACCATCAGATTTATCGGATGAACATTTTACATCAAAGGAGTCGAATTTGATTTCTGAGGGTACTGACAGATTCAGAGCAGCGAATTTACCTAAAGAAGTATTTTTTTATTTTTATTTGTGTTTATTTTCAATTATTTGGGTATTTATTTAATTTTTTTGTTTTTTTATTAAGCAAATCATGCACATGTTAAAACCCAACTTATAATGGTTGTATGAGTGCTTCTAGGTGTCCTAGTCCTTTATTGTGTTGGTTTACAAGTCCTTTGCGCTTTTGTATGGCTTGGAGGCTTATAAAAGGCCCCTGAAGGCCCACTTTTGATATAATGCTTGATTAATTAAAAAAAAATCAGATCATGCTGAAATTATTTGTTCTTCGTGTGATTAGAAGCGTTCATGGAGTTTTCCTTCGACACGGAGTGAGTCCGGAGAGGTGTGAGGCCTCATATATCTTCATGACTAACCGATCTGACAACTGAGGCGATGAAGACAACTCCAGATGAGAAGTAAAAAAATTTAGAGATTATTAGCTTATAATTCTCTTAGTTACAAACTTACAATTATGAATTGTAATGCCACATGAGAGGACTACTGTCTTGTCCTATATTTCTAAAATTTTAACCCAAATTTTATTTCTAATATACTGGCAGAGTCATAGCCACCCCCACCCCCACTCTTTCCATATGAATTTTTTAGTTTCTTTTACATTATCTAATTGAAAAAACACACAAAAGGCATACGTGATGCCACAATCTCATGTAGAGTTGAGCAATTGCATATCGCACTTGACAGCATTGCAAAATACAAACTAACACGTTCCACTACTACAAATATCGACATTCAACTTAAAATATTTTGTTTTCACCATTTCACGTTTCTTATCATAGTTAATTTAGATTTCCTCTACCCATTTTCTTAGAACTCATTTGTGGTTTTTTTGCATTAGCAAGGGCAAGCTCTCTCTTTTAAGGCAGTTGACAACAACAAAAGATAGAAAACCTTATCCCCATAATCGAGAGTTTAATAGTCGATAGGAAAACGTATGCCTAAAGTCTAAACATATACTCTCCAACATCATATGAAGCTTCTCACTTCTTTGTACAACCACAACAGTTTCATAGCATACCAATTCCATCTAGGCAGATAACATCTCCGAGCAATTTCATCAGCATCTCCTCATTGCAGCAACCTCCATCTGGATATTGTACATGTCACATAGTTCACCAAAAGATGCTCGGTTTATAATATTCTCTTCTTTCATCCAATCTGCTGAACATTGGTCTGAAGAGTTATTGACATGAAAAGCAAAGCTCCGCCGTTCCTTGTGCAGAGTAGTTTTTGAGTCGCTTAGAAGTCATCCGTAAAGCCAATGACAAGGGAGAGAGTCAAGAACCCAACGTTTCTAAAAACCAAAAGCATTTAACCAATTTCTTCAAGAAAATCCAAATTCAAACAATAATGGAGACCCAGGATTTCTGAATAAAAAATGGAAAGGCAGCAGAATGCTATATTATGATTTATGAAGATAACAGCCCCAAGTAATAGATGCAAAACTAATCAAAACACAAGTAGATAGAAATAATAGAAGAAACCCTGTTGGTTTGCCTTGGGTAAATCCAATGCAAACTCAAGTAAGTTGTGCGTCCTATTTGTGACTACCCAAAAAGAAGTCATAGTGGTCAAGTTGCCCGATCCTGCCTAACAATGAAATGAGCATACTGATGATTAGCTATTGTCTAGAGAATGTTCATGCTGAAGGACAAGAAGAAACAAAGAAAGTAAAAGCTTACCCCCATAATAAAAATATTCTGGATCAGTATTTTCATTTACTCCTGCAGTACCAAGTGTCGGCGAAGCTAATCCAAGAGCATAAGTTAATGTACAAGAGAACTTTTGAAGCAGGTACCACCAGCTGTCTTGCAATGACAAAAATTGCTGAGAGAGGTCTTCAGAGGAGTCTTGAGCAGCCACACTCAGATCTCTACATGAAGCAAGGAGTTCAACACACAAGTAAAGTGCCCCGAAATTCAATTTTGTGAAAAACTTTTTAGAATTCATTATGCAACCGGAAGCAGAACTGCTTGCAGTAACTCCCAAAATATCCATCAAGCGATGAAAATAACTTTGAAACACTTTGCTGCAGCTAGTACTGGAGACCTTCGCTGTAACAGATAAGATACTTCCAAGAGCTCTAAGTTGATGCAGGATTTCTTCAGACATTCCTGAATAACTTCTCTCACCACCGACAGACACAAAAATCGTCTCGATAAAATCATCATCAATGATCAAACTTAAAAAAGGATCACTATTTGGATGATTTAACTGCAAAATGGCCGTTTGCAAACAAAGTAAAGCTTCTTGTGCAATTTGAGTCTCATGTGATTCTGTATCTCCTACCAATTCTGGAGCTGAGGATAACAATGGTCCTTGTGGTGAATGATGAAAGATTACATCTTTTAAACTAGACCAGATAGCTTTAGAATACTTTAGCATTCTATCAGTTCCATAGCATAGTATGGAATTGTTAAGATAGTTCAAAGAATCAAGCTGTCAATAGGTCAAGTAATTTGTCACTTACAGTAGATCAAATGATCCCTGAAGAAGAAAAAAATACAAATCTTGGGAATAGTTGATAATTCTAAAATATCATCACAAACCTTTGCCATTGGAAGAGTAGAGGAAAGTTTATCAAGCAGAAGTGGGACTGCAAATGGCTCAAAATATGGAGCTGAACAGATGGCTTGCTACAATATACACAAGAAAATCAGAAAAATATAAACAAGAATGGAAATGTTGCTTCCAGAATACTACACAATACGACTAGAATAACTTATAAAGTTCATGTGACGTATACATGCATTCTAAACATCATTATTCTGGAAAAGAATGACAGTTTCAAACAATACTAAGAAAAGTAGCTACTGAACTTCTCTCGTAATACTGAAAACTTAAGTGCACAGATTTTTCATAAAAAACATATGACAGAAATTCTGTATTTATATTATCTAATCCTGGAAAAGTTATTTCAGAAAAAAAAAATTGATCAAGTAGTTGCTTCCTTTACTATTTATTTCTAAAGCTAAGAATACCTGGAGCTGTCTTGAGCATTACATAGAATTCAATTCCAGAAAATAAAAAATTGGCAACTAAAACAATAATAATGCATCAAACTTGTTATATCACATACATATGGAGCTAAATCCCTTCCACCGTCATTACCGACATTGTCTTTTGGTAGTTGCACATTGTTTTGAAAGAAAGAAAAACTACCAAGGTTTTGAGGGTCCGAACCCGACCGAACTGCCGAATTGGTTCGGATTTGGTCCAATCTGAACAGAAACACAACCCAAACACAAAATCTACCCCAAGGTTTTAAATGTCGTTTTCGGTGACCATGTCGGTCCGCCAAAAAAAGGAAATTTTTCGTTTTTCGGTAATTTGTTGGTGGAAAAATTGTAAAATGGAAAGACATTTCGGTGGAAAGTTTTCGTTTTTCGCTCAAATTTCGGTGTTTTTCAATGAAAATTCATTGGTTTTCGGTCAGATTTCGATTTTGTTCATTTGATATGAAAAAGATGGAATATTTAAGCAATACTTCAAGATAAAGATGATAGAAAATTATTGTTTATTATGAAAAAAAATCGAAATTGAGGAAAAATGTAATTTCTTACTGATAAAGATGAGTTTTGTTTTGTTAAAAAAGATAAATTTTCAGTGAAATGGTCTGAAAAAAGATATAATGTCGGATTTCGGTCAAATGTCGGTCATTTTGGTCGGCATTTCGTTATGTCGGAAGGAAATTTGGTACTATTTAAAATTCGGTCAATTTCTATGTCGGACACTTGAAAAAAGACATATTTTGGTGATTTCGTAGGAAATTTGTCGACATTTGATTCCATGATATACCCTGATTTGGATTTGGTTCGCCGGTTTGACACGCTTCTAATCTCGTTCAATCAAATAGGATCAAACAATGATGAACATCCTGAATTAGACCCGATTAAGTCGAATCAAGCCTGAATCAGCTGAATCAAACCTGTATCCACTGAATAACAGACGAATTACTGATGTTTAAATATTTACAATTTGGCTTAAATGGTCGAACCCGAACCCGAATTCGTAAACCTTGAGAGAAAAAGCACAAAATGCTTTACCCAATCAACTTGGACGATGAGATGATTCATGCTCTTCCTATCATCGTCAAACTCCAACCTTTTTGCAATATAATTCCCCTGCTCAATTTTTCCACATATCCATCTTAGTATCCTGAGTATCCTCGTCTCTGCAAAGTTCTTAGGTAATGTGGGAGCATCTAAGATTTAGGATTCTTAAAAAAAAAATCAGATTAAAAAAATAGTTTTATTTAAATATAAATATTTTGGAATATAATATTAATAGTTAAATAAAATATTAATTTGACCCAAAAATAATTTATTTTTGGAATAACTAATTATGGTAAATCTTTATTAGTTATTTGGGATAATTTGTGGTAGGATCATGGATCAAAATCTTGGCTGAAATGCCAAAATTTTGGGTTTGGTCGCTACCAAAACGAAACACCCATGTGAAACCCCGAAAATTTGGATTTCGGGTGACTTCACGACATTTCAGTGGTTTTCGGTGAATTTCGACGGAACCTGGCAAAATTTCAATTGAAATGTGAGATTTTGACAAGATGTCGACAAAATTTCTATTAGATGTTGTGGGGCCCTCGAAATGAGATGTTGGCTCTTCCGGAAACTTTAGATGAGATTTCCCCCCGAAACCACGTGGGCTCGAAAACCACTTCTTTTAGACGGATTTCGAGTTTATGTAAATATATGGTGATATTAAGTTTTTTTTTCAGTTTACTGGTATTCCACATTAGCTATCATGGTCCATGCAAGCTTACTGTGTGTTTGGTGTGTGTTTTCTTCAAACCATTCAAGTAAAAATGTATGCACAACAATAAAATGCTTAAATTTAAATTTAAAATACCCACAAATTCGGTCTTTTTTTTACCATGTCGAAATTTTTTCTATATTTCGGTCGAAATTTCGGTTTCGGTAAGGGCCGAAACCAGACACAAAATCGAAATTTCAAACCTTGGGTAGGATTTG
The DNA here is from genome assembly GCA_947650365.1 of Chamaelirium japonicum. Lineage (NCBI taxonomy): Eukaryota > Viridiplantae > Streptophyta > Magnoliopsida > Liliales > Melanthiaceae > Chamaelirium > Chamaelirium japonicum. The sequence goes on from OX393556.1 coordinate 67,143,264, forward strand.
GTTTGATTTAAAATAGGTTTCTTAAGTAGTTATTATCTTTTACATTTGTTATCTTTTACGAAATCTCCATTTTCTATTTAAAGACGCATTTGCCTCATTATAATGATGCCAATGATGAATAAAAAAATGAATAATTGTTGTAATCTTCTTCTTCGTGGGATTTCGATGAGTCGGAGCAAGTCTGGAGGGTGCGAGGCCCAAGTTTCTTTTTCTTCTCTTTCTTATGATTGATTGATTGCTTCATATTATTCTCTTTAAATCCTTGTGTACAATCATATTTGAATATAGCTTCGGATTCCAGCATCTCCATCGCCATCGGCTTTCATTGAAAACCATAGAAATACCTTCACAAGAACCTTAAATCCATATGAAACTCTACCGTAACTTGTTTGAAATCCCTTTAACTTGATCCTAAAGAAACCCCTTTAAACCCTAGACACTCCCATATACAAAGCGTCAATTGGTAGGATCGAATTAAACCCAAATTTTATAGAATTACCAAATCCGGCAACACAGTCCAAATCTGATAATTCCTTGATCTTTCCTAATCCAACAGTCTGATCAAGCCAAAACTTATACACAACCTTCCTAACATCCATACCTACCTACCCACCAAGTTTCGTCGCAATCCGAAACATTGAACCTACTAAAAAGACCAAAATAACCCTCTACTGTTCCAAATTTCTATACATTTCCAAACTCTAATTTCCCATTTAGAGCGAGAATTCATGCTTTTGTAGGACCCCCTAGTCCGTCCTGCACAAGGATAAAAAAAAATCAAAATATTTTGCAAAAAATTCGTGAAATATTTTGTTTTTCTGAGACCCCGATACGAAATATCACATAAATATCCACCGGTTGGAAAACTGCAGGATATTTTGCGATATATCGCGAAATAACACGAAATTTCTCAAAATATTCCAAAATATTATGAAATCAGTCCCGAAACCTTCCAATTTTCGGGTTTTAGAACCCAGCATATAGAAAAAGTTCAAAAAATATGACTGGGTTTAGGACAAGGTCTATTTCACCTTGACAGTCATATTTACATAAAACAACATTTAAGTAAATGATCTTTATGTTCTCTATTTACTTTAAGCTATTTTATATAAATAAGTAAATACACCCCCTGCATTTGAATTTAATAAAAATATCAGAAAAATCAAAATCCAAAGAAATCAAAATGTAATTTTTTATTTCCTATACAAAATTAGACTCTACAAATTTTGCTAAAAAATAAAGTTTGGTGGAACAAAAACCTAGAAATACTTTAGACCGGAAAAAATCTCAGAAAATCTAGAAGTGTAAGATCAACTTAAAAACCCAAAGACCAATAAAATCTTTTGAATATATTAAAAAAATTCTTTCACAATAACACTTTTTTTCCTTCAGACTTAGCCAAAATTCAGAATCACCAATTTTCAGCTTTTTGACAAAAAGTCGGGGTAAAGCAAAAGCCCTACTCTTTTGAAAACTAGACCAATATGAAGTACAAATTTCTAACCTTGGTAGATCGACAACTTTATATGATTATATTTTATTTCGATAAAACAATATTTTCATCTTTTCAATGTTTAGACTATTATGCATCTGCACAACATATATAAAAATACAAGCTATGTAAAGTTCCACACCCCAAGGGAGTGTAGAAATGTAATTTAATTGTTCCAAAGTATATTTATGCTAGATTTATGACTATCCTGAGTTTCACTAAAAAAAATTCCATTAAAATTTAAATATTCCCACCATTTCTATAAAACCGCAATATTTCCACAATGTCGAAATATTTCCATATCCAGAGTGTCGAAATATTAGTCAAAATGAAAATTTTGAACCTTGGTCCTGCATCATTAGGCTCATGGAACTCCAAATCATCAAACATTTTGATCCGTCCAAGAAGTAGGGCTTATAAAAATTCTTATGACAAGTTCCCTCAGGTTTCAATTCGTGAAAAACCAGAGGCATTGGTGAGGTATTCAGACTCTCAACCCAGCAAGGTAAGAAGTATATTTGACAAAATTTTCATCTTCGTATGAAATATTTAAAACTAATTTGTATTCGGTGAAACTTAGTCTCAAATAGATTTTGTTTCCCCTCTTAGAATCAAGTATATCCATACCATTAGGCAGAAGTCACATACTCAATTTTCTTATGAATAAAATACAATCATCTATATCAACCATCTCCACAGCATTTTTGTTGCTAATACTTTCTTTTACATTCCAAATCTGCAAATTTCATATTTGTGTTAAGTCAAAGAGATCACATCGCATCATGGAAATGTATTAATAAAATGAAAAGTATAAGAACAATAAATGGAAAGGACAGTTTCAATATATGTGTGTACAACCGTCATTTATTGTTTTAGTGGTACCACATCACCAGGTGTTCATACGCTTGCATACAATTTGTGTTCAGTCTCTTCTCTTCCTGTAGTTTATGATATCAAACCACTTGTCGAGTTGGAGGAGATTATAAGGTAGTGTCTTCTACCAACCTTACATCGACGTCAAACACCAAATCTCCTTTTCAACCATGTTCTCTCCTCCTAGGTACGATAGATCTCTCCGACTTCTAGAGCTCTAAGACACGAGCTTCCCAGATAAATTTTCTTCGTTCCGAAGCAGCCTTGGGCAACTCACAAAGGTTCAGTCACAGCGAGCTTCATCGTCACCTTCCCTGTAAAGTAAGAGATTCAATATACTACCTATTTGTTGGTCATGGCTCGAGAAAGAAGACCTTGGCTACATCTTCATTGTTGTGGCTTAGACCGTAAACGTCAAGTTCAATCAAATATTCTATCACCGCAAGCTTCGAGTTCCGCTGGTGTGGTTAAGTTCTGTCAAGCAGAATATCTAGGAGAAAACCTAGAGAGGAGGTTACCCACGTTTGATCCAAGCCAATCATTCTACCCTGCTCAATGGTTGAGGTTTATAGTTTTCGCCGAGCTAAGCCCATTTTGAATCCATCATCATACCATTTATTTTTGGTAAATGGATTTTCCCTTTTGGGTTCCACTCGTGTTCAGATTCAAATTTAAAGCAGCAAGCCTAAGGGATCATTACTTACGTTGACTCACAGGTCTCAATTCATCAGATTGACAACTTGTTCAAGTATTGTTATTACTTTCAGAGGGTGCATGTAATGTGGAATAATTTAGTTTTAATCGATGAAATGAGAATAGTAGCAAATGCGAAGTGAATTACAAAGAAATTTTAAAATGTCACGGTCAATATGCAAGTAAAGTTGACACTAAGATTGCACCACAGTGCAACTTTGACAGACATGCAAATGATGGCCAAAAATAAATGGGGAAAAATACAAAACGAATAGCCCATAATTATTTTACCTGTAATTGACTATGTTAAGGGAGTGTAAATACATCAGTAAGTCTTTTGAAGTGTAGCTTCTGTATTGTGTAATTGAACACTCCTTTGGAATTTAAGGAAGTCTTTAAGGTCTGAATGGGAAAAGGTGTATTAACACCAAGACCTTTAGTAAATAAAATATAAATCCACTAGATTTTAAGTTGCCATGCCAACATAGTGTATGAAATTGGGAATATTAATACTAGAGTGGCGAAAACTATTCTTATACTACCCCAAGAGGTGTGGAAAACTTAACAGTAACTGAAGCATCAAACTACCAAGCATGTGCTTAACATGGATACTGATGTGAATCAACTAAACAGATATTCCACAGCAATTACATTACTATCTTTCCATAAGAAACTCTGATAACCTAAAGGCAGACAAGGGTCAATTTACTAATAAAATTCTTTTGCATCTCCAAATAGGCACAGCCACTGTTACATGGATGATTCAATCTTCTATTTTGACATGTTGGACATTTAGGCATCTAGATACGCAGCTCTTGATATTTCACATGGTCAAACCACTATAACATCAGCTTTCCATAACAGCTTTTGGATCTTTCTATCAGAAATTTATAAGTATAACACTGCATCTAGTAAAAGTTGTCATTTAATTGGGAAGTGGAGAAGCTTGTTCAACCACTCATACTTAACCCTACATATATTAATACTTAGACAACACAGATGTATGATCAACTAAGTATGGAATTTTTGTTTTGTTGGATTTTTAGAAGCCAATCTAGCCACATTCTTATGGATACCTTGAGATGTAACTCCGATAAAAGTTGGCATACATACTCGACTTTTATTGGTGATGCCAAACGCTTATATGAGAGTCTATTTGGTCATGGAACCTTTATAACCACAAAAAGGAACATAAGTTGATAATGGAAACGATTTGCCAAAATATCTTTGTACATGATAAAGAAAATGATCACAGGGTTCGTTTTTAGGGTGAGACGATATTTTCTGGCTAGTATAACATAATACACTTTAAACAACTTAAATTGTCAAGTGCAAGGAAAGATAAGATGTGTACCATTAGCGCCCTGGAGAGGTCACCCCGCTTTATTTCAAAATCATCACTTGGCTGCATACAGCAAGAACAGGCAATTATACATGTAAATAATATAATGATGGATTATAGTTAGTGAGAAGTATATGCATCCAATAAACATTATGTGGAAAGTTTTCATTCCACAATAATGCAAAATTGCAGTTAACGCATGCCATGAGTATGAAGCAGATAAATAAACAAGCATGTAGAAGTAGGAAAATCCAAGTTGATCCTATATTCATTCCTATGTCTTCAAGGTTGCAAATAAAACCATAAATTAACTACATGGCTGGGCATATGAAACAAAAAGAAGGCAGATGTTAAACATAAGTACTGTTTGATAATTAGGGCCATGGAGATTGTCGAAAAGATAGACTATCAAACAAGGAGCATAGTTCATGTAAAATAGCATGTCTAAATCATATGGCTAGATGGTTATGGTTATGGTATTACTATTTACAATGGATACTCTTTTAGATGCAAGTTCTGCCAACTCAAAGCGAATGTTTCTGTTCTTCACAGTTCACATTACCCGCAAAATTCAGACTCCTTCGATGACGATTAAGTTGTGCACTTAGCGATTCAGATTTAAACATGTTACTCATAATCTTATGGCCTTATGTTATGATTTGTTATTATAGACAATGTCTAAAGCTTCAGATCTGCTGTGAGGTTCATGTTATGAGTTACAGCAAGAAAAATGTTAGGATTAACCGTCAACATACATACTATGTTTAGCATATATAAAAAGAATTTGCTAGCTTAAATCAATTATTAGGATAATGAACCACTTCAAAAACCAAATTATGCAGTATAGCAATAACCAATAAAAATCGAGAACATGATGTCATATAATGTAGAAACCTACCACCCTACTAATCATAGAAAAAAGAATATAATTCTATGCATAATGAATAAATTTGACATATACACAAACATAAATATATAAAGGTCATAATACCGCAGGGTGTATTGAAAAAGGTTTATGCATGCCATTGACATGATTGGTGCGCCCCATATCAATGATCCTTACTGATCATAACCTACACATTCCAAGATACATGTGGAACAAAAAACAAAAGATTTTGAGACTAACTTACACATGAATTAAGTGGTCCCCACAGGAACCATCGTTATTGAACTGAAAATCCGTTCATTTTTCGACCACTTAATGAATGTGTTAGAAGTCTCCAAATGTTTTAAGATGTATACATCATTAAGGATGGAGAGGATCGGCAATTTAAATAGGTCACCTTACATTTCACTTCTCTGTGTAAAATCTAAGAACAAAACATGTACCTATCGGATCCTACATATAGCATCTGCTGTGTGAAAACCACAGATGCTTGTTTTTGGGAAACATAAATGCTGTTTACAAGAAGAACGCAGTGAAGGCCTTTCTTGACTTACATGAGTGAAATCTATTGGAAAATAGCGTCCCAATATGTCAAAAAGATCCTCAGCAAAACTTCCTACCGGACCAGATGGATCTGGAAATAAACAAGCCAGAGTTTCCACTAGGTGAAACGTAAGCATCAAGCATCGAGGATCCCTTTCTTCATCAATTGCTTCACATATTGGATAAATAAGGTCCTCACCCTACACAATATTAATAATTTGAGGAACAGAGATAATAACTTCATGAACAGCTCTTTATACAAGTAAAAATTTATGGCATGACTTAGCTGCACTAAGCAATACAACAAGAACAACAGTGAGAGCAAACTATATTGAGAAGAACAACAAATAGATTTCAAAAGGACATAACGAACATTATTGACTACACATAAAAAATAAAAACAAGATACACAGAAATTTAGGTGTTGGTACTAGCAATAGACAAGCTGTCATCATTTTGTTTCAACCAAAGTCCTGGAATCTGCCAACTTATTATTTTAATATATCTGATTTTCCCTACCTTACGTTAGAAAGTATAAAAGCCAAGGAAAAAGAAGTGGAACAGCAAGCTCACAGGAAAAAAATGCAAGGAAGCTCTTCCAACCATAACCTAAAATGATATATGTTTCAGACTGTTAAATGACCAAAATTACCAACTAGGAATTACCTTAATTCCAATAATTTAAAGACTAAGCAATCTAATATGATACATAAAGGTGACAAATAAATTTCAATCAGGCCTTCCTTTCGAAGGCAAGTAGATATACTTGTAGAGCGGAATCAATCATGTTTACCAGAACAAATAAAATGTCAGGCTTCCTAACATTTGGCATGTCTATTGAAAAGGATGTTGACAACATTAAATCATGTGCTTGTCAATCTTCCCAAAAATGGTACTGTGGACCTGACTAATTATTCAACATATATATGCATCAGCATAAATAAAACATACACATCACATTTAACATGTGGCAATTAAGTATTTTCAAGGTTCTTGTTGACACCAAAATTCCCTAACCCTAAAAGGGACTAGAATTTATGAGCCCAAAGAGCCCAGGAAGAGACCCGACATAAGGCCAAGACCCGAACCGACCCCGAAAGCAGAGCCGCCGGTCCCACCTATGGATAGAGCCCACCAGCCCCAGTGCTAGGGCTGGTCGGTCCCACCAACAAATAGGGCTATACGACCCTAGTGAGCAAGGCCCGTCGAGCCCTACAGTAGGGTCGTACGGCCCCTATGCCAGGCAAGGCCGGTCGAGGGGGGGGAAAAAATGGGATAGTGCAGACATCTACCAACATGGATCCGTGCCAAACCTAACGATCCAATGGTCAAAAATCTAGATTGGATCGTCATCAACCAAGTGCAAAAAGGGTTCAAGCCATAAAAGGATAAGCCCAAATCAAATCAAAGCCATAACCACTCGAGATAAATATAATGAAACAAATCTCGGTGGTTATGAAGAGGAGGGCAAAAAATATTCGGGTAACAATAAAAATCCTACCATATCTCTCTCCACCTACCTCTCCTTTGCCTATAAATAAAGGGGTAGGGGAAAGAAACAAAAGGTTCCCAAATCGAGAGAAGAAACACTACCTAGAAGAAGGCGAGGTGATGGGGACATCGAGCCCCGGCCTTGGCGAGTGTACCAGCGCAGGAGGCGACATCTGAGCATGTGGTTCTAGCAATGTTGGTTGTTTTGTTTTCGGTTGGGTCAAGTTCGTGCTTAGTGGACTGTTATTTTGTTAGAGTACTTTTAGTCCCACCTCGGTTAGTGGGCTGCTTTGTCTATTATTGTAAGCCTATTTATAGGCCTATCGTCTTTTCCTTCAGTATGCAATGAATAAGAAATTTATGTTTTTCTCCACATGTGTGTTGAGAGTAACCAAGGTGAGGTGTGTGAAACCCAAACCCTAGGCGTGTGAAACCCTAGGTTCAGACTAGTGTGTGAAACCCTAGCCTCATTTTTTTTTTCTTTTCCCTAGTCCACCGGCCCCCCATCCTCTCTCTCTCGCCCTCTCTCCCCGTGACCCCCCCCCCCCCCCCTTCTCTCCCTCTCGTGATCCCCGACCCCAGTCCGACCGAACCCCCCTGCCCCTTGCCCACGCCCCCGCCACCAGCCGCCGCCCTCCCTCCCTGCACAGCAGCCCGACCCCCTCCTTCCCCACCCGGCCCGACCCGATCCCCCCCCACACCCCGCCCGTTTGCCCCGCACCCCAGCCACCAGCCGCCGCCCTCCCCCCTGCGCTGCAGCCCCGGCCCCTCCCTCTCCTGTGCCTGCCCGACCCGATCCCCATCCCTTCCCCGCGACCCAACCCGAGCCCCACCTCCCCACCCCAGCAGATCCCATCCCCTCGACATGACGGCATGGCTGATCCGGATATTGATCACGGCTTGATCAACAACGAAGACGGATTCCTCGACATCCGTTCCCCATTCCTCGACTTCCAGTTCAGCGCCGGCGAGAACGTGAAGGAGTACGTGGAGCGTATCATCTACCTCGTCGCTAAGGACGCAGAAGCTCGGCTGGGGATCTCTAAGAACCATCAACGGTGGCATCCCGGCGCACCCGTACACCCCAACGTGTTGGCACTCCGGGCCCTCGTTCAAGCCCCACCACAACTCGAGAGCCCCGCATCGACATCAACACCGCCTCCGGCTAAGATTCCTGAGGTTCCCCACAACCCTCAGTATGTGAGTTTTCTTTTCCCGGTCAATATTCGAGAGTAGCACCGGTAATCAATTCTCCTAAATTTTATCTATGCAAACTGCTGTCCCCATGAACTGCGAGATGTGTGATTCTGTTTAACCCCGTTCGTTACTAATCCTGATATTGTACGTGGGACCCTGCCGATAACCAAGTAGATGTTATTTAATCATTTAAGGGTTGGAATAACTGTTTGCGTGCCTGTTCGGCTTTGTTAAAACCATTGGTCACATTATCTGTTTGAATTAATTTTCCATTTCGGCTTGGAGTAAATTGGTGACCCTGTCGCTGCTCAACGAATATTGAATTCCCTGTTAACACACACTGTTTCACATCATTTTGGTATTAGAGCATGGTCGTTGTCGCATTCAGCATCTGGTCCTGCATTCATTTTAGCTCTTGTGCATTAAGGTAAAAAAAAAAAAATTCATTTTTCATTGCATGCCAACCCGTAAGGGTAGGCCATACCTGTTAGGAGAGTCTAGCGATTCGGACAATTGCAATATGGATCCCGAGGACTTGACTAGAGCACTTGCTGAGTTGACCCAAGGTATAACCGCTATGAACCAAAATCTCGCCGCGTATCAGCGCGACACCAACGCCCGGTTAGACTAGATGGAACAAGCGCAGACCAATCCACATGTTGAGTTTCCTAATCCCCCTCAAGGGTCCCCGGTCAACTGGCAAAACAATCAGGACCCCGATGATCAGTACCTTCGGAGTATCAGGTTAGAGGTACCCTCTTTTGATGGTAGACATGATCCCCAGTTTTTCTTGGACTGGCTCCAGTCCATGGATCATTATTTCATGTGGTACCCGTTGACTGAGGTTAGGAAGGTCCGTTTCGCAGCCATGAAGCTCAGCGGACCCGGGAGCCAATATTGGACCAATGTGGAAGCGTTGAGAGTCGCGCGAACCCAGGACCCTATTGATACTTGGGTCGCCATGAAGAATGAGCTGAAGGGTAAGTATGTGCCGCCGGAGTACCAAGCACGACTGTTAGATCAATGGCACCGATTTGCCCAAGGTAGCAAATCGGGCCATCGGCTAAGGATTATGTTGCCAAATTTGATGAGTTCCTCACTCGCTGCAACGTCCTTGGGACCGAGACGCATGTCCAAGTCCTTTTCCGTTTCCGGTCTGGTCTGAGGGAAGATCTAAGGAATGAGCTCCTTGCCAGAGATGTCACGGAATTGGAAAGAGCCTACGCTTTAATACAAGACCTTGATGCCTCTAGGTCTAGTCACGCCTACAAGCATCCTGATTCTATGAGCTATCCCACCAGGCCCTCCCCTAGCAATTCCAATCGAACCTACCCCAACTTATCCCAGCCAAAGTCCAGCATTCCCAATAAGAATTTTGAGAGGGACGCCCGAGGAAATAGTGTCGAGCGAGACTTCTCCAAAATCAGCCCTCTCACAAAATGTTACAAGTGTCAAGGGTATGGCCACGTAGCTGCCAACTGCCCCAGCCCTGTCAGAGTCAACATTGTTGATGGCAATCCTATTGAAGCGGTAGAGCCCGAAGAGGTAGAGTTCGTCTATCAGGCGGAAGAAGAAGATGGAGATTTTGATGACGATGATGATAATGCCATTCTGAGTTGTCTTAGGCAGTTGTCGTCTCCCACCGTGTCAGTTGTTAGGTGCGCACTATCCGAACCCAAGGATCAAGATGACTGGAGGCGCACCGCTATTTTCCACACGTTCACCAAGATTGGGGATAAAAACTGTAAGGTCATCATCGACAGTGGTAGTTGCATCAATGTCGTGTCATCCGCTGTAATCTCCAAGACTGGTCTCAAGGCCGGCCCCCACCCTCGTCCCTATCAAGTGTCTTGGATCAACCTACTGCCATGGAGGTCAATCAGAGAAGTCTAGTGCCCATAAATTTCAACATCTACCAGGACAAGATCTGGTGTGATGTCCTGACCATGGATGTGGGCCAAGTCATCTTGAGAAGGCCTTGGCTTTTCGATAACGATGTTCTTATTTATGGACGCTCGAACATGTGTCTGTTTGAACATGAGGGCAAGAAAATCAAGTTGATCCCCTCTCCACTCAATAGTGCTCAAGCGGAGCAAAAGACTGCCCCCACTAAGAAAATCAAGAGCGTCAGTTTCGTCAGTGCCAAAGAGCTGAGTCATGAAGTAGAAAAGGGGGCTCCTATCATCATCCTGGTAGCAAGAGAGACCCTAAGGACTCCAGCCAGTCGATCCCTTTCGAGGTCACCCAGGTGCTTAGGGAGTTTGCTGATGTTTTTCCAGAAGATCTCCCTGACCAACTACCCCCGATGCGCGACATACAGCATGCCATTGATTTGGTCCCTGGGGCAAGTCTTCCCAACCTGCCACATTATCGAATGAACCCTACTGAACACGCGGAGTTGAAGAGGCAGGTTGACGAACTCCTACAAAAGGGTTTCATCAAGGAGAGTATGAGCCCTTGTGCGGTCCCCGCCCTACTGACGCCTAAGAAAGATGATCATGGCGTATGTGTGTAGATAGTCGCGCCATCAACAAAATAATAGTCAAGTATCGTTTCCCTATTCCGCATCTAGATGACATGCTGGATATGATGTCCGGAGCTACCATCTTCTCCAAGATTGACCTTAAGAGTGGCTATCACCAAATTCATATCCGTCCTGGCGACGAGTGGAAGACTGCGTTCAAGACTAAGGATGGACTATATGAGTGGATGGTTATGCCCTTTGGGCTAACCAACGCCCCGAGTACCTTTATAAGAGTTATGACGCAAGTACTCCGACCATTTCTGGGTAAATTCCTTGTGGTGTACTTTGACGACATACTTGTCTACAGTCAATCTCGAGTGCAACATTTAGACCACCTGCGTCAAGTCTGTACTGTGCTGAGAAAAGAAGAGTTGTATGCGAATCTGAAGAAGTGCACGTTTCTCACAACTCAAGTCCAATTCTTAGGATTTGTTGTTTCTACTGAGGGAGTTTCTGCGGACCCCGAAAAGGTCAGAGCGATCGAAGAGTGGTCCGAACCCAAGAATATTCGCGATGTCAGAAGTTTTCATGGGCTCGCCACCTTTTACCGTCGATTCATAAAAGGGTTCAGCACCATCATGGCCCCAGTGACTGACTGTTTGAAGAAGGGTGAATTCACTTGGTCAAGTGCCGCCACTAGAGCATTCATTGAAATTAAGAAAAGGATGGTTGAGGCCCCTGTCATGCGCCTCCCTGATTTTTCTAAGGTTTTCGAAGTAGCTTGCGATGCATCTGGGCTTGGAATAGATGGAGTCCTTTCCCAGGAAGGCCACCCGGTCACCTATTTTAGCGAGAAGTTAAATGACACTCGACAGAGATACTCTACCTATGATAAAGAGTTCTATGCGGTGGTCCAATCACTTCGCCATTGGCGACATTACCTTCTGCCGCAAGAATTCGTCACTTTTTCTGACCATGAGGCCCTCCGATATATTTACTCCCAGAAGAGGTTGAATGCGCGACATGGTCGATGGGTTGAATTCCTCCAGGATTACACTTTTAGTCTGCACCATAAGACGGGAGTTGAAAATAAAGCTGCTGATGCGCTCAGCCGTCGCGTGTTCATCCTTTCCAAATTAACTACGGCAGTTGATGGGTTTGCAAGGATAAAAGCTGAGTATGAGTCATGTCCCGACTTTAGCGAAACCTATGCGTTATTGAGAGACGGGACCCTGTCCGAAATTGATGGCTATCTCATGCACGATGGATATCTGTTCCGGGGGCGAAGGTTGTGCATCCCACGAACATCCTTACGCGAGTTTCTCGTATGGGAGTTGCACGCTGGAGGTCTTGCCGGACATTTTGGAAATGAGAAAACGATCGAAGCTGTGGAATACCGGTTCTATTGGCCAAGCCTGAAGCGCGATGTTGCTAAGCACGTTGGTAGGTGTCACACCTGTCAGCTAGCCAAGCAACACAAGCAAAACACTGGCCTGTACACTCCGTTACCAGTCCCAAATTGTCCATGGCAAGATATCAGCATGGACTTTGTACTGGGCCTTCCGAAAACTCTAAGGAAACACGATTCGATTCTGGTCGTCGTAGATCGTTTCTCCAAAATGGCCCATTTCTTGCCCTGCTCCAAAACGTCTGATGCTTCAAGGTTTGCTAAGATTTTCTTCGACGGTGTCGTCAGATTGCACGGTCTGCCCAAAACCATTGTTTCTGACAGGGATGTCAAGTTCACCAGTTTTTTCTAGAAAACTCTGTGGCACAAGTTGGGCACTAAGCTCCAGTTTTCTACCGCTTTCCACCCGCAAACCGATGGCCAAACCGAGGTAGTTAATCGAAGTCTGGGAAACCTTTTGCGCACCTTGGTAGGTGAACATGTTGGGACTTGGGATCTGAAATTGTCCATCGCTGAATTTGCATACGATACATCTGTTAATAGGACCACTGGTTTGAGTCCTCATGAGATTGTGCATGGTTTTAAGCCTAGGCAGCCTATAGACCTCATCCCTTTAGCTGACTATCATCGGGTCTCTAGGTCCGCATCTGCATTTGCATCACACATCCACGAACTACACAGGAAAATCAAAAATAAGATTGAGCAGAGCAATGCTAACTATAAGCTACGAGCCGATCTCAGGAAGAGGTTTCAAACATTTAATGTTGGCGATTATGTAATGGTCCGGATCCGTCCGGAGCGGTTTTCTTCGGGAACTGTTAAAAAGCTGCACGCACGCAGTGCGGGTCCTTTCCAAATCTTAAAGAAATTAAACGACAATGCCTATGTTATAGATCTTCCTGAAGATTTCGGCATCAGTTCCACCTTCAATATTGAGGACCTAGTGGCTTACAAGGGTCCTGATTTTAACCCTAGCAATCCTTTCATAAGTGAGCCTTCCCGTGACCAAATTTCTGAGAGCCCCTCCCTACCTCCACTTCCAGATATCCCACCCAAGTATACAGCAGATAAGATAGATAAAATTGTGGATGATGAGATTGTCTCCAATAAGGAGGGTGGCACCCGACGGTATTTGATCCGTTGGAAAGGAAGACCCACCTCTGATGACACCTAGCTTGACCGTAGCGACCTCCAGCAGCTGGATCCCGACACCTTGGAGCAGTACGAGAGCTTTACAGATTCTCACTCGACGGGGTCGAGCTCTCTCCCACCTGGGGAGAATGATGGGGACATCGAGCCTCGGCCCTGGCGAGTGTACCAGTGCAGGAGGCGACATCTGAGCATGTGGTTCTAGCCATGTTGGCTGTTTTGTTTTCGGTTGGGTTAAGTCCGTGCTTAGTGGATTGTTATTTTGTTAGAGTACTTTTAGTCCCACCTCGGTTAGTGGGCTGCTTTGTCTGTCATTGTAAGCCTATTTATAGGTCTGTCGTCTTTTCCTTTAGTATGCAATGAATAAAAAATTTATGTTTTCCTCCACATGTGTGTTGAGAGAAACCAGGGCAAACCCTAGGCGTGTGAAACCCTAGGTTCAGACTAGTGTGTGAAACCCTAGCCTCATTTTTTTTTTTTCCTTTTCCCTAGCCCACCAGCCCCCCATCCTCTCTCTCTCTCTCTCTCTCTCTCTCTCTCTCTCTCTCTCTCTCTCTCTCTCTCTCTCCCCGCGACCCCCCTTCTCTCCCTCTCGTGATTCCCGACCCCAGCCCGACCGAACCCCCCCTGCCCCTTGCCCGCGCCCACGCCACCAGCCGTCGCCCTTCCTCCCTGCACGGCAGCCCGACCCCCTCCTTCCCCACCCGGCCCAACCCAATCCCCACCCAAACCCCGCCCGTTTGCCCCGCACCCCAACCACCAGCCGCCACCCTCCCCCCTGCGCTGCAGCCCCGGCCCCTCCCTCTCCTGTGGCTGCCCGACCCGATCCCCATCCCCTCCCCTTCCCCGCGACCCAACCCGAGCCCCACCTCCCCACCCCAGCAGATCTCATCCCCTCAGCATGACGGCATAGCTGATCCGGATGTTGATCACGGCTTGATCGACGACGAAGACGGATTCCTCGACATCCGTTCCCTATTCCTCGACTTCTAGTTCAGCGCCGACGAGAACGTGAATGAGTAGGTGGAGCGCATCACCTACCTCGTCGCCAAGAACGCAGAAGCTCGGCTGGGGATATCGGAGAATCATCAACGATGGCATCCCGGCGCGCCCGTACATCCCAACGTGTTGGCACTCCGGGCCCTCACTCAAGCCCCACCACAACCCGAGAGCCCCGCATCGACATCAACACCGCCTCCGGCTGAGATTCCTGAGGTTCTCCACAACCCTCAGTAGGTGAGTTTTCTTTTCCCGGTCAATATTCGAGGGTAGCACCGGTAATCAATTCTCCTAAATTTTATCTATGCAAACTGTAGTCCCCATGAACTGCGAGATGTGTGATTCTGTTTAACCCCGTTCGTTACTAATCCTGATATTGCATGTAGGACCCTGCCGATAACCAAGTATATGTTATTTAATCATTTAAGGGTTGGAATAATTGTTTGCATGCCTGTTCGGCTTTGTTAAAACCATTGGTCACATTATCTGTTTAAATTAATTTCCCGTTTCGGCTCGGAGCAAATTGGTGACCCTGTCACTGCTCAACGAATATTGAACTCCCTGTTAACACACACTGGTCCACATCACGAGGCTCCAACACTTGGAGAACCAAAGACCTCCGGAGGTCTTGTGCAAGCATATCCCCCAAGGGGAATTCCTGCTTGCACATGTAAACCCTCCATCGAGGAGCCAGCACTTGAAGATCAATAAACCTTCGCTCCATCCATGAAGAAGAAAACTCTACACTCGTGCCATCAAGAAGCAAGATCTTCAATAAAACTTTGCTCCGTCCATGACAAAGAAAACCCGGAGAAGGAAGTCAAAGCCAACGTTACACCCGTCGCAATCAAAAAGATTCACAAATCCAGAACGGGAGATAGAAATTCAAGAAAAGAGAAAGCTTTGCAAGGAACAAGGCAAGGCTCCTACACTTGAAAACGAAGGCTTCATGAGGCTCGAGCAAGCACATCCCTAAAGGGGAAACTCTCGCTTAGCACTATAAAAGTTCTCCATCAACTAGCACGCATTTGAAGATTGACAAAGCATTGCTTCGTCCACAAAGACAAAAGTTCAGAGAAGAAGATCTGTAGACGCAACACTTGTCACCATAAAAGGTCAAGGAAACCTTTACTCTGTCCAAGAAGAAGAACGTTTGGAGAAGACGATCTGGAGAAGCTAGATCAACCGCCATCAAAGCTAAAGATACATTCGCTCCGTCTACGAAGAAAAAAGCACGGAGAAGGAGACCCAGAGACAGTAAGGCAGCCCCTTATTTGTCGCATGTCGGTGTAGGCGGGATTTGGTGCCAGGTCTCTGGTACAACCCCCAAGAAACTTTACCAACTAAGCTAGCAGGCACCCACTCTCACCAGTTGAACCACTCCTAAAGGTCTGCTTGGTTGGAGGGAGTTGGAACCGGCGTGTTCCAACTCACGCGTGGGGTACAAACGGAATGAGTTGGAACTCCACCTGAAAACCGTGGGGTACAAACTCACGCGTTTTCTATACAATCGAAACCCACGGAGGAATTGAAACTCATCTGGTCAGGGGCCTCCGCACGGAACCAAACAGCTGCTTTAGCGGAACACGCGTGAGTTGGAACACGACAGTTCCAACTCCCTCCAACCAAAAAGACCCTAAGTATTGAACATTGCAAGCTCCAAACTTAGTAATACTACCTATTTGTTTTATTTTGAGTTTTTATCCCTTTTTTCCAAACTTTGCATGTTCACCTAAGGCTTGTCGACCTCCTTCAGTTTAAACTCATCCATGCATACAAATGCTATGATATATTCACATAGCAACATCATACGGATACAAATACATGAATTGAAATGCAAAAGTTCAGTTATAAACATGGGTGTACTATCCTACAATATGCATTGATATCTTCATATGTGATAAAAATGGTTCAATTGAATAAGAGAAGAATGGGAGAACCGATTAGGGTTCAATGAGAAGCCTAATCTCTTTATATTATTAATAAAGAGAAAATTACAATAAAGTCCATAGATTTATACTAATTAATATAAATGACAAAATCTCCAACACTCCCCCTCAAGCTGGAGCAAAGATATCAAACATGTCCAGCTTGGATATAGTAGAAAGAAAATGAGTAGGTCCAACAGCCTTGGTAAAAGCATCAGCAATCTGACCAATAGATGGAACGGACACTGGAGTGATAGTACCAAACCGAACATGATCCCGAAGGAAGTGAATATCAACCTCAATATGCTTTGTCCTCTCATGAAGAACAGAATCAGAAGCAAGCATAATTGCTAACTGGTTATCACAGAAGAAGTGCGAACAACCTGATGTAGGAAACCCAAGCTCTGCTAGAAGAGAGTGTAACAAAATCAACTCAGTAGTCCCTTGTGCCATAGCACGATATTCAGCCTCAACAGAAGAACGAGAAACAACATGCTGCTTTTTGCTTTTCCACGAAATAAGATGCACACCATAAAATGTGCAAACTCCAGAAGTAGAACAACGATCTGTAAGGGAACACCCATAATTTGAGTCAGTGTAACAAGCTAACTCTAATCCATTCTGAGCCCTATAGAAAAGCCTAAGTCCAGAAACAGCTTTAAGATAGCGTAGAATCCTCAGAGCCGCCTCCATGTGTGATGTGCGGGGAGCATGCATAAACTGACTAACCACACTGACCGCAAAACTAATATCATGGCAAGTATGCGTCAGATAGATCAATCGGCCAACAAGACACTGATAGGAACTAGGATCAGAGAGGATCACCGGACTCTGCATGAAGACGATGATTAGGATCCATCGGTGTACTTACCGATCTACACCCAGAAGATCAATGTCACAAAGTAGATCAAGGGTATACTTCCGCTGAGAGAGAGATACCCTGTCGAGAGCGAGCTATCTCAATCCCCAAAAAGTAACGAAGGGAACCAAGGTCCTTTACTTCGAAGGCTGCCTAAAGAGTAGTCTCGACGGCAATAATCCCAACCGCATCATCTCTTGTAAGAATAATATCATCAACATACACCAGAACAATAGCACGACGACCTACTGCAGTGGTCTTGATGAGGCATGTCGGATCAGCGTGACACCGAGTGAATCCGATTCGAAGAATCACAGTACTAAAGCGCTCAAACCAAGCCCAATGAGACTGCTTCAAGCCATAGAGAGACTTGAGCAAGCGACAAAACCTTGCCCGAATACTCCCCCTGAAGGCAATACCCGGGAGGGGGATCCATATAAATCTCCTCGGCCAAATGACCATAAAGAAATGCATTCTTGATATCAAGTTGATGAAGAGGGCAAGAGTGGCTAGTAGCAAGATAGAGGAGTAAACGAACACTAGTCAGCTTGGCAACAGGCACAAAGGTAGCACCAAACTCATCGGCAGACTGAGTGAAACCGCGAGCAACCAATCTGGCTTTGTAGTGATCAAAAGATCCATCAGCATGATACTTGACGGTGTAGACCCACTTGCAGCCAATAGTATGCTTCTCAGATGGTAAAGGAACCAACGACTAAGTGCCATTCTGACGCAACGCAGATATCTCAACATCCATAGCCTTAACGCACTCAGGGTCACAAAGAGCCTCAGTAGTAGAACGGGAAATACGAATAGAGTCTGTGGCAGTAAGTTATGCATGATATGTATGGGAAAGACCCTAATAAGAGACAACACTTGCCAAAGGGTGATCAGAAACACAAGTACGTTTGCCCTTGCGAAGAGTAATAGACAAGTCATCAGAAGGAGCAGGAGGAATGAAGGTAGCGGAAGGTATACCTGACTCCGGAGGATGCACTGGCACAGTGAGAGGACTGAGCTGAACAACGAAGGCTGGTGCGATCGCCTGGAATAGGTCTGCGTAATAGGTGGATGAGAAGGCAGTATACTGGGGAAAGAAAAGACAGGCATGGGCTGAGCAGCAGTAAACGGCACAGGGGCAGACTGCAAAGGAGGTGAAGGCAGCACCCGAAAGTAGGACTCATCCTCATGAAAAGTGACATCCATAGAATAATAAATCCGACGCGAATGGGGTTCAAGGCAACTATAGCCTTTGACACCAGAAGAGTAACCAAGAAAGACACACCGAATAGACTTGTCGTCAAGTTTGGACCGAGAAGGACTACGGTCCTGAACAAAGCACACACACTCAAAGACACACAGTGAAATAGGAAAAAGAGGCTGGTTAGGATGAAGAACTTGAAATAGGGGGCGTCTGACAAGTGAACGGGACGGAGTGAGGTTGATCAAATAAGTGGCAATAAGAAGAGTAGAACTCCAGCAAGACTTCGAAACCGACATCCCACGAAGAATACACCAAACAATATTCAACAAATGACAATTCTTCCACTCTGCCACACCATTCTGCTCAGGAGTATAAAGACATGAAAATTGATGAAGGTACCCTGTTCGGCAAGAAAAGAAGTAAAAGAACGAGAAGTATATTTACCACCATTATCAGAACGAAAAACACGAACACGAGCACCATACTGAATTAGTATCATAGCAGAGAATTGACAGTACATAGCAAACACATCAGACTTGTGTTTCATAAGATAAACCTAACAACGAGAAAAGTCATCAATAAAAGTAAATAGTAACAAAAACTATCATAAGACGTGGGATATGGATCCCATACATCAGAATGAACCAATGCAAAAGCAGAGGATGACCGACTAATAGAAGGAGAATAAGAACTACGTGTGTGTTTACAAAATTCGCACACATCACAACGAAAAGAAGAACCAAAAGATAATTCAGGGCAGATAGGCACCATAGTTTGAGGATGAGCATGACCAAAACGAGCGTGCCACAGAACACCAGTCGGTGAAGAAGAGGAGCGAGCAAGAGAGGCAGTAGTAGCGGCATCAGCAGGTGGGGGAACAGGTGGTCAATCTAGCATGTACAGCTCATAGATCTTGGGCTCCATGGAGCATTGAAGTCGCTCTTGGCACTTAGCTATTGGATCTTGGTCGTCACACGGGGGTCCGGCGGGGGCCTGCGGTGGCGAAGGAAGCGGTGGGAGGAGCGGCGGTGGCAAGAGGAGCTGCGGGAAGCAGTGGCGGTGGCCGCCGGTGGCAAGTGAAACGACGAGAGGGGCCAGCTGGGGCGTCGAGACGAGTAGGGGGGGCCTGCGGGGGCGTCGGGATGGGTAAGGGAGGTCGGTGGGGTCGTTGGACACGGGAAGGGATGGGATGGGGCGTCGCGGACACGGGAAGGGGGGTCGCGAATGGGAAGGGGGTGGGGGTCGTGCACGAAACGGCTCTGATACCAAAAAGAATGGGAGAACCGATTAGGGTTCAATGAGAACCCTAATCTCTTTTATATTATTAATAAAGGAAAAAATTACAATAAAGTCCATAGCCTTGTACTAATTAATATAAATGATAAAATCTCCAATAATAAGTACATATACATATGTAGATCATTTCTAGTTAATATGAAATCAACTTGGAGAGCTATATGCCAAAATTCCTAGAGGTCATCATAGTAAAGCAAATAATCGGAAGAAAATCCACAATGAAAGGAACTACTGTTGGTTTCCCACATGTGTAGCATTTGATAAAGATAGGGTTGTCGCTAGGAGGATTCAAACCTTTAAAGAGGTATGCTTATGAACCCTCGCCCTGGTCAGTTTAATTTACTAACACTCTAGGAGGAGAAATTCAAACCTTTAAAGAGGTATGCTTACGAACCCTCGCCCTGGTCAGTTTAATTTACTAACACTCTAGGAGGAGAAATTCAAACCTTTAAAGAGGTATGCTTACGAACCCTCGCCCTGGTCAGTTTAATTTACTAACACTGAACCGAAAAGTCAAAGCCAGCCAAAAAGGCATGTCCTGCAGCATATCAGCAGCTGCCAGCCTGCCACATGTGAGATGTTATATTGTATGCACATCATCATCATTGTATTTATGTGCAATGATGTATATGCAATAGAACATCTAACACCATGCATACCCCATTTGAGGTTTGTTATCGTCCTCGTCGGAGAGGGCAAAGCTGGATCTGTCTTCAAAATTGATGCAAACTAAACCAAATATGAATTAAATTGATGTATGAAAAGACGTCGAGTCTCTTATTAAGTCTTTAACATAATGATCGAAGTAGAAAGCAAAAGAGAGAATCATACCGTAGCTACAATGGCTTCGTGGTAGACATCCAACAAGTATTGAAGAACTTCAAAGCATAGCTACAGGTGACATTAGAGAAGTCAGATAGAACTCTGCATGCAGTTATTAATCACGCATCTGGAAATAAAGGTGTGTTTTGTGTACTGAGATATAACCTAGAGAGGCCTGACCTTGCGGTCCTGCACCGCCATGGACTGCACATGGATATTTATTAAAAAGGACTGAGCAAGTGCCCCCGCATCGCTATCTGCTACCATCCCCACATTGAACTTCCTCCTCAAAAGAGCCAAGCAACCAGTAAGTGCTCCACGTACGGCATGCCAATCTGCCTGATGTCAACACGAATATCACATGATGAAATTAGATACAACATGCGTACTTGCATACGAAAAATATGAGAGAGAGAGAGAGATTGAAAAGATTACGTGATATGATGAAGCTATTGTCGGACGCGCATGTTATCAGTATTAATACCCAAAGAACAGCAGGAAAGGAGGCCTTGACTTCTATTGAGGATCAAAGGGTAAAAGGCAAGTGATAATATATAATACGAAATACAGCAACTCTTATAATTTTCTTTAACCTACTAAGATTCAGGGTCTGGAATTATTTTGCTTCAATGCCTGGAATTATTTACCCGGCCATTCTCTCTTTTCCCTGCTTTCTAGCTCCTCTTTTCTTGAGGAGTTCTATATCCAAACAACTTAAGGGAGAGAAATGGAGAAAAAAAAGTTCAACTAGGTATTCATTCAACATGAACGAAAACTTCTTCCAAATTTACTTCTTCAAATTTCACAAAACTCTTGTAAACCCAAATTGAGAGTCAGACTCTTCAAAATCTCAAACAAAATTCAAGGAGATGGAGGATCAAAGGATCAAAGAGGATTTTCTCCACAAAACCCTGATACTTTTCACACCCCACTCAACACCCGAGCGGGTTTGTAATTTGTCTTGAGCAAAATCTTATTCATACATCGTCATTCTTAAATCTTCCTTAGAACTTAATTAATTTCAGATTTTCTGAAAAAAAAAGAATTAAAATCCTTTTATTGTTTGAAAATTTAAAGTTAACTGAGGTTTTTTTGTAGCTGTAGTATTAATATACTATTAGTTGCATACAACTCTTATTGGTGCTGTCTGTGGCCTATTATGCTGGTGCTAACTTTCTCTAATGTATTTTATCATTGCTCAGTCCTAGTTTTACCATACATCCACACTACCAAATTCCATGAGACACTTTTATGGTCCCTCACTCAACATGTTACATATACTAAGTTTGTTACTATAATGGTTTTGTAAAGCTCTCTTTTGAGTCTAAATGTTATATGAAAATTATACTATTTGTTACTACAAAGGTATTGTAAGGTCCCTTCACTCAGTGTTATCCGACAACCACGGTATGCTCGTAAGGTGCAGCACTTGCGGTACTTCGATCCTTCCATGCTTCGTGCTTTATCGGCTAGGACTTGCATTGTATGCTCCTCGATCTTCGCATTTCTTTGGCTTTGGCTTTGGCGACCGGCGTAGTCTTTGATTTTTCCATTCTCCAAGCTTTCTTTTTCGTGAACATAGCAAAGCTTTGTAGATGCTCAAGTGCGGCTTTTTGATGGAGTTGTGTTTGTAGCAAACATGAATTCTCTCAATGAAGATATACTTGCATACAAACTCTCCAGAAGCGTAGGTCTTCAAGCGTCGGAACACTGCCATTTTCTTTTTAGCAGCCTCTCGGTCTTGAGTTTTTTGTCCCCTTTACACTCCCTTGTCCTCTTATTTATAGCCAAAAGGAGTTGCGTGAGTGGAGAAATTATGGTAGGAAAAAACTATTTGCCAATTTTCCATTCCCCCCCTTCCCCTTCAGCATAATTCCCCTAGTTGCCTTTATTGCTTTCCCTGGGTAGTTATGGTCTTTATTTGGTCCTTCCTTTTGTGATCCATTTTTCCCTTTTATCCCAAATTTGTAGTGACAACAACGATAAATAAGTGAAAAGTCCCCCGATTTTCCCACAAGCCACTTGGCTGAAGATTATCAGGCGCAGTGCGGCAGCGGAAGGACAGAATCACTCGCACGTTTTCAATTAGATCATTAGAAGAAAACCATAGGCAAGATAAAAAATCATAATCTAGTGATTATGGAAGATGATACCTCACAAATTCAATAAAGGAACATGTGGAGAAGATGTAATGCAACCTTGAGAAGACCACTCTTATCTCCCTTGAACAAGGCCCGGCGATGGAACTTGTGGGAACTCCTCTTCCTCCTCCCTGTGTGACTAGCCTCAGGGTTCCTCGCACAAGCAATAGCCCCTCTGGCCGGCTTGGGAACTTATATAAGTGTCCTTGTGGCTGGCCTCATTAGTTTCCTTATGTGGAGGTCTCCCACACCTAGACTCCAGGAGTCTCTTTAATTGAGGACTTTGAGGAATATTGAGATTCCTATTGTTTCCAACTCTGAATCCCAGTCAAACTAGGACTCTTGGTCAACAAGGAAATCCCTACTTTTTAGGACTCTACTCGTAGATGAATCATGATTCTAGTTGACATGGATAATCCCATGGCTAACAGCCATACTCGTACCAGGATTAGTATTGTTGGCCTACTGTCGAAGGCTAAGAGTTGGGATCTGCTCAGACTCCAACACCTCAGCTTCAATTGGACTGGGATTATTGTCATCTCATCACTACATCCTTATCTAATTAACCATGACTAGAACCATTATTAAGCTAAGATTGAACTCTGTGGTAATTGAAAATTACGCAAACACCCTTTCCTGCTTATTTGCATATAGACGCCTCATTATTTGGTATCCACAAGTGTTGACTGTGAGAGGCATTTGTCCTACCCGGTGCACATTGTAAGTCATATCCTTAAGCTTCAATTGCTCATTCTTCATGGTAACTAATGAAAACACTTTTCATTATAAGGCATTTTTTACAAAATAATAATATTTTATAGGGTAAATTACACTTTACCCCCAAAAGTTTAGCTCAAAATCACTTAACCCCCTTATAGTTAATAAACTAACTACATTTTGCCCCTTCAATTTTGTTTTTATTAGATAGAAATTGCCAAAAGAGGAAATTTAGTAGTTGAGAAAAATGGGGTATTATGCTAACATTTGAAACTATAGGGATCGATTTGGAACAAGAAAAAACTTCAAGGAGGTTAAGTGATTTTGGGTCAAACTTCAAAGGGTAAAGTGTAATTTACCCTATTTTATAAATATATATATATAATCCATTTGATAAAAAAAAATTATCAAAAAATTTATTGGACCCAGTTCTAGTGATCATACTTCATGAGGGTTACTTTAGTGGATTACCTTTTCCCTAATGGAGAGTTAAGAATTCTTTGACAATGATCGTGTTCCCAAGCACTCGGTGCAAATCACCCAAGATACACAGATATTGACCAGCCTATCAATTTCACTGGTTTGTAAGTCAAAGTGACAAACATGAAGCCTAGAGTTCACGAGTATCTCATAATCGAGTCTATACAAACAACAGATAAGAGACTGACAATCATTTAGATGAAGTGCTCTCACAGCAATCATGTTCAGTTTATTCCAAATACAACAACACACTTGACTCAGAGACCACTTTGATGGTTAAGGTAAATCATCTCACACTAGATGAAAGTCAATAGTTTTACAGTCTAATAGATAGATGTTCAATCCTATCGACGACTGCGAGCGTTGTCAAGTATAATAATCAAATACGCTTAGACCACCTGCATATGAATCTCAGCCACATACCCAAGCTACTTATGTTATACTTGATGGACTCATATGCATCTCATGCAATAACAGAGTAGAGATAACGGTATACAATGAGAGAAAGCTATCTGACAACTAACGTCAAAGTAAATGGAATTGGCATGTAGAACATAACCAATCCCAATATTGGCTATACCAATAATAATAATGACTCTTAAAACACTGACAAGATTCATTGCCTAGGATTATTTGGAGTTGGGCATTAATGTTATGGTGGGTTGCACCTGCCGGCTCAATGTCCTCATCTCATCGAGATCTTCCACCCAATGTTGCCATGTAAGAGGATCTTATGGGTCTACTAACTACCCATAAAATTTGTGAGGGAGGAATTTATACAAGATAGCATGGCCACGACAAAAAAAAGGGGAGGAGACAGAGGATACGGCTCTATTGTTAGTTAGCAAGCACCAATATTCTTAAGTGAGCATAGATGACCCTGATTTCTATATTGTCAATATTCATATCATTGGGGCAAATAGCATCGATTACGATGATAACCGTCATGAATGATATGGCCCTGTCAATATAGTCAATTAAAATAATGAGGCTTATTAATGTACTTTTTTTACAGTTACATACCTTATCATCATAAAATATAAATATTACTTTAAATTAATGAAAATTGTCTTTCATCAGTAGCAGCAGTTGAAAAAATAATTGTTAAATTGAATTGCTTTTATTATTGCTCATTTGAGTTAAAATAGGTACCTTCAAGCAAAAAAAAAATTGTAAAAATCTACACTAAAAAACAATAATAATTGAATCCTTTTCATTTTTAGCCAAAACATCTAAAAATGTTGGTATTGTACTTATCATGTCATATCATACTAGTAGCAAACCAATGCATAGCTTCAATACAAGAATACAACACATTTAAGTATTGAACCTTGGCTAGAGCAAATATATAGAGATGAAGCTTAACATTAAATCATAGTGGAACTTAAAGAAAATTAATGAAAACATTCCAAAGTAAAAAACTAAAATGTAACTGAAAGTCCAAAAAACAAAATCATCGACTATGTTCTAAGGTAAAAGAAATTAAATGCTAAAAAAGCAATTCAACTCACCAGCCTTGACGTGAAGAAACCTACCAAGCTGTTTATAGCCGCACTGTCTAATGGCTTTGATTTAAGATGGGTAAGAATCTCTGCTAGAAGAAGAGTACCTAAAAATACAGCCATAATAAGATGGTTTAAAACAGGAATATAGACAACAAATAAAATTCTACCTAAAAGATTACATACCTCAAACACATTCATCTAGACTTACATGAAATCCAGCAGATTGAGCCAGAAACATATCGTATCTAGACCGATATGCATCCATTGATTCCATTTAAGCAATTATCATCTTAAGATGTGTCACCAAGCCTAAAGATTGTATTGCCCAACACTATTGCAAAGATTCACGTTGAGAATCTTGTGATGTTGTTACTATAAATCAAGAATCATCTTACCAGCCAAAAAAACAATTTGACCATAATGTTGCAAACTCTTTTGATGACTAGTAAAATCTTACCTTAGATCTCATCAACATGTGATGTTATAAAATTTTCTAGATACATATGTACACACCATTGTGTCAATCAACTGAAATGTTATGACTTATCTACCACTCCCAATGTGTTATAGCAAAAAATATAAATAAATTAACTATCAGTTAAAGGTATATTTCGTGTAGGTGAGATGGTGAAGTCTCAGGGGGTTGGTACCCGAGACCTACGATCGATTTTCGCTTGTAGCGAATTAATGGTAGGGGGCTGCCTTAACCCTCCCATAGATGTGACACGGTGGGGTGCAAAAAAAAGGTATATTTCGTAACCAATTATTCTTGAGGCCTCAAATTCAAATAAAATTTTACCAAAACATGTCAAATATCAGTTGCTACTAATTGAACAATATTTGGACACCAACAAGTGAAAGATTTTTTCCATAACCGTAATTTAGCATTTGTTATAGTCTCCCAATGATCCATAGCCCACAAGGGCTTCTAAAATTTAATGAATGTTCTCTCTCAAAGCATCTATGACTAGTGCAAGAAGATAAAGACTTGGGACAATATTACTGCAAGCATGCTACTCTCTAGTCTCTAGATGTCACAGTTTCAATGTATCATATACCGAATTATACCAAAAGCACCTAGTAATACTAGTACATCGTATTTTCCCACTGTGGAATTTTAATGAAGTCATCGACCGACATGATGGAACAAATGGCCTGATGGCCTTTGGTTTATGAACAAAAGCAAAAATAAAAGAAAAGGAAAAATGTGATTTAGCCTGAAGGTTTTCCCGATTATGCTCGGTACGACTGATGTGGCAGCGTACAACTGGTGGTGTTAAAGAATTAAATATCGCTTGTGAAATTCAACCACCAGTTGTACGCTGCCACATCAGTCGTGCCGAGCATAATCGGGAAAACCTTCGGGCTGAATAGCATTTCTCAAAAGTAAAGAGAGAATATCCGATGTACCCATATTTTAAAACCTTTAACCGAGTGATACCAAGTCCCAATGATATTGAGCACAACTCTTAAGAAAAATCTATGTCGATAGGTGATTCCACTTGTCTCGTGATTTCTCAAAGCCGGAAATGCATAGTTTATCAAGTAGAACTAGGGCATCACTTTCACCCATTCAAAGGTACTAGAAGGTAAATCATCAAAATTTATTTTAAAAGCAACATCTCTAAGAAGAATCAAACATGTCACGTCACAATATGAGATAATAACAATTGTACCTCTTGCACGAATAACATTGTCTGAGTTGGTCAGATACAGTTCCATTTCTCTTACCTAAAATTTTTAAAGAAGCATAAAATAAATAAATAAAGTTAAATGCTTAAAAGAAATGAACTATATTATGCTAAATACATGCGAACGATTTGATAGCCTACCAGTGTCTCAAGAGTTAGGAGGTCGTTTTTCAAAAGCAGTGTCATTGAATTCACACTTGCGGCCTGTAACAGTGAATTCAGCAGATTATGATAAACTTTTAGGAAAAGAGATCAGGATGTCGGGATGACAAGTAGAACAGAAAATGGGTGATGGAAGTATTCATATAATAATTAGGCAGTTCAATTGAACGAATCAATAAGGTGAAAATCCTAATTACTAAATTCACAACATCAGAAAATACAAAGAAAACAAAATCTTGGTCCAATTCTGATAAAATAGCATCTAATCGAAGCTCAAAATTTCAATAGATACTTCCCCAAGTAATTCTAAGGTCGTAAAAAGAGGGATTCTAGAGAGAGCGAGAGAGAGAGAGGGGGGGGGGGGGGGGGGCTTTACATGCTGGCTCGAAGGGCGAGAGGCATCAACGAATGCTTCTACGTGCGGGATCCATGAGAGAGATTTCGCCATTAGAGCACAGGAGGAGGAGAGAGAGATGGGGCGAGGGTTTTATGTTTCACGAGAATAGAGCGCGCAAGGGTTTTAGAAGAGAGACCAGCCTACCTCAGTGGGTCTGTTTGGTCGCGGGAATATTTCGTTGGAAAAGAGCTCACTAGGAAGTAAAAAGAATAAGGAATTGAAAAAAAAAAAAAGATAAATTAGTCTGAGGCCCCTCTAATAGTTTGACATATCCCTATAACTATTCTGCAGTGCACCGAGTCCCTCTCTCACTTTTTTTTTTTTTTAAATTATCGTTTTACCTCTCTAATTCCCCTTCAGAATCCGATGCACAATTTTCTTTTTTCATATGTTGTATAGTAAAATCCTCAATAGTTGATCCAAAACACTATAGCTGCAATAGTCATTTCACTATAGTAGTAATATTTCTTAATACAAATTCAGTTGCTACAGCAAAATCACTATAACTGCTACAATGATTTTACTGTAGCAATCGAATCTATACTCCATAGTTGCTATAGAGATTTTACTGTAGCATTAATATTTCGGAGTATAAATTCAATTGCTACTATGAAATTACCATAGTAGCTATAGTGATTTCACTGTAGCAACCGAATTTATACTCTATATATACCTGAATTTATACTCCATAGCTACTACAATGATTTCAGTGTGGCAGTAATATTCTTGTCACGCCCCAAAAATCTGACACCGATCCCTGGGGAGTGAGGTGAGAAAAAGAGAAGAGTTTGAGTTTGGTCAGGCAACTACACCAATTGGGAAGTCTCACCGAGCTTCTTATATGCTCTCACACATACCGAAAAGAAAGAGGGGGCGAAACAACAAATCTTTTTAATTTGATTTTTTTAACGATTAATTAAAAAATAGAAAAAACAGAAGTTGTTACAGAGAGAAGACTTATCAAGAAAGGCTCAACCTTCAAGAGGGATATCCTTTCAGCATGGGTGGCACCTCAGTGCCGCTACATGCTGATAGGAGTCCCTCTAAGGGAGCACGATGCTCAAGCCTTTTAGAGATCAATCGGTCATAAACCTCTAGATTTCTCTAGAGTGGCAATGTTGATCAAGCGCGCGGCCATGATTGCTTAAGTGAAACGTGTGGATGCACGGTGAGAGAGCTGGCCCTCTATATCGAAATAAAAGGCTATATAGTAATGTCCGACCAGAGGCTGGATGAACAAAATATTTGGGGTTCATATTATGATAGATGACTTATTTGATTATTGATTAAGCAATGTGGAATATTGAATTGACTGTGTTAGATAACATAGTGATAGTAGGAATTGTATGAGAACGTAGACTATTGGTGTGCTTATGTTATTTGTCTGTAAACGTTGACTCCTTTAGAGCTGATAAACTTTCAATTAGATTTGTTGTCTCATATTATTAAAGGCTTTTAGGATGTCACTGGCCATTAAATTGGCTAATCTTTTAATTTCCTATTGGGAGCTACTTTTTCCCACGAGTAGACCTAGTTCAGGTCCGTAGTAAAGTTTGAAGTTCAAGTAGGAGCTTAGGAGTGTGCAAGAGATTTTAGTTATTTTCAGTTTAGTACCAGTGTAATAGACTTAGTTCATTTTCATATTGGTTTATTTGATGTCAGTGCTTTTGGACGAGTAATAATGATAGTTTTTAGTTGTGCTCTGACTAGTTATGGTAGTGTTGTATTGATTCAGCTGAATTCTATTGGGTAGGTATCTCCTCAAGGCCCCAAGCCTATGATAGACCACACTAAAATATAAGTATATAAAAATAACCTAATTGATCAACCCTATTGATAAGATCTCTGTACAAATGCACCCGGGTGTTAGGGAGTAGGTGAGGCTACTTAGCTCGCCGTGGGAGGTTTGAGTTCCATGCTCCATTAGAGGGACTCCTATCAGTATGTAGCGACACTGTGGTGCCACCCATACTGAGAGGATAACTCTCTTAAAGGTCGAATCTTGCTTGAGAAGTCTTCTCTCTGTAACAGCTTTTGTTTTCTCTACTTTTTAATTAACCATTTAAAAAAAAAATCAAATTAAAAAGATTTGTTGTTTCGCCCCTCTTCATTCATTTCCATATGTGTGAGAGTGTATAAGAAGCCCGGTGAAACTTCCCAATTAGTGTAGTTGCCTGACCAAACCCAAACCCTTCTTTTTTTCTCACCTCACTCCCAAGGGATCAGTGTCAGATTTCTGGGGTGTGACAATTCTGGAATATAAATTCGGTTATTACGATGAAATCACATCCAATTTATACTCCCGAATTGAAATCACTATAGCTACATATCTAGAGTATAAATTTGGATGTATTTTAGTCATTTGATAGGGGTTGAACAGGTCAACAAGGGTTTAATGTATATGTGTCTTTTCGAGGTGGGCCTTAGCTCAAACAAAACTATTGTTCGGGGCTGCTACTTAAAAGCATCTTCTATGAAGCGGGCTTATGCCAACTCTTCCCAAAAAAATTGATAAATTAAGTATAGGTCCTTAACTATTTGTAATATTAACTGCAGGACACCATAATTTGATATATTAAATAAGGTCCCT
Source organism: Chamaelirium japonicum (assembly GCA_947650365.1). NCBI lineage: Eukaryota > Viridiplantae > Streptophyta > Magnoliopsida > Liliales > Melanthiaceae > Chamaelirium > Chamaelirium japonicum. The sequence goes on from OX393556.1 coordinate 67,173,593, forward strand.
ACAAGTGTACATTTGTCTTCAAAATGAGTATATATTCGTCTTCAGAAAGAGTATACGTTCATTTCAGAAAAAGTATATATTCATCTTCAGAAAGAGTATATATTCATCGAGGAGGGAACTTAAGCTATATTTCAAAATTAATGTGTCCTGCAACTAAAAATCATCTTTCAAAAAGGATTTATGCCAAACTTAAAAAAAAAAAAAAGACTTGTTCGGCATTGTTTGGTTGTCAAGAAAAAAAAGATAGAATTTAATGGAAATGTGCATTAGCACAAGAGATTTTTTCTTTCTCGTGTTTTTCTTTGGTTTTGGCAGTAAAAGTATTAAGAGAGAAGTAAGTAGTTATGAAAAAATGTTTTCCTGTAGATTCACAGTTTCCTATAAATCAAGCATCAAAATTTTAGGAAAGTTACATTTTCTTTTCCCTTCCTGCACATTCTTTTCAACCAAACACACACAAAAGGAAACACATATCGCGGAAAGCAGGCTGTAACTACAGGGTATTTTTTCAATATTTGCAGTTGGAAGGTATGTAGTTGTAGTTGAAAGGTAATATTCTTGGTTACAAGTAGTTCGCATGGTATAGTTGTAACTCCGCTGTTTGTTTTGATGCAGTTCGAATGATATACTTGTAACTCCACCGTTTAGTTCAATATAGTTCGGATGATATAGTTGCAACTTCACTGATTGGTTCGATGTAGTTGGTTGTATATAGGTGTAACGCCCCGATATTTTACGGATTTATTCGATCCGTATAATATTGAGATGTTAGAAAATAAAAGCTTGGTATAACTAAGCTCCATCAAGATTGGAACTTAACTGAGCCACTTTATTATAAAAACCATTGTTTGATACATTTTATGAAAACAAAAGTCTAAGGCATAAATTTATTCTTCTGCAACGACACTTCATATTTCGGCTCCGGCGTCTTCGTAGAAAGGGGTGTACAGCGGGTCCTCAACTCCTTCTGGGTCGTTCCCTACTCGCTCTCCGTCCTCTTCGGGTACTGCAGGATTTGACTCTGAAGGGTGCACAACATCTGTAGGGGGGTGAGTCCAAAACCACTGACTCACCTCATGACATAGTTTATTTCATGCTAAATATTTGTATGGAAAAACAGTAAACCTGACTACGAACTGTAAATAATAGAAAACATGAATCACCCGATTCCCTTTTTGGCCCTTCCGCCAGGGTAGGAATCTCAATCCTTACCCGGGTACTTTTAGTCCGCAACAAGACTAGCCCCACACCTAGGTACTTTTAGTCCTCAGACTAGGCTAGCCCCACACCTAGGTAACTTTTAGGCCCGTAGCCAGGGCTAGACCCACACCCAGGTACTTTCTGGCCTCAGCCAGGGCTAGATCCACACCCAGGTACTTTCTGGCCTCAGCCAGGGCTAGCCCCACACCCAAACAAGTGATCACGTACTTCACAATTTACTACCCATAGCAATTTACCGATAATCTATAGCAGATATTTAGCATGAAGAAACTTGGTTAAAATCCCTACCTGAACCGTTGTAAACTCTTACTTCTGGTGAGGAAGCCTTAGCACGCTCAAAACCTGAAAATATGTTACTAATAATTTGTTAGTTTTTCTCTAAATTTTCTAGGATTTTTCCGAAATATTTTTCTATATGGACTAATGGGTTTTTCTCTTTTAGGGGTAATTTTGTAATTTCAAAAATACCTTAAATCTATACTGGTGTGTAGATATTTTCATTACGGACCCGTGGCCACAAACGGAACTCAATTCTGAGTTTGTTTGCTCCCGGTACGGCCAAAACAGTTGGCTTGTAGCGGATTTTTATCTGGGTCTGCCCTTAGTAAAAACAGTGCAGTTGTCTTTAGTAATAAGGTTTCAGTTAAAAAAATTTAGAGTCGTTCTATCATTTTGAATTTTAAACTAAATGGGCCTGGCCCATTCCTTAATGGGCTTCAGCCCATAAATCATAATGGGTTTTAACTGTGTATACTGGGCTTCAGCCCATCATTAATTTTTAAAATAAAAACTAACCGGAGGGATTTTTTTTTCAGGAGGCGGCGACCGACGGCGGGAGGCGGCGGCGGCGGTCGCCGGCGGTGAACAGTCGGCCGGTGGCGGGTGGTCGGCCGGTGGCGGTCGGCCGGCGGCGGGCGACGGTCGGCGTCGGGCGGCGGTCGGTGGGTGGTGGTGTCGAGGGGAGGGGAGAGGTAGGGCACGGTTCTCGAGGCGGCTGGAGTGAAAATCTCTTGTGGGGGGGGGGGGGTTTATATAGTAGTTTTGGAAATTCAAAAACACAGGGTCTTTATTGCAAATCGGCCATTTAGTGCGTACTGCGGCTGTACCTGTCCGATCGAAAACGAAAGGTCGCCGGCTACGGTTACATCTGTGCGACCCTTTCCGTCCGATCGAAAACGAAGGGTCAACGGCTGTTGGTCTCCCCATTAGTATATATATTATTTATATTGGCTGTTTCTAATACAGAAACGCACTATGGGTCTTTTGGCTAGAGGAAAAACTTTAAAAATTCTAATGAAGAGGTCATAGGTTCAAATCTTTTTTAGGCTATATATATATATATTTCAAAAAATTTTAAATACTCTAAATGCGTCCAAAACTTAAAAGTTTGTATAGGTTTTTTGATCGTCTCGGCGAGACGAACGCAATGGCATCGTCCAATTTTTATTTTGAATTTTCTATAAAAATTTTCTTATAATGACCTTTAAATTATTAATAAATTTTGGGTTGTTACATTCTCTACCCCTAATAAAAATTTCGTCCTCGAAATTTAAAGTACATACCTCAGTTGTTGAATTAGAGTACATACCTCAGTTGTTGAATAGATGTGGATATTGCTTTTGTATTTCTGATTCCAATTCCCAAGTAGCTTCCTCCTCGTTGTGATGTTGCCATAGTACCTTTACCAATCGAATAGTCTTGGTTCGCAATTCTTTATCCTTGGTGTCTAGAATTCTCACAGGTACTTCTATGTATGAGGCATCTGATTGAATACTGATATCTTCATCTTTCAGAATGTGAGAAGGATCTGGTTCATACTTGCGAAGCATGGACACGTGAAAAACTGGATGTATATTTGCCAAATTTATGGGTAATGCCAGTCGATATGCCACTGGTCCAGTTTTTCCCAATATTTCATAGGGCCCAATATATCTGGGTGCAAGTTTTCCCTTGAGATCAAAATGTTGAACACTTTTCCTCGGTGAGATTTTTAGAAAAACAAAATCTCCCACTTCAAATTCGAGAGGTCTTCTTCGATTATCTGCGTAACTCTTCTGTCTGCTCTGTGCTTTTAATAAATTGGCCCGAATAATTTTTATTTTGTCGGTTGTTTCCTGGATTATTTCAGGCCCCATTATACTTTTCTCTCCTACTTCCGTCCAACAAACTGGGGATCTACATGGTCTTCCATATAAGGCTTCAAAAGGTGCCATTTGTATGCTAGACTGATAGTTGTTGTTATAAGTAAATTCTATTAACGGTAGAAAATCTTCCCAACTACCCTTGAAATCCATCACACAAGACCTCAGCATATCTTCTAAGACTTGTATTATTCTCTCTGACTGCCCGTTAGTTTGAGGATGATATGTCGTACTCATATTCAATTCTGTTCCCAAAGCCTTCTGTAAACTTCTCCAGAACTTAGAGGTGAAGTGAGGGTCCCTGTCGGACACAATAGTTACCGGAATACCGTGAAGTCTAACAATTTCCTTCAGGTATAGGGTACTATCATCTCTAGTGGACGCTGTTGTCTTTCGGGGTAGAAAATGGGCTGACTTTGTTAATCGATCCACAATCACCCAGATTGAATCATTTCCCTTCCTTGTGGTCGAAAAACCGGTCACAAAATCCATGGTTATATGTTCCCATTTCCATTCTGCTACCGGAAGAGGTTGCAATAACCCAGGTGGTCTTCTGTGTTCAGCCTTCACCTTTTGACAAGTGAGACACTTTGACACAAATTGGGCTACATCATTCTTCATTCCACTCCACCAAAAGTTTCGTTTTAAGTCGTGATACATTTTGTTTTCCCCCGGATGGATAGAAAACTTTGAATGATGAGCTTCAGCTAATATATCTTCTCGCAGATAAAGAGCATCAGTGACTGCTAATCTGCCTCGGAATCTCAATCCGTTGTCTGACCCGAGTGCCCAATTTTCTACAATTTCACCCTTTTCTAGTTTGTATCGAATTCCTTGCAGTTTTGAGTTTGATGTTTGTGCCTCTATTACTCCTTTTATCATCTCCGGCTGGGCTCTGAGGTGACTTAGATAAGCTCGTGGTGAGCTGTTCTTCGTGACTAAATCCAGGTTTTCTAACGTGCAAGCCCACTGCCACTTATCAGCTAGGATATTGGCCAGTTGTCCCTTTCTACTGAGGGCATCTGCTACTACATTTGCCTTACCAGGGTGGTAAATAAAATTATAGTCATAATCGACCAACAATTCCACCCATCTTCTTTGCCGTAGATTTAGATCTTTCTGTGTGCTTATGTATTTCAAACTCTGATGATCCGAGTATAACTCAAACTGTTCATACCTTCAATGACGTCATTTGATTCCTCCTCCGTGGATATCGCAAAAGTTTTTCCAGGCACCTTTGGAAGTTGACCAGGGCGATTTCCGGGTAATTGCGGATTATTCTTGAAGGGAGGTCTGGCTGGAGCGTTATTATTCAAACGAGGGCAGGTCCGTTGAAAATGATCCCGCGATCCACAGATGAAGCAATTACGAGGTCCCGAAGCCATTTGAGGACCATTATTTCCTATTGGAAATTCTTGCATCCTTGGCCTTTTGTTTGTCTCTACCCCTGGTGCACTCCTTTTCACCCTATTTTTCTCAAATATCTTCCGTGTTTCTTCCCATTCACGTTCTGCCACCATTGCAGTCTGTACTAGTTCACCATAGTTTCTTATGCGAAGTACAGCTACTCGGGTTCGAATATGAGGATTCAAACCCTGTTCAAATCTTTTGGACTTTAATTCCTCTGTGGCTATAAGATAATGAGCAAAGCGTGATAGTTCGATGAATTTAGCTTCATACTGGGAAACACTAAGTTTTCCCTGATAAAGTTCTAAAAATTCTGCAATCATTCTATCCTTGGTTGCATCTGAGAAATACTTCCCTAGGAATGCTTTTGTAAATTCCTCCCAAGTGAAACTTGCTTGAGTTCTTTTGACCGAGTCCCACCAGTAGTCCGCCTCTCCTTCTAACATGTATGTAGCTAAGATAACTTTTTGTTCATCGTTTGCCTTTAAAGTCTCCAATATCTTTTCTATTTGTTTGAGCCACCTATCGGCAATCAAGGGATCCGGTTCTCCTCTAAAAGCAGGGGGTTTTAATTCTTTGAATTCTTTCAGCATCACTCCCATCCTTGAACTATCCTTAGAGGAGTTCATCCTTTCTATCAGTTGGTGTAATGCTCCTAACACCTTTGTCAGGTCTTCATTGGGAGTACTGTTATCGTGGGAGTTCATAATTTCTGAAAATAAAAAAAAACATTTTTAAACACAAACTCACAATAACGTACTCATTCATTATTTATCATTTTCTTATTAGTCTACATATAACCGACAACTATTTTGAAAAACATCGGGTGTTCACAACGATTTTCATCGCCCACTTTTCCACAGATACATCGATAACGTTTGTAGAAAACATTCTCATTTTGGTTAGGTGTAACCGGTTTCTTCGCCTTCTTTGCTTTCACGATTTTCTTCTTAGGTTTCACCTTTTCTCCTGATGAGCTACCTTCGGACAGTTTCGACTTCATGCTTCTGTTTAAAGGAAAAAAAAAATTTACTTTATAAATATAATTATCTTAAATTTTTGGTGTCTACCCTACCGATGTCCCAAATATATATATATATATATATATATATATATATATATATATATATATATATATATATATATATATATATATATATATATTTTCTTCTTAGCTCCTAGGATCTATTACCTAGGCTCTGATACCAAGTTGTAACGCCCCGATATTTTACGGATTTATTCGATCCGTATAATATTGAGGTGTTAGAAAATAAAAGCTTGGTATAACTAAGCTCCATCAAGATTGGAACTTAACTGAGCTACTTTATTATAAAAACCATTGTTTGATACATTTCATGAAAACAAAAGTCTAAGGCATAAATTTATTCTTCTGCAACGACACTTCATATTTCGGCTCCGGCGTCTTCGTAGAAAGGGGTGTACAGCGGGTCCTCAACTCCTTCTGGGTCGTTCCCTACTCGCTCTCCGTCCTCTTCGGGTACTGCAGGATTTGACTCTGAAGGGTGCACAACATCTGTAGGGGGGTGAGTCCAAAACCACTGACTCACCTCATGACATAGTTTATTTCATGCTAAATATTTGTATGGAAAAACAGTAAACCTGACTACGAAATGTAAATAATAGAAAACATGAATCACCCGATTCCCTTTTTGGCCCTTCCGCCAGGGTAGGAATCTCAATCCTTACCCGGGTACTTTTAGTCCGCAACAAGGCTAGCCCCACACCTAGGTACTTTTAGTCCTCAGACTAGGCTAGCCCCACACCTAGGTAACTTTTAGGCCCGTAGCCAGGGCTAGACCCACACCCAGGTACTTTCTGGCCTCAGCTAGGGCTAGACCCACACCCAGGTACTTTCTGGCTTCAACCAGGGCTAGCCCCACACCCAAACAAGTGATCACGTACTTCACAATTTACTACCCATAGCAATTTACCGATAATCTATAGCAAATATTTAGCATGAAGAAACTTGGTTAAAATCCCCTACCTGAACCGTTGTAAACTCTTACTTCTGGTGAGGAAGCCTTAGCACGCTCAAAACCTGAAAATATGTTACTAATAATTTGTTAGTTTTTCTCTAAATTTTCTAGGATTTTTTCGAAACATTTTTCTATGTGGACTAATGGGTTTTTCTCTTTTAGGGTTATTTTTGTAATTTCAAAAATATCTTAAATCTATACTGGTGTGTAGATCTTTTCATTACGGACCCATGGCCACAAACGGAACTCAATTTTGAGTTCGTTTGCTCCCGGTACGGCCAAAACAGTTGGCTTGTAGCGGATTTTTATCTGGGTCTGCCCTTAGTAAAAACAGTGCAGTTGTCTTTAGTAATAAGGTTTCAGTTAAAAAAATTTAGAGTCGTTCTATCATTTTGAATTTTAAACTAAATGGGCCTGGCCCATTCCTTAATGGGCTTCAGCCCATAAATCATAATGGGTTTTAACTGGGTATACTGGGCTTCAGCCCATCATTAATTTTTAAAATAAAAACTAACCGGAGGGATTTTTTTTTCAGGAGGCGGCGGCCGGCGGCGGGAGGCGGCGGCGGGCGACGGCGGTCGCCGGTGGTGAACAGTCGGCCGGCGGCGGGTGGTCGGCCGGCGGCGGGCGGCGGTCGGCGTCGGGCGGCGGTCGGTGGGTGGTGGTGTCGAGGGGAGGGGAGAGGTAGGGCACGGTTCTCGAGGCGGCTGGAGTGAAAATCTCTTGTGGAGGGGGGGGGGTTTATATAGTAGTTTTGGGAATTCAAAAAGTCACAGGGTCTTTATTGCAAATCGGCCATTTAGTGCGTACTGCGGCTGTACCCGTCCGATCGGAAACGAAAGGTCGCCGGCTACGGTTACATCTGCGCGACCCTTTCCGTCCGATCGAAAACGAAGGGTCAACGGCTGTTGGTCTCCCCATTAGTATATATATTATTTATATTGGCTGTTTCTTATTCAGAAACACACTACGGGTCTTTTGGCTAGAGGAAAAACTTTAAAAATTCTAGTGAAGAGGTCATAGGTTCAAATCCTTCTTTAGGCTATATATATATATATATATATATATATATATATATATATATATGTATATATATATATATATATATGTATATATATATATATTCATATATATATATATATATATATATATTTAAAAATTTTTAAATACTCTAAATGCGTCCAAAACTTAAAAGTTTGTATAGGTTTTTTGATCGTCTCGGCGAGACGAACGCAATGGCGCCGTCCGATTTTTATTTTGAATTTTCTATAAAAATTTTCTTATAATGACCTTTAAATTATTAATAAATTTTGGGTTGTTACAATAGGTGAACTAGACCAATGACTTAAACATTAAAATGATATATTTACTAATTTTGAATGTCTGTTTTAGAGAGATAAATGTTTGAATACTTGTTTTTAGAGAGAGAAATATTTGAATGCTTGTTTTTAGAGAGAGAAAATATCTAAATACCTATTTTTAGAGATAAATATTTGAATGCATGTTTTTAGAGAAATAAATGTTTGAATATTTGTTTTAGAGAGAGGAATGTATGAATGTTTGTTTTTAGTTAGTGGGAGAAAAGGAGAGAAAAAAAGAGTGGGAGAGAGAGAGAGAGGGGGAGAGATGGATAATAGAGAGTAAGAAGAGTGAGTGAGAGAGGAGTAAGAAGTATGTGGGGGGGGGGGGGGGGGGTTCTGGTGGAAACGGTTCGATTGGAAGGCACAATCTAACAATCCAAAGAACACAAGTGGACCGGGTTTACGTGGAAAAACTCTTCGCAACGTCAAAGGGAGAAAAACCATGGGGCGAGGCGAGAATGCACTAGTAAGCCATAACAAGTTACAAGCACTCACCCTGACCCGATTACACCCAGAGAGGATCGGCCTCCCAAAATGCCGACCTCTGTAGTCTCTCTCTCTCTCTCTCTCGCTCCGAAAACTCAGGAATGCAATGGGCAGCACCTCCTCCAGAATTCGGTCTCCTTTCTTTGAAGGGGTAGGTCCCCTTTTTATAGTGCTTCGGGGTGACAGCTGGGGTGCTCCATGCGAGGCGACATTGATGGCACGCTCCCGTAACTTGCTCAACTGTCTGTGTGGGGGCGACGTGTCGTCTGGCAGGCACTCAATAGTTATGGCCAGGGTGCTACTTGCCATACTGGTCGACCGGGAATCTCGGGGTGTGGGTTGCCTTTCCGAAACCGTCGCCCGCCCGAGATTCTCGGTAATAACTTTTGCCCAATCTTGGTACGTGGGCTTATTGCAGAAATATCGGAGCTTCCCTGGGTCGGAGAGGACAGGTTCCCTTCGGATCGCACGACCGGCTAGCGACAAAGTACGCGGCTAGCCCATGACAAAGTTTACGGCCAGTCTCTGCTCGGGTAAACAAAGTACGCGGTCGGCCTTCCTCAAGTAGACGAAGCGCGCGGCCGGCCAGCGACGAAGTTTACGACCAGCCTCCACTCAGGTAAACGAAGTGCGTGGCTGGCCTTCCCTTGAGTAGATGAAGTGCGCGACCGACCTGTCCTGGGTGAGCAAAGCATACGACCGGCCAGCGATGAAGTTTACGTCCAGCCTCCACTCGGGCAAACGAAGTGCGCGGCCGGCCTTCCCTCAAGTAGACGAAGCGTGCGGTTGGCCCGCGATGAAGTACGTGGTCGGCCCGCGATGGAGTTTATGACCGGTCTCTACTCGAACAAACGGAGCATGCAGCCGGCCTGTTCTGGGCGAGCGAAGCACGTGGCCGATCTGTCCCGGGCGAGCGAAGCGCGCGGCCGACCTCCATTCATCAAGGTGCACACAATACCCCCTCTTGATTGGTCGGTATCTACTTTTTAATTGATCAGGATTAATCCTCTTTCCACAAAGCGTGTCGCCATATGGGGGGCATGCACAGCGATGATAGTGTGATTGCTCCGATTTGCATGCCAAAGGAGGATAAATTTTTATCTATCGTGCTCCGACTATCATAAATATAATTATGGTTCCCTTCATTCATGTGCCACATGACATCCCTATATGCTATCCTATCTTCTCGGTTTGCAAACCGACCCTTCAAGGATCCAAGTTATCCTATAAATAAGGCTCCAAGGGTCTTCATTTCACCATTTGCTTCAAGTTTCCTCTAGATTTCTTTCTCTTCTCCCGTTGTTTGGTGGGTCACGTGTTTCGTGGGGTATCATCGGTCGGCCGCGCGTGTCGTTATTGCGTACAGTCGGCTGTGCATCTTATTGTTGCCTATAACCAAACACTCGTCTCGCTACTATTTGCAAACGGTCGCGTGCCTCATTGCTGCTTACGGTCGGCCGCCCGTCTGGTTGCTGCCTACAGTCGGCTGCGTGTCTCAACGTGCCGGATTGTCTCTTCCCTATCGGCAATGGCTTTCGAATGGTTTTCGATTCCCAAGAAGTTCCCCCTGCTGGAAGAGATTCAGTTGGCATTCGGCATCCCTGTCGACATCTCGCTTTCATTTGCAACTGGTCCCTTGGACCCTTTAGACGACCGTATGATCGTTACTTTGGGGCAGTTGAGGTGTGGCCTAAGGCTTCCGTTGGCGAGTTTTTTCGATCGGCTATTGGAGTGCATGGGGGTCTCCTGGTCAGATTACAGGCAACGGCTGGAGGATACTCCATTGCATGAAAGTGATAGAAGATATAATAGGGCAACAAATCTGTGTGGCTTATCTTTCCAAGAAATATTTCATCAAGGATTACAAGGTAACCGTCGGTGCCGTGTATTCTTACTTCAGTTTACAAGCTCGCGTTGGCTGCCGTCCTTCTATTAGCGGCTTGTCTGACTCCGTCAGGGGCTGGAAGGAGTGCCCACTTGTGGTTGGGGGACCGTGGAGGGACCGTTACAAGGTTATTGGGACTCCTTCCTACCTTGCCTATACCATAGAGATTATTACTTCACTGGGCAACTCAAATACCCAGACTCCGTTGAAGAAGATTTGGATAGGATGATCGAAAGGGTTATTAAAAGTGACGACAACTGGAGGTAGCTATTCTCAAAACTTTCACTAGTTAAAGCTTATCATTCTGGGTCAACTCCTAAGAAAGGAAAGCATCCAGCAGACCCCGTCAGCCCGCGAGCGTCGACTGGTGGAGGAGGGGAGCGATTTGCTTCCTCTACAAGACTTCCCGATAGGTACGTCAGTTCTGTTAGACGTTACAATCCCAACACAGCAACGTCTAAGCTTTGCATAATCCTCAGGCGCCGCATGAAGTCTACCCCAGCTGTAGGCGAGGGTAGCAGAGAAGTTGATCCCGGAGGCACAATAGCATCAACTAGGCGTTCGAGGAGACGTCTTTTGCTCGACGAGTCTACCAGCTCCGTCGGTGAGGATGACGTAACAGGAGGTCGCGTCACGAGGTAGACTGCCTCCAAGGTACTGCAGTCTCTTCTTGATGATTGGGATGATGGACTCCTTTCTCAGAGTCTGAGCCTTCCCGAGGCAAATGCATTAGAGATGTCGCGTGGTTATACACCCTCCCTTTCCTATGGGCAAAAAGGATGGGTCGTGTCTTCTGACTCTGTCGACTCCCAGGATCAAACTTCAACCCGCATTCCTGCTGCGGGGGCTCGTAGAGTCCAGGATGCAATGCAGAGGGAAGATATTGTTCCAGTACCTGTTGCGTTGGGAAGTCGCCTGGGCCTGCGAGCTCGTCTTCCTTCGCCCTCTCTTTCTATCTCGACCGGTGCTGCGTGGTCTCAAATTTTATCTCTGTTTCCCAGGTCTAGTAGTCCCGCTCCTTTTGGCAGTCCAGGTGGGGCTTCGACCCATCCAAAGATAGAGGAAGAAATCTTAGCCGACTCTACTAGGAAGGAGAGGAAGGGCGTGGCTGCTGAAGGTTCGGGTTGAGAGGACATGTCAACTAGCATCCAAGAGGTGACCCCTTCTTGAGCTCGTGGTTTATGTTTAGCTATAATTCATTCTATTATCTCTATGATGCCCACTGCTTCTATTCCTTGGCGTTGAAAGCTTGGGACAAATTGTCTAGAGATGGGCAGTCACCTCCGTCGACTAGCCAACTAGCTTTCTTCGGGCATCACGCAGTGAGTTGCGAAAGTTGAGTGTTCTTTCAGGATTGCTCAGTGGGAGCTAGTTCTGACTCGAGATACCCTGTCTGAAGCCCGAAAGCTTTACTCCGAGGAGGTAGCCGAACTCAAAGGCCAGTTGGAGTATGTTAAGGTGAAGCACACTGTGGATCATCTTGAACTGGAATCTACACTTTGATTGCATAGTCGAAGCTTGCAGCGGTGAATATTCGATTCGCTGATCAGGGCACCATGTTCCGAAGGCTCCGTAGGGAGGCTTCAACAGCTAAGACTACTTACGAGGCTGAAGTCGCCGAGTTGAATTCTTCGCACCAGCTTGCCACGGAGCAACAAACCGAGCTACACAAGGCTGTGCTCGCTCAGCAGCTTGAAGAGTTCAACAAAGAAGCACATACAACTCTTGACACTCAGGCAGCCGGGTGGAGGAAGAAGTTTGACAAGCTGCGGGGTCAACTGCTGAAAGGAAAAGGGAAGGGTCCCTTGGAGGACTGACATACTTGATCTCCCTGTGTTGAGCTATTTTTGTAATGCAATAAACTATCTTCTTCGCTGTAATAGAACTAGTCGTGGTTATCTATCTTCCTGGTTTAGTTTCTGTTTGCACTTGACTGCAATTTATCAACCCCTAGCATTGATTGCACATCACCCGATCTCGCCCAGCGAAGGGACCTATCGACCGGTCGGCCAGGTGATAGATCTCACTTGGAGTGTTATGATGTACCTCTTGGTTTAAATTGGTTGACCGATCGTACCCAAGCGAGGTCTGTCGACCAGTCTTCCAAGGCATTCACCAGTCGGTCATGCCCTGCAAAGGGACCTGCCGACTAGTCGGCTATGTGGTAGAACTCACTTAGAGTGTTATGTACCACTTGGTTTTAGTTGGTTGGCGGCCGGTCGTACCCAAGCTGGGTCTGTCAACCGGTCTTCCAAGACGTTCACCAGCCGGTCATGCCCTGCAAGGGGACCTGTCGATCGGTCGGCCATGTGGTAGAACTCGCTTGGAGTGTTATGTACCACTTGGTTTTAGTTGGTTGATCAGTCATACCCAAGCGGGGTCTATCGATCGGTTTTCTAAGGTGTTCACCGGCCAGTCATGCCCTTCGAAGGGACTTGTCGACCGGTTGGTCATGTGGTTGAACTCGTTTGGAGTATTATGTACCACTTGGTTTTTCGTTGTTCAAGTCGATTACCACCATTACATATGTACAAAAGCACCAAGAAAGCGCGTCTTTATTGAATGGAATTCGAGTTATAAAATAATTACAAGCATTCCCCCTGATCAGTTGCCTTGGTAGAACTTGCGCAAGTTAGTTGCATTCCATGGTTTTGCCAGCACAACACCATCTTGAGTTTTCAACCGATAGGCTCTATTCTTTCCCACGCTATCAATGATGTACAGTCCTTCCTAAGTAGCCCCCAGTTTGCCACTCCCTGACTCCTTCGTGTTATCGAAAACCTTTCGCACGACCAGGTCCCCCTGTTTGAAAATGTGCTTCCTGACTTTGCTGTTATACGCTCTCTTGATCATTTAGTGGTAGCTAGCCAAGCGAGCTATAGCTTTCTCTTTTTTCCTCCAGCAGATCTAGGTTATTACGCAGAAGCTCATTGTTCACCTCCGGGTCTGTGGGGGAAAATCTTCGTGCCGACCCGAAGACTCTCGCAGCACCAGTCAATTGGAGTCGAAGTTGATGTCGAAGATCGTTGATCGATCTGTTGATTGAAGTCGAAGCCTTTTGATATGCAAATAGAGGAATACAATCAGAGAAATTGTGACACGAGATGTGATCTCGGAGTTCAGCCGAAGCCTACGTCTCCGTGCTATAGGGAGCAACCCGAATTCACTAACACTTCAGTTGAAGTGACCTCGACAGGCCGAGTGTCACTGAAAGCTCTCTGATCTCTTCGAAAGAGAAAAGAAGATCAAAGAGAGATGGTAGATCGGAAGTTAGAAATCCCAGAGCTCTGGTTTCTTAGAACTGAGAATTCGATCTTTTTTCAGAATCGATCCTTTTACATTCGAAGGCTCTGCTATTTATAGGCTTCTCTGGTGGGGAATTCCGGGGTAAATGGCGGTTTCTGCTGCCGTATCTGGGGATCCTCCAGGCAGGACCGGTGGGTCCCGTGGTAGTCCTCGTGGGCCCACCAGGCAGGGCCGGTGGGTCCCGTGGTAGTCCTCGTGGGCCCACCAGGCAGGGCCGGTGGGTCCCGTGGTAGTCCTCGTGGGCCCACCAGGCAGGGCCGGTGGGTCCCGTGGTAGTAGGTAAACTTATGCCAAAATTTGCACCCACAGTTACCCCCTCCAAGTTAGCTAGAGTGCATTCTGGCTGGCTTGGATTTGGTGCAAAGAACGGCAACTTCCTGTTTGAAAAAAAAAAGGTCACGAAGAAACTTGTCGCGTGTTAGCGTAAAAAAGGACTGACCGGTAAATTTTGATTGATCGGTCAGATTTTGACCGATCGGTCAAATTTGACCGATCGGTCAAATTTCGACCGATCGGTCAAAATTCAACCGGTCAAGGATCGAGTGATCGGTCAAAGGACACGGTTTTTTGACCGATCTAGTAGAATTTTGACCGATCAAAAGATTTTGATTGATCGGTCAAAATTTATCCGATCGGACAAATTTTGACTGATCGGTTAAATTTTGACCGATCGGTCAAAATTCAACCGGTCAAGGATCGAGTGATCGGCAAAAAACCTCGGTTTTTTGCCAGATCCAGTAGAAATTTGACCGATCAAATAATTTTCGCCGATCGGACATGTTTGTCCGATCGGTGAAAAAATATCCGGTCAAGGTTCGAGTGATCGGCAAAAAACCTTGGTTTTTTGCCAGATCCAGTAGAAATTTGACCGATCAAATAATTTTCGCCGATCGGACATGTTTGTCCGATCGGTGAAAAAATATCCGGTCAAGGTTCGAGTGATCGGCAAAAAACCTTGGTTTTTTGCCAGATCCAGTAGAAATTTGACCGATCAAATAATTTTCGCCGATCGGACATGTTTGTCCGATCGGTGAAAAAATATCCGGTCAAGGTTCGAGTGATCGGCAAAAAACCTTGGTTTTTTGCCAGATCCAGTAGAAATTTGACCGATCAAATAATTTTCGCCGATCGGACATGTTTGTCCGATCGGTGAAAAAATATCCGGTCAAGGTTCGAGTGATCGGCAAAAAACCTTGGTTTTTTGCCAGATCCAGTAGAAATTTGACCGATCAAATAATTTTCGCCGATCGGACATGTTTGACCGATCGGTGAAAAAATATCCGGTCAAGGTTCGAGTGATCGGCAAAAAACCTTGGTTTTTTGCCAGATCCAGTAGAAATTTGACCGATCAAATAATTTTCGCCGATCGGACATGTTTGTCCGATCGGTGAAAAAAATATCCGGTCAAGGTTCGAGTGATCGGCAAAAAACCTTGGTTTTTTGCCAGATCCAGTAGAAATTTGACCGATCAAATAATTTTCGCCGATCGGACATGTTTGTCCGATCGGTGAAAAAATATCCGGTCAAGGTTCGAGTGATCGGCAAAAAACCTTGGTTTTTTGCCAGATCCAGTAGAAATTTGACCGATCAAATAATTTTCGCCGATCGGACATGTTTGTCCGATCGGTGAAAAAATATCCGGTCAAGGTTCGAGTGATCGGCAAAAAACCTTGGTTTTTTGCCAGATCCAGTAGAAATTTGACCGATCAAATAATTTTCGCCGATCGGATATGTTTGTCCGATCGGTGAAAAAATATCCGGTCAAGGTTCGAGTGATCGGCAAAAAACCTTGGTTTTTTGCCAGATCCAGTAGAAATTTGACCGATCAAATAATTTTTGCCGATCGGACATGTTTGTCCGATCGGTGAAAAAATATCCGGTCAAGGTTCGAGTGATCGGCAAAAAACCTTGGTTTTTTGCCAGATCCAGTAGAAATTTGACCGATCAAATAATTTTCGCCGATCGGACATGTTTGTCCGATCGGTGAAAAAATATCCGGTCAAGGTTCGAGTGATCGGCAAAAAACCTTGGTTTTTTGCCAGATCCAGTAGAAATTTGACCGATCAAATAATTTTCGCCGATCGGACATGTTTGACCGATCGGTGAAAAAATATCCGGTCAAGGTTCGAGTGATCGGCAAAAAACCTTGGTTTTTTGCCAGATCCAGTAGAAATTTGACCGATCAAATAATTTTCGCCGATCGGGCATGTTTAACGGATCGGTGAAAAAATATCCGGTCAAGGTTCGAGTGATCGGCAAAAAACCTTGGTTTTTTGCCAGATCCAGTAGAAATTTGACCGATCAAATAATTTTCGCCGATCGGACATGTTTGTCCGATCGGTGAAAAAATATCCGGTCAAGGTTCGAGTGATCGGCAAAAAACCTTGGTTTTTTGCTAGATCTAGTAGAAATTTGGACTTGTCCAATTTTAAGTTTTGAACCTGCCCTTCAGAGAAGGTTCGCTGCTTTCCCTTCGATCTTTTGGCAGAATTTCGAACATTGATGGAGCTTGATCCTTCCTGTTTTGAATCTTTGGTTGGCTTGAACGTGGCTTTGAACCGGCGGTTTGGTTTATTCAGACCGGTGGCTCGCTTGGACCGTTGGTTCACGTGGACCGGTAGGTCCGACGTTTCGTCTGGTCCGACGGTTCGCCTGATTTTGCGCTTGCTACGGATAGATGCCACGTGTACCTACAAAAACACGCGATTTGATATGGTGAAGACACGTGTCTTCTCGATTTGCGTACCTGTTTTACCCAGGGATAAAAGTTTCACTGGCTGTCATTTTTGCTTCACGCTTCCAAAATTTTTCGAAGTCCAGACTCTTGCTCCCCTGATTTTTGATCTGTTCTTGTTTGATCGGTCGAATGGCTTCCTCTGGCAGTTCGAAGAAGTCCGGTACGGTTCTCTCAAAGAGAAAGGGGAAGGAAATTGTTGAGGTTCCATCTCCTCCGAGGGGTCGTGGCAAAGGTAAGGCCGCACTTGCCGAACTTGGCCAACTGGGCAAGCGGCACCAAGGAGTAGGGTTTGCCTCAGCGCCATCAAGGCCAGAGTTCATCCCTAAAGTAAAATCTGTTCTGGGTCCGCTCATGCCTCTTACAGAGGAGATAGAGTATATGTACAATACAGGCGGTGAGTTCACGGACACGAAAAGAAAGAAGTGGCAAACATTGCTCTCTTATTTCACAGAAGGGAAGGGGGCGCAACCTTCACTCCCTAGCATCCAGACTGCTTTTGGTATCGAAAAGAAGACCGTCTTCACCAGCTATGCCAGTAACGAAAAGGTCATGGGAACCATTGTGACCCTCGGCCAAATGAACTGCGGTCTGCGTTTACCGTTGCCACCCTTTGCGGCAAGATTGCTGAACACTTCTGGCCTTTGCCCGGGGCAGGTCACAGGAAACGCCTGGCGAATCATCTACGCATTCTGCCGCGTGGAATCGGATTTCCAGGAAGACTTGAAGGCCTGCTACTCCAGTATCCCAGAAGGAGAGGTTGCCCGGATCGAGTTAGGATATTTTTTCTTTCATTACCGATGGGCTTTCAGGAGGGACAGCCCGTTCTACAACTTGACCGGTGTGTCTCCGCTGCGCCCGCTCACTGATACAGTCCCTTCTGACAAGTTATACACAGATTGGCCAATTTCTGTTTCTGGTGCATGGACACCCATGTCAGTGCCCGACACCCCCCGAGACAGTATGCACGAGGCAGTGAAGATGTACAGTGAGGGGGGCATCTTCGCCTGGACTTCTGAGAGGGCTGGAGCCATAGACAACTTATTTCTTGAGTTGACCTGTGGAACCAGGTCGTGGAAGCAGTTCTCCAACTGCCCAGTGAGATATGGCAAGGCCAATCTCCTCCACCGATCGAAAGATAGATACGAGGATAACGAAGTTCTATACTCGGACTATGAGGAGGACCCTCAGTCGGGTAAGATCATTCGAAAGATTCGGGCCGAGAAGAAGATTTATACTGTAAGGCGCCGATTACCCACTGTGGAGGAGAAGCTGGTGCTCCAAAGAGGCCCGGTGAAGAAGAAACGAAAAACCCTTATCAAGCAAAAGGAGGATGAAGACCAAGGGAAAAAGAATGAAGAGGAAGAAGAAGGGAAGAAGAATGAAGAAGAAGAAGAAAGAGAGAAGAAGGGGAGCGACGAAGAAGACGAAGGGACTGAGAATGCCAGCCACGGCAATAGTGGCGATGACGAGGATGAGGACGGCGATGGCGAGGATGATCTGTCTTCCACTCCCTCTGGTGGAGATGGCGAGAATAGGGGTGGTGAGGAAGAAATTCCTCCCACCCCCACTGTTGGTGCAACAGGGGAAGACTCAATTCCTGTTCCCATTGACGAGGCTAAGGCCCGTCAGATGGAAGGAGTTATGGATGCAGAAGGCGATGGCCAAAGAGTGGTTCCCGCCTACAAGTTTGATGAGTTGAAGAGGCCGATGCGCCTAAAAATAAAATTGTCGAGGAGTGGTGGGGTTGGAAGCAACCCCACGCCCCTTGATCAAATTCCCCCTGACGTTCCTCGCATTGAAGGAGCAACAACGAGCGGGGGTGTGGAGGTTGAGCAACCCCCACCCCCCTCTCGCTCTCTGGCTAACGAGGTGGAAGCCATGGTGGCAGGACTCATCCAGCCTGGCGGATCACAAGAGGAAGAGAGAGTCTCTCCTCCGAGGAATGCTTCCCCCCCTACTCATTTGGAGAGGGGAAGTCGAGTGGGTGATGGGGCTCCTCAACCTCAACCAGCGCCAACTCCTACTCAGGAGAAATTGACCCCTCAGGGTGGCTCTGATCGCCGGAAGGGCAAAGAGCCGAGGGTCGAAACCTCAGGTAATTGAACTAACTTGCTTTGAATGTCTTGTCTCTGAAGCTCGAAAATAATCTAACACTTTGATCTCTTGTTGATTGTAGGTGCACCTGCTGGATTGACTCCAACAATAAGAAGCTTGGGTGACGTTGACATCAACTGCCCCACTGCTGCGATCAGGAAACTTATCAACCTCCCGGGGGCTACTCTGGATGAAGCTTTCGAGAGACTTGATCTGTTGGTAGGTGCATCTGCTCGATCAATCATCTGAGTTGTATCTTTATAATAATTCTAACTCTTTTATTCTTTTGCAGAACTCAGCAGTTATGAATGTTGCAACCAAGCTCTCCATGAGGGCGGGAGCAAAAGAAACTTTAGCTGAAATATCTCGCTTGACTGCTGCAC
Organism: Chamaelirium japonicum; assembly: GCA_947650365.1. Taxonomy (NCBI): domain Eukaryota; kingdom Viridiplantae; phylum Streptophyta; class Magnoliopsida; order Liliales; family Melanthiaceae; genus Chamaelirium; species Chamaelirium japonicum. The sequence goes on from OX393556.1 coordinate 67,192,611, forward strand.
TGGAGGCTGTAACCGCGGAGAGAGATGAGCTGAGAGAGCTCCTGACTTCGAAGAAAACCTCTCTCAAAACCAAGATTGAGGATCTTCGCAAGGGGAAGCTGGAGATCAAGGGGCTGCAGGATCGTTGTGAGGCACAGAGTCACGAGCTCGAATCCTTGAAGACTCGACTCTCCAAGGTTGAGGAAGTGTCCTGTGGTTGCACCAACGAGATCCAAGAGCTGAAGCAACAACTTGCTACTCAGCACGCTGTCTTCACTGCCAGAGAGGAGACTTCCAAGAAGGCACTGGAGCATGCGCTGTCTGAATGCAAGGTTTACAAGGAAACAGCAGAGAAGGCGGCAGAAGCGCTCAGGGCCCATGTTTCCAGTGTCCGATCCTCTAAGGCATCAGTGGCGAGCAAAGCTCGTCCTGGATCTGAAGGGGAGAAGTCGCATGCGAAGAGTGTGGCCAAGCCTTGAGACTTTTCTCCTTCTTCGTTGTTGTACTTGTAAATTTTTGAAATGTAACAGCGCACTCTTGTATCTGGCATATTTTGATAATAGAAGATCTTCTTGGTGTTTGAAAATTGGATGTCTCTTGATTTGAATGCCTTTGACTATCATGATCTTAATAGCATTAGAATAGATACAATCTTTTGAATGTAAGGGGTTGAGTCGCAACTCAATTACCCGAACTTATAGTAACTTTGAAAATTGGACTTGAATTCGTTTAACACTTGAATGTGAGGGGTTGAGTCGCAACTCAAGCACCCAAACCTGTTAAACGATGTAGAAATTGATTGAAATTGAATATCGAAATTTGAAAGTCAGTTTAACATTTGCCAGTAAGGGGTTGAGTCGCAACTCTAACACCCAAACTTGTTAAAAGACTTGGTAACTTGAATGTGGTCAGTTTTTAACATTTGCTAGTAAGGGGTTGAGTCGCAACTCTAACTCCCAAACTTGTTAAAAGACCTGGTAATTTGAATATGAATAACTTGAAACTGCTTCAGAACTTGAATTGAAAAATTGAACACTTGCATATTTGAACACTTTGAAAGAGCACTTTATTTATCACAGAATTTACATCACGGATAGAACAACTTGAGATGTCTAGAATTCCAAGCTCGAGGCAATCTATCTCCTTCTGGCGAGATCAATCTGTAAGAACCTTTGCCTCCCACTGATTCAATGATATATGGACCTTCCCAGTTGGGAGCAAGCTTTCCACTGCTGTGTTCTTTGGTGTTGTAGAAAACTGCTCTGAGAACTAAACTACCCACTGGGAATTGTCTCTTGTAGACTTTCTCATCGTAGGCTCTTTTGATCTTCTGTTGGTACTTGGCCACACGAAGTGATGCTTGATCTCGTAATTCTTCGGAGAAGTCTAGATCATTGATCCGAAGTTCTTCATTGACTCCTTCTTCAACAGCTTTGGTCTTCAAAGTGCTTGATATATTTTCTGTTGGGAGTACTGCTTCCGATCCATATGTTAGACGGAAGGGTGAGAACCCTGTTGATCTTCTCGGAGTTATGCGATATCCCCAAAGAACTTCAGGTAGGACCTGTTCCCATAATCCTTTCTTGTCATCGAGTTTCTTCTTGAGTATACCAAGAATAGCTCTGTTGGAGGCTTCTGCTTGGCCATTACATTGAGGATACCTTGGAGTTGAATAGAATAACTTGATACCGTTGTTCAGACAGAACTCTCGGAATTTGTCTGAGTCAAATTGAGCTCCATTGTCAGCAACAAGAACTTGAGGTGTGCCGAACCTTGAGAAGATGTTGTGCCGAATGAATTTGATCACTTCGTCGTCAGTCTCTCGAAAGAGGGGCACAGCTTCAACCCATTTGGTGAAGTAATCAGTAGCCAGCAGTAGATATTTCTTCCTGCTCGGAGTTGGAGGGAAAGGACCCAAGAAATCTAACCCCCATTGATGGAAAGGCCAGGGACTTGATAATTGATGAAGTTCATCTGCAGGGAGATGGATAGCTCGAGCGTGCCGTTGGCAAGGCTCGCATCTTTGAACGACTTGTTGAGCATCCCTTGCCATTGTTGGCCAGTAGTACCCTTGTAGCTTCGTCTTGGCTTCAAGAGATCTTCCTCCCGAATGATTTCCACAAGCTCCAGAGTGGATATCAATCAGGATTGATTGTGCTTGCTCGGGACCAAGGCAATTGAGCAACATCCCGTTGTGAGATTTGAAGTACAGATCTTCTCCTTGAATAGTGTAGCAGGGAAGCTTCCTTTGAAGTCTTCGGGCTTGATTTGGATCTTCTGGCATTTTGCCATGTTTGAAGAAGTCAAGAATTGGTCGTCTCCAATCTTCAAGCTGATCTCCACCCCCAGATCCTTTTGTAGTAGTAAGGATCTGTTGATCGGGGATGGTCTTGGGCACTTCTTGATAATTGATCTGTATTTGCCTTCCTCCAAGCGAGTCTCCCAGAACTGAGGCAGCATTAGCTAAGGCATCTGCTTCTCGGTTTTCTGCTCTTGGAATTTGAACGAATTCAATTGTAGTAAAACGTTGTTGAAGACGTCGTACTAAGGCTAAGTAGAGTTGCATTCTTTCTTCACGAGCTGTGTACTCTCCATTGATTTGCCTTATGATCAACTGGGAGTCGCTGTAGATGATGATTCGATCCACCCCCAGGGATTCTGCCATTTCGAGTCCGGAAATGAGTGCTTCGTATTCAGCTTCGTTGTTGGTGGCATTAAATCCAAGGAGAGTGGCCTTCTGGAGATGATCAAGTTCGGGGGATATTAAGACTATCCCAGTTCCCGAACCGATCGAACTTGATGCTCCATCAGTATAAAGCTTCCAAGGAGGAGTTGCAGCAATAACTTCAAGACTTGGATCAATTTTTGTTGCAGGATTGATCGGAGGATTATCCTCATCTTCCAAGCGCATGTCGACATCCTCTTCCCAAGTGATGGGGTCTTCAACTGGAAAGTCAGCTAGAAAATCAGCAATTGCTTGACCTTTGATAGAAGTGCGAGATTCGAATTGAATCCCCAGAGCACTCATTTCGATCACCCATTTGGTCATTCGACCAGCTCGACCAGCTTTGTCAATGATATCTTTGAGTGAGTGTTCTGAAATGACAGTAATCTGGTGGGAGACAAAGTACGGTTGAAGACGACGCGATGCAGTGAGCAAGGCCAAGATGACCTTCTCAGTTTTTGAGTAGCGAGTCTCAGCTGGAAGGAGAGTATGGCTGATGTAGTAGACTGGATGTTCGACGCCTTCTCTTCTACTGACTAAGACCGCGCTGATTGCTTGATCGGTCACGGCCAGATAGAGCCACAAGTCTTCTTTTGGCATTGGAGCAGTCAGGATGGGAGCTTGCATCAGATATTTCTTGATGCTTTGAAATGCCTCTTCACAGATTGGACTCCAGCTGGATGTATCCGCCTTTCGTAGTTTGTCGAAGAGGGGCTTGCATTTGTCGGAAGATTTTGAAATGAATTGATTGAGTGCTGCTAACCTTCCAGTGAGGCGTTGAACTTCTTTTCGATTTGTAGGTGAAGGCATATCGATGATGGCTCGAATTTGATCGGGATTGGCTTCGATACCCCTCCTGGTCACAAGATGACCCAGGAATTTGCCAGATTGAACTCCGAAAGCGCACTTGGCTGGATTGAGCTTCATTCGATACTTTCGAAGGACTTGGAAGGTTTCAGCCAGATCAGATAGATGTTTGCTCCGAACGGAACTCTTGGTGAGGAGATCATCGACATAGACTTCGACGTTGCGACCGATCTGATCTTCGAACATTTTGGTGACTAGCCTTTGATAGGTGGAACCAGCATTTTTGAGGCCGAATGGCATGACATTGTAGCAATAAAGGCCTCGGCTAGTCACAAAACATGTCTTCTCTTGATCATCGGCGTGAAGAGGAATTTGATTATATCCAGAATACCCATCCATGAAAGACAATAGCTCGTGGCCAGCAGTGGCATCGACGAGTCTATCAATCCTTGGCATGGGGAAGGGGTCCTTGGGACAAGCCTTGTTGAGATTGGTAAAGTCGATGCAGACTCTAACCTTTCCGTTCTTCTTCGGAACAGCCACAATGTTAGAGATCCAAGTAGGATACTCCACTTCTCGGATGAAGCCTGCGGCGAGTAGCTTGGTGATTTCTTCTTGAACAGCAACTTGCAGCTCTGGGCGGATGGTGCGTGGCTTTTGCTTGACAGGCTTCACCTCTTCTTTGATCGCAAGTCGGTGACAAGCGTCATCTGGATTGATACCAGGCATGTCTTCGAAACACCAAGCGAAGACGTCGATATTGGACTGGAGGAAGGATACCATGTCTTGCGCTTCTGCGTCGCTAAGACCGGTACCAATAAATGTTTGTCGAGGGAGATCTCCGCTGCCAATATTGATAGGGATGATTTCTTCAATTGAAGGTGATGCTTCCCATTCGATTGGTGGAGGTTCGGTCAGCGGAATCTCCTTTGATTGCTATTTAGAAGAGGGACCAGCTTCATCTCGTGGCCGCTTTGGAGGAGCAATGTTAATCTTTCGATCTGTCTTTGCCGCAGCAGCTTCACAAGACCTTCCAGCTTGCTGATCGCCTCGAATGCAGACGATGCCTTCTCCAGTTGCAAATTTGAGTAGTTGATGGTAAGAGGAGGAGATGGCATTGATCTGATGGAGGAATGGTCGCCCAAGAATGGCGTTGTAGCTAGACATTCCTTCGACGATTGCAAACCTCACCGAGACTCGAGTCTCTCTGCTGAGGTCGATGGTAAATCTGGATTCGCCCACTGTGATGCTTTGTTCACCATTGAAGCCGGTGATCACAGTCGGGACGACGTCGAGGCTTTGATACTTATGTCCCAGACGTTTGAAACAGTCTGAGAACATAATGTCGATGGAGCTTCCGGTGTCGATGAGGATCCGGTTGACAGTGCTGCCGTCGATAATGAGTTTCAAGACCAGAGGGTCTCGATGTGGAGTATGGACTCCTTGAAGATCGGTGTCGTTGAAGACGATTAATGGCCAAGAAAGACCTTCGATGGGTTTCTCGATCCAGGTATCTTCTTTGCTCGCAGTAGAACGAACGTGGAAGATGCGTCGAACTTGGCGATCCACCTCTTTACCAGTCAGACTTTGATTGTGCAATGTTCCATGAATACCAAAAACATTGGCATTCACAGAGATAGTTTGCCGGTTAGAGGAGATTTGATGTATCCAACACACTTCTTTCCCCTTTGCAGAGGTCCGATGTTGATTGTGTCCGCCTCTAACGAACTCTTGAAGATGGCCTTCTCGCAATAGGTCTTCAAGATGGAATTTCAGCCGAAAACACCGATCGGTGGAATGGCCGTGACTTCGATGGAAGTCGCAGTAGATTGTTTTGTCTGCTGTGAATTTGGAATTCGGCTGAAGAGGATTAGGCCTCCGAACGAACTCTTCATGTTGAATGCGGTCGAGTATCTGTTCGACCGGCATATTCCACTCGGTGAAAGTGGTCTTCGTTGGAGATCGACGTCCATCATTCTTTGATCTTTTGTTGGCCGAAGGGGCTGTTGCTTCAGTGTTGTGAGCCTTTGCAGCATACTTAGGAGCTTCTCTTTCAGCAGGCTTTCTTTTAGTTTCTCGCCCTTTCCGAGCGACTTGATCGTCTTCCACCTCAATCTCTCTTTGAATTCGGTCAAACATTGCACCCAGAGAAGGAGGGGGATTGCGGATGAAGTCGTTGTAGATGTGTAGATCGAAGCGGAGAGCGTTCTGGAAAGCCAACATGATGGCTTCATCATCCAGATGTCTTCCAGAGAGAGCAGCATGCTCGTTGCGAAACCTCCTCGTGAAGCTGCGAAGAGTCTCGTCTGCACCCATCCTCAGTCGGTAGAGAGAGTCGAGTTTCTTCTCTGGCTTTAGATTGAGTTGATAGTGCTGCACAAAGAGGTTAGCCAAAACACCGAACTGGGTGATGGACCCAGCTCGGAGATTGTGATACCAGTCGAGTGAAGGCTCATCAAGACTTCCCGCGAAGGTGCGGCAGAGCACGTTGTTTTCCTCTTCGTGTGGTGTTAGAGCTTGCTTGAAAGCAAGTATATGGAGGCTTGGATCTCCTCTGATACAGTTGAATTTGGGGAGGATAGGAGTTCTCCATCCTCTTGGAAAGGTGGTCTCGAAGAGACTTCGATGTAGAGGCCCGGCAGAGGAGTAACTGTCCCTACGACCGTGTCCTCGACCTAGAGGTGGGTCAAGAGGCAAGATCGCAAGGTCTTGCTCGGGAATTGAAGTATTTGCCGGTTGGAGTCGATGTCGAAGGTCCGATCCAAGTCCACGTTGAAATGGAATGGATGGGGAAATTTGGCTTTTGGAAGGAATGCCTTTCTTTTGGGGCCTCCTTGGTGCATTGAGATTTGATGGAGCCTTCTTGTCGCAGTTGCGGCCGGAAGACGATTGGGAAGACTCGTCATCAAGGCGATCCCAAACACTTTGCTTCCAAGGAGCAGCAGAGGGAGTTGGGTCGCGTCGAATCCTCTCGAGGGCAGCAGTGCCCATTGATCTCCGTTGCTCGGAGTGGATTGAGCGTTGTGGAAGATTGATCCTCTCGCTTGCAGAGGGGATAGGCAAAACGATCCCAGCTTCGGAAGCTGCTCTCTTAAGAGCATCCCTCTCAGCCGTGAGGGTGGCGTTTTGTTTCGCCAGTTGGAGCAATTGGAAATCGACTGCAGAGACTTGGTATGTCGATGGAGGGTCTTCAGCAGGAGCAGGGACAGTCTGCCCAATTGATTGATGAGGATGAGGGGCGATCGGTCGATCGACTGATCTTCCGCTTCCTGAGTGAACCCCCATCTCGGGGACAGCAAGGGGCTGCCCGAAGTTGAGCCTTTGACTCATTGAACGAGTCTCAGGATGAGGTTGATGTTGAGTGTTACTTCCTTCTGGTTGACCCTGGTGTTTGGTTCTCGCCATTCAGAGTGCGAAGGGTACAACGAGATTGCCGATGTCCGATCAGTTGTCTGATCAACCGAGGGGGCGAGGAAGTTTGGCTATTGATCTGGTAGTCGAAGTAGAGAGAGAGAACACAGCTTTTCGCTCGTGATCCCACAGACGGCGCCAAACTGTGGGGGAAAATCTTCGTGCCGACCCGAAGACTCTCGCAGCACCAGTCAATTGGAGTCGAAGTTGATGTCGAAGATCGTTGATCGATCTGTTGATTGAAGTCGAAGCCTTTTGATATGCAAATAGAGGAATGCAATCAGAGAAATTGTGACACGAGATGTGATCTCGGAGTTCAGCCGAAGCCTACGTCTCCGTGCTATAGGGAGCAACCCGAATTCACTAACACTTCAGTTGAAGTGACCTCGACAGGCCGAGTGTCACTGAAAGCTCTCTGATCTCTTCGAAAGAGAAAAGAAGATCAAAGAGAGATGGTAGATCGGAAGTTAGAAATCCCAGAGCTCTGGTTTCTTAGAACTGAGAATTCGATCTTTTTTCAGAATCGATCCTTTTACATTCGAAGGCTCTGCTATTTATAGGCTTCTCTGGTGGGGAATTCCGGGGTAAATGGCGGTTTCTGCTGCCGTATATGGGGATCCTTCAGGCAGGACCGGTGGGTCCCGTGGTAGTCCTCGTGGGCCCACCAGGCAGGGCCGGTGGGTCCCGTGGTAGTCCTCGTGGGCCCACCAGGCAGGGCCGGTGGGTCCCGTGGTAGTCCTCGTGGGCCCACCAGGCAGGGCCGGTGGGTCCCGTGGTAGTCCTCGTGGGCCCACCAGGCAGGGCCGGTGGGTCCCGTGGTAGTCCTCGTGGGCCCACCAGGCAGGGCCGGTGGGTCCCGTGGTAGTCCTCGTGGGCCCACTAGGCAGGGCCGGTGGGTCCCATGGTAGTCCTCGTGGGCCCACCAGGCAGGGCCGGTGGGTCCCGTGGTAGTAGGTAAACTTATGCCAAAATTTGCACCCACAGGGTCGGCAGCTACAACTGTCCGCAGTGTTGGCACCTGCGCTTCAGTGGGGAGGACCGCTTCGGAGCCATAGGTAAGGCTAAATAGATATTCTCCCATAGAACTCTTGGGTGATGTGCGGTAGGACCACAGAACTCCCGGTAAAGCGTCCTCCCATAGGCCCTTCTTCTGTCCTAACTTCTTCTTCAATATGTTTAGGATATCTCAATTCGAAGATTCCGTCTGCCCGTTGCTCTGAGGGTATCGAGGGGTTGAAAAAAATAGTTTGATACTGTTATCAGCATAAAATTTCTTGATCAACTCCGAGTCGAACTAGCAGACATTATCAACGACAAATGCCTTGGGAAAGCCAAATCGACAGATGATGTTACTCCATAGGAACTTACCAACCTACACTTCTCCAATCTTCAAGAGTGGTATCGCTTCTACCTACTTTGTGAAGTAGTTAGTAGCAATGACTAGAAACTTTCAATGATTAGAAGACATTGGGAAGGGACCAAGATATCCAACCCCCACTGTTGGAACGACCAAGGGCTAGAAACCGGGTGGAGCTCTTTGCCGGTTGATGGATGTTGGCTGTAAACCTCTGACATTGAACTCAACCCTTCACATATTCTCCCGCGCTCCTCTCCATAGTGGGCCAATAGTAGCCCTACAGCTTGATCTTCCGGGCGAGCGACCTTCCTCCTGAATGATTCCCGCATTCGTCTTCATGAACCTTCCTCATGACTTCTGCTGCCTGCTCCTTGGTAAGGCACTTGAGGTAAGGCCCATCAAATGAACGCTTATAGAGCTCGTCCTCTATGAGGGTATACCTAGGTGCATGAGTCTTGATCCTCTTTGATTCCTCTGAGTCCTCCGGTAGTATCCCATCGAGCAAGTAGCCTCTTATGCTGGCTACCCAATTCATGCTTGCCTGATAATGTCGACGATTTCAATGACTTGAGTCTCTTTATTGTGGGAGCCTTTTTCAGTGCGGCCTATAACTCTTGGCCTGGCCTGTACTTCGATGATGACATGCTTTCCCTCATCTTCTCCAAGGACTTATGCTAGATTAGCAAGGGCGTCAATTCGCTAGTTCTCCACTCGAAAAATTTGATGGAAGTTTATGCTCTCGAACTTGGCCATCAATTCCCGTACTAGCTTCAAGTAAGCCATCATTCTGGCATTACGGGCTTCATACTTACCAATGATCTGGTTGATCACGAGCTGGAAATCATCGTAGACCTGCAAATTGGTCACCCCCAATGCTTCTAACATCTCAGCCCCGTCAATATTGCTTCATATTCGACTTCGTTGTTTGTTGCTGGGAAGGGTAATTGTACCGACTTCTCGAGCTTCGTGTGGTCAGGAGTAATCAATACTACCCCCATGCCACTTCCGGTTGCGTATGACGAGCCATCAACGAACAGCCTCCACCCTTCCTTCATTCCCCTCCTGTCCTGTTGCCATTCCAACTCCCACGGGTCGACCGCCAGTGACCGACAAATCTTCTAATATCCCTGACACTGGTGCTGAGTCTTCCACTGGAAAAGTCACTGAGGAGGTCAGTGAGTGCTTGGCCTTTGATCGCTTTCTGAGGCACGTATCTAGGGCCAAACTCTTAAAGCTCAATAGCCTATTTGCTCAGACGACCAGCTCAAGTGGAGTTATCTAGTACCTCCTTCACGGGATGCTCGATGATGACTTCAATAAGATGGGCAACGAAGTATGAGTGGAGCCTTCTGGATGTGTACACCAATGCCAGGGCTACTTTCTCAATCTGCGCATATCTAGTCTCGGTCAAAGTCATGATGTGACTAATGTAGTAGACATGTCTCTCTACTTTGTCTCGCTTGCATATCAGTACTGCACTAATTGCTGCTTTAGATACTGAAAGATACACTCCCTGCGTTGCACCAGGCTCCGGGGTTGTCAGGATTGGAGGTCGACCGAGGTATGACTTCAGCTCTTGGAAGGCCTCTTCACAACGCTGATCCCAATCGAAAGGTGCAAGTTTGCCTAGCCTTTCGAACAGGGGTCGACATCGATATGAGGATTTGGATATAAAACGATTAAGGGCATTTATCCGGCCGGTTAGCTTCTACACTTCCTTTCGCGACTTGGGTAATGGCATCTCCACTAAGGCTCGGATCTGCTCTGGGTTGGCTTGAATCCCCCGTTGAGTGACCAAGTAGCTCAGGAACTTCCCCGACGTCACGCCAAAGGCACACTTGGCCAGGTTTAATTTCATGCTATACCTTCGCAGAGTTGCAAATGTCTCATCCAAGTCTTGCATATGTGTCTCCTCCACCCAGCTCTTCACGAGTAAGTCATCGATATAGACCTCCATGTTCCTCCCAATTTGCTCAACGAATATTTTGTTGACCAGCCTTTGGTAAGTTGCTCCTGCATTCTTCAACCCAAAGGGCATCATCTTGTAGCAGTAAAGCCCTCGACTGGTAATGAAGGTCGTATGTTCTTGGTCCTCCGCGTACATAGGAATTTGGTGATAACCCGAGTACCCATCCATAAACGAGAGTCTCTCATGCCCGGCCGTTGAATTGACCAAGGTATCAATTCGAGGTAGCGGGTAGCTGTCCTTCGGGCAAGCCTGGTTAAGATTCGTGAAATCGATACAGACCCGTATAGCTCTGAACATCTTGGGGATGGCGACCACATTAGTGATCCACCTTGGATTAGTGTTATCAGAACCGGATCAACCATTCGGTCGAACTGGTGATCCGGACCTTCGGTCGGTTCGGTTGATAGATCGAATCGAAAATGCTAAAGAACCGATAAAACCCGAGTGAACCGACCGGTTGTGTATAAACCCGTGTGACCCAGCCCAGTTAAAACTTAAAAACCCATGGTGTGTTTACTTAAACAACACCGTTGGCTTCTCTATTCTCTCTCTCTCTCTCTCTCTCTCTCTCTCTCTCTCTCTCTCTCTCTCGCGCGCGCGCGCGCGCGCACGCGCGAGATCACCCTCGACCTCCGAGTCTCTAACCTCTATTACAGATCTACAGATCTCGAGCTCCGACCGATAATCCTTCGATCTCCGACCGAGATCACTCTCGACGATAGATCGGATTGGATCTACCTCGCTGCCCTCCGACCGAGATCACCCTCGATAATAGTTCGGTTGATAGATCGGATCAGATTTACCTCGCTGCCTCCAACGAGATCACCCTCGAGCTCCGACCTCTACTGCAGATTTGCATATCTCGATCTCCGACCGACAATCCCTCGAGATCCCTTGAGCTGTGTGATCCATCCCTTGATCTTCAATCGACGATCCCTGATCGAGATCCCTCAGCTGCGTGCCCTCCGGTCGAGATCAACCTTGATGATAGTTCGGTTGATAGATCGGATCGGATCTACCTCGTTGCCCTCCGACAAGATCACCCTCAATATCTAACCGACAATCCCTCAAAATCCCTTGAGCTGTGTGCTCCATCCCTTAATCTCCGATCGTCGATCTCTGATCGAGATCCCTCAACTGCGTGATCTCAGCCGTTAGATTTATTTTTAATATTAATATATATTATTTATTTATTTAAATATATCATCGGTTTAACCAGTTGACCCAACAGTTTAACTAGAGACCCGTGACCCGGGCCCTAGACTGGGTCAACGTCCGGTCCGGGTCTGATAATATTGCCTTGGATATTGGGTCTTTCGGATGATGCCAGCCCGTAGTAAATTTTCTACCTCCATATTGACAGTTGATGCTGTAACACCTGTGGTGTTAGAATTGAGAATAATAGAAATCCTCCATGGCTAGTTTCGTCTTTTTACAGCCAGACTTTTTCTTTGGGCTTTTTCCCAATAAATGGATCGTAAACCTATAAGATGTTTTACGTTCACATTCTCCGTAACGTCAAGCATGTCACGATGGTGCATTCCGTGCAACGATCATGTGTATGCGCAGCCAGTTTCGGCAGCTCGGCAGGTAAACCCTTAGAAAAACGATAATTGCTTGATAGTTGTAGCCGTTTTGTTTTCCACAAGAGATCGGGTGATCGGATCGTAACGAAACAAGATAAGTTAGATGGGGCTCTGAGAGAGCCTTCCAATAAGCCTGAGTTAGGGTCGATCCGACACCCGGGTGAATAGTTATTACTATTTTGAGTTTTGGATTCTTTCCTTCTTTTCGGGAGATCCAGAAGTCAGAAAATTATTTACCAAGCGCTAACGTGTTCGCGTTGACGAGACCTTTCCAACGAATCCTCTCGGGCCCTATTCTGACTTCCGGTTCGATAGTTACGGGTGATTATTCTTTTCAGCCCGGTTGATGGACGAATCGCACCCGGATTCCAACCGAGCCCGGTTCAGGGCTCGGGACCGAGCCCGACCAGCCCTAGAGCCTGCCTCCCGGACTCCTAGCATAATTTAGGCTCTCTTGACCTCCCTCCCCAGTTATTAAAATCCGAAATTCGGATGGTAATTATCGGGTAAGATTTGGGGATGACAAACCCATATCTTTTAGTCCATATCCCTTCCCCCATATTAGGAAACCTCAACCGACTCTATCCTTATCCCCAACCCATATCCACAACAGCCTCCCCCCTCTATAAATAGAGAGAGAACGGGAGAGAGAGAAGGACGTAGTAGAGAGAGAGAGAGAGAGAACGGGAGAGAAAAAGAGAGAAAACGGGAGAGAAAGAGAGAGAGATAGAGAGAGAGATGCAGAGAGAGACAGAGCGAGCGGAGACGGAGAAGGAGGAGAGATCGAGGGAGATGGAGCACCGACCCGCCCCTCGCCGGAGCCCCGGCGAGCACGCCGAGACACCCGCAGGTCAGCCCCCTCTCACCCTCCCATCCTCCTCCGCGACCCAACCCCGCGACCCGGCCCCTTCCTCCTCTCTTGCCGTGGCCCGCACGGGCAGTGCTTGCCGCCGCAACCGAGCCTCTCCCCGGCGACCACCAACCTCCAAACTCCATGCGAACCCCCTCCTCCGGCCGAGCTTCGGGCTTCGACGGCCGCTCCGGCCGCCTCCCACCGCGCCTCCTCCGTGGGGGTGGTGCGGGAGAGGCCGGCCGAGCGCTCGCCGGCGCTCCAGGCCGCCCCTCCCGTCGGCCGCCGGCGCACAGGAACCAGCCCCTCGGGCTGGTCTCGTGGAGAAGAAGAGATGGGGGGGGGGGGGGTAAAACGGTAAGTTTCCAGGTTTTAATTAAAACCCAGACCCGACCTCTTTAGCCCTGAACCCGACCCGACCTTGCACTCCATACCCGACCCGACCTGCAGACTTGACCCGAGCCAAACAGTGAACCGGTCTGGTTCACCTGAACCAGACCCGTGAACCAGGGAATTTTGGTTCGACTGCCATTTCTCCGTTCGAACTCGGAATTGGACGAAACCAGCGCCATTTCGACCGGCTCGGAAAATACTACCTGTTGGCCATAATTTATCTTAGTAATTATATTGTTTAATATCCTGTTTTATCCTTGGACCGAATCTTATCGCGGTACCGTGGTTTGACCGCCGTTTCATCGTCCGAACTCGGATTCGAATGAAACCAACGGCATTGTGCTCAGAATATTGAGTCCCACCTATTAAACCTAGAAGATAACCCTAGAACCTCTTCTACCCTAGTGAACCAACCATGCGACCGGTTTCACCGGTTCTACGTGGTTTGACCCGAAACAATCTGACCGAAGACAGATTCCAGCGAAACTGGAACCATCGGAAAGGGTTCTTCGAGCCCGATTCGATGAGTAGGTTTAGCTTCTGTTTACTTGATTGACCTAGTATTGTTTAGGTTCGAGTTCTTCAGTCGCACGGATTTGCGTACTGTCGACTCAATGTTGGTCCCCTATCGAGGGTGCCCGATTATCCTTGGCATAGAACCCTCATCGTAGATTCTTTTGTTTTAATCGATAGAGTTGTGATACGGAGCTGTGGTTGTTATCAGACTGTGATCGTGGTGATCCAACGGAGGCGGATCAGAGGCAACTAGCTGGAGTCGTGTGCGATCGACAGCCAGGTGACATCTACTACCCTTGCGTGGTCTTTAATAGTGGGAAATGAGAATGACTAAGGGTAGGTGTCCAGGACACTGCATGCGGGCCCCGTCGGGCATCGTCGCATGTGGTCAAGTGGACCCCGCCTTGCATGCGGAGTCGCGAGTCCGGCGACGCATGCTTAAAATATTAATAAAATAATAATAATGATTGCTTTTGTTTGTATGGACACCGTAATTAGGATTCCCTTATATTAAACCATAAATTGAATAACTAATAATTATCGGAGCCCACCCTCCTGAGAGGAGTATGGCAACCCTAGCACACGGGTCACTGGGATGAGTGTTTTACTTTATTTATTTATTATGTCGCATGGGTTGCGAGAGCAGTACGGGATCAGGAGTAAATTGTTGAAAATTATTAAGCATTAAATGTACCTTTGTTAGCTTCATTGTATATGTTGAAATATGTTATATGAGAATCTACCTGGTTAGAAGGTAGGGACCCCGTGCGCGCATGGGCCGTGAACCACCCTGCGCGTACAGCCGAAGTTAAGTAGGTTAGGGGTCACGGGCAAGGGTTGTGGTAAAGCCAATAGGAGGTGCCCTCGAGTAGGGATTGGCCTAGCAGCCCTGTCCCGGGGAGTTGAAGTCCCCATAGTAAAGCAAGTTGAGCGATAGAGCTCCACCGTGAAAGACGGGAAACCCCTTATGATCATCTGGGTGACTAGTGCATGGTGTTGGTGGATGCACGGCGAGAGAGTTGGCCCTCTACATCGAAATAAAAGGCTCTATAGTAATGCCCGACCGGGGGCAGGATGAACAAAATATCCGGGGTTCACATTTTGATAGTGTGTGTTTTATCGTTATATGAATTTAGAATTGTATGACTGTTTACATGATGATCTTGTGACTTTAGATGAATGTCTTATTTAATTTATTCTTTAATACTGTAGAACATTGAATGGACTTTATGTTAGATAACTTAGTGACAGTAGGAATTGCATGTGAATATAGACTATTGATAGGTTTAGGTATCATTCTACAAACATTGATCATACTAGAACTGCTAGATTATATCTTAATTTATTACAATTGGTCGTCTCATATTATTATAGACTATTAGGATGTCACTAGCCATTAATTTGGCTAATCTCCCAATTTCCTATTGGGGGCTACTCTTTCCCACGAGTAGGCTCAGTTGCAGGTCCGGAGGCTCAAGAGTAGCAGTAGGATTCCAGAGGCGGAGTTAGAGTTGCAGTGTTACCTTTCGGCTTAGTACGTCAATCTTCTAGTCTTTTCTCTTCAGACATTGTAATTGTATTGGAATAAGAGTTCTTATTAGTTAGTTAGTATTCTATGGTTATAGTTGCAATGGTTCCAGCTGAATTCTTTTGGGTAGGCCTCTCCTCAAGGCCCTAAGCCTAGGATAGATCGTGATGAAAATATAAGTGCATATAAATGACTAAATTGATTAACCTTGTAGATAGGAACCTTAGACCGGTGCACCTGAGTGTCAGGGAGTGGGTGAGACTACTTGGCTAGCCATAGGAGGCTTGAGCCTCGTGCTCCCTCAGATAGACTCCTATAAGTATATAGTGGCACCGACAGGTCACACATACTGAAAGGATAGGACTTTTGAAGGTCGAGCTGATTAGATAATGTCTTATCTCTATTGATATTTCTCTTCTTTCCTTTTTAATAAAAATGTTTTTGAAAAATCAAATTTAAAAGATTTCCCTCTTGTTTCTCCCTCCTCCTTGTTTTTCATATTAGAGAGCGTAGAAGAAGCCCTGTGAGAACCCAAATTGGTATAGTTAAGTAACCAGACCCAGAACCCTCTTCTTTTCCCATTTCACACCCCAGGGATCGGTCTTCAGATTTCTGGGGCGTGACAGCTGGTATCAGAGCTTAGGGATATGTTCCTAGGGGTTTTGTTAGGTTGTGGTTCGTGTCTTGATGTTCTTTCTTCAAAAAGTTCAGACTCTAGTGGTGTTAGAATGTTTTCTAGAGATTGTATAGATAGTGAGTCGATAGAATTCTCGTAGTAGCTAGTGGCGGTATAGCGATTATTTCTAAGGATAAGGACCTAGGGTTAATCATACTTGGAGAACTGGTTTTGTTTGAGAAATTGATCTGTAACTAAGAACTGTCTATGATTGAGTTTTTGATTGATCGAGAATCGTGAATCAATCTATATGTCGTATGAGTATGATTGTTTTTGAACTCTGATGTGCTGTAATGTTTAGGTTTAGAGTTAGTCGTTGCAACTCGGGTGATAGTTCTTAGGAAGAAGGAGCCACGTGGAACATCTTAACCAAGGGTGGTGTTTCTTGATCTCTAGGCAGAAGCATAGTGTTTGAGTCTATATCGGAGTATAGGTTGGGAGTCTTCTAATATGGATTCTCTTAAACTTTCTAGTGGTAAGGAGCTGACCAAGGACTGGATATTCAACTATAGCTAGTAATTTGGTTGATTGGTTTTGGGATTGATGTATTTGAATATGTCTGGAAGGATGTATATCCTTGATGGTTTATCTGGCATGGTTGTGAGGTTACTCTTTTTGTTGGTTTTGTTATTTTTCGTTGACCCTAAGCGCTAGAAACCTAGTCGGTGTTTTATGATTCATTGATCTTTGTTGACCCTTAGTATTAGAGACTTAGTCGGTGTTTAGGATCCCTTAATCTTCGTTGACCCTTAGTATTAGAGACTTAGTTGGTGTTTTAGGATTCCTTGATTCTTGTTGACCATTGGTACTAGAGACCTAGTTGGTGTTTTTAGGATTGTCCATTATCTCGATATATGTGTAATAATTAAATTAGTTTTCTTGTTAGATCTCTCTGGTGTATCATGAGTTATAATTAGTTTGGTGTAGAGCTTGTGTGTTTTTTTTAATGGATCCTATGAGTAATAATGATGACTCTTGGGGATAGTGGTTTCAAGAAGTACACCAGGAGATGAAAATCTCAGGTGATAGTTTGAATTTCCCATGGTTAGTAGATTACGGGATACCTTGATAGTGACTCTTGCAAAAGAGTACGCATTGTTCCTAAGGAACTTTGGTGGTGGATAATGATTGTCCGGTAGAGAACATACTGTGGCTACGCACTGACTCTTCGGAGGCTTTGGCGGTTTGTTTCGTAGTTCTTGTTAGAACTCGCAGGAAAGAATGCGCTGGCCAGATGACAGTGATGTTAAGATAGAATTGAGATAATGGAGTACTAAAAAGATGTTAGCGACGATGTCAAATGGATTGCCTATGTTTATAAAATTTGGGAATACCTTATCAGTTGGACTGTTAAGAATGATCATTATTCTGCTGATTCACCCCGCTTTGTTTCTAATTATTATACGATTTTAGTAACTTTTGTTTGCTTCAGTTTCTTTTGAGTGATTGCCTTTAGTTCTCAGAATGTTAAGATTGTGCTAGTTCCATCAGTTGTCCTTTTTCTAAGTTGTCTCTATTTGTCTCGGGTCCTTTATTCTTATTTTTGTATGGTTGCGAGGTTTCCATCTAACTATCTCGTTGATTAGTTTAGGGGAGAATTTAGTATTTGGTATCGATCTTCTCAGTCGATATTAGTTGGTCATTAGTTTCCTAGTAGGTAGTTTCTTCAGCCAACTCATAATAGTTCTAGTTTAGAATCGGTCCCCTCGTCTTGGAGTGAGCCAATAAGATGACTATCTATTGTCAGAGGGTAGCTATCTAGTTTGGACCTACTTGAGAAATAGATTTTTAGGCATTTGTTCTTTAGTCCCTTGAGCAGTATTGGTAGTTTGATTAGTGTAGGTGTTGGCCTCATATGAATCTTATAGGATTTTAGTTTAGTATTAGATACACGTTAGGCGTACTAGTTGAGGCATCTCTTTTGTCAAATCATTCTGGAATGTGTACTTAAGCATATGTGTATGGGCGCATATGTGTAGCATACATTGCTATGATTGTAGAGTCGATACCAAAAGTATAAATTATATATGGGTGTATGGGCACTCATATACATTGATATACCTTTTATATCGGTACTGACAATTGAGTGCATTTTAAGTTTCTGAATCTATGAGTTTTGGTAGTTACCCTACCGAGGAGGACACCCCTCGGCGGTACTAATAAGGGGGATATGATGCCCCTTATCAAGGCAGGATTAATGATCAGAACTCATGATTTTGGTCTAATCCGTAATGCTTAGAATGGGAAATGGAAACCAAAACTCGTATTCGCGATCGATGCGAGAATTTGGTGGTTCATTTCTATTCTAATAATTATGAGACTCGATTCGTATAATGTTTAGGTTTGTAGAGAGAGTAGGATTGTGAGTAGTAGAGGGTCAGGGTTTTCTCTTAGTAAGATTTGGTGTAGTGACTTGGCTTTCTTGTTGGCAGTGTTAGTGAGGATCTTCGTACTCGTTATAGTTAACTTTTCATTGCTATAATATTCTTGTTTTGGTAGTAGAGATGAGTGGACTCGTATATATGATTTTTGTAGTTGAATTTTCGGGACGAAATTTTTTTTAAGGTGTGTAGGTTGTAACACCTATGGTGTTAGAATTGAGAATAATAGAAATCCTCCATGGCTAGTTTCGTCTTTTTACAGCCAGACTTTTTCTTTGGGCTTTTTCCCAATAAATGGATCGTAAACCTATAAGATGTTTTACGTTCACATTCTCCGTAACTTCGAGCATGTCACGATGGTGCGTTCCGTGCAACGATCATGTGTATGCGCAGCCAGTTTCGGCAGCCCGGCAGGTAAACCCTTAGAAAAACGATAATTGCTCGATAGTTGTAGCCATTTTGTTTTCCACAAGAGATCAGGTGATCGGATCGTAACGAAACAAGATAAGTTAGATGAGGCTCTGAGAGAGCCTTCCAATGAGCCTGAGTTAGGGTTGATCCGACACCCGGGTGAATAGTTATTACTATTTTGAGTTTTGGAGTCTTTCCTTCTTTTCGGGAGATCCAGAAGTCAGAAAATTATGTACCAAGCGCTAACGCGTTCGTGTTGACGAGACCTTTCCAACGAATCCTCTCGAGCCCTATTCTGACTTCCGGTTTGATAGTTACGGGTGATTATTCTTTTCAGCCCGGTTGATGGACGAATTGCACCCGGATTCCAACCGAGCCCGGTTCAGGGCTCGGGACCGAGCCCGACCAGCCCTAGAGCCTGCCTCTCGGACTCCTAGCATAATTTAGGCTCTCTTGACCTCCCTCCCCAGTTATTAAAATCCGAAATTCGGATGATAATTATCGGGTAAGATTTGGGGATGACAAACCCATATCTTTTAGTCCATATCCCTTCCCCCTTATTAGGAAACCTCAACCGACTCTATCCTTATCCCCAACCCATATCCACAACAGCCTCCCCCCTCTATAAATAGAGAGAGAACGGGAGAGAGAGAGAAGGACGTAGTAGAGAGAGAGAGAGAGAGAGAGAGAGAGAGAGAGAGAGAGAGAGAACGGGAGAGAAAAAGAGAGAAAACGGGAGAGAAAGAGAGAGAGATAGAGAGAGAGATGCAGAGAGAGACAGAGCGAGCGGAGACAGAGAAGGAGGAGAGATCGAGGGAGATGGAGCACCGACCCGCCCCTCGCCGGAGCCCCGGCGAGCACGCCGAGACACCCGCAGGTCAGCCCCCTCTCACCCTCCCATCCTCCTCCGCGACCCAACCCCGCGACCCGGCCCCTTCCTCCTCTCTTGCCGCGGCCCGCACGGGCAGTGCTTGCCGCCGCAACCAAGCCTCTCCCCGGCGAGCACCAACCTCCAAACTCCATGCGAACCCCCTCCTCCGGCCGAGCTTCGGGCTCCGACGGCCGCTCCGGCCGCCTCCCACCGCGCCTCCTCCGTGGGGGTGGTGCGGGAGAGGCCGGCCGAGCGCTCTCCGGCGCTCCAGGCCGCCCCTCCCGTCGGCCGCCGGTGCACAGGAACCAGCCCCTCGGGCTGGTCTCGTGGAGAAGAAGAGATGGGGGGGGGGGGGGTAAAACGGTAAGTTTCCAGGTTTTAATTAAAACCCAGACCCGACCTCTTTAGCCCTGAACCCGACCCGACCTTGCACTCCATACCCGACCCGACCTGCAGACTTGACCCGAGCCAAACAGTGAACCGGTCTGGTTCACCTGAACCAGACCCGTGAACCAGGGAATTTTGGTTCGACTGCCATTTCTCCGTCCGAACTCGGAATTGGACGAAACCAGCGCCATTTCGACCGGCTCGGAAAATACTACCTGTTGGCCATAATTTATCTTAGTAATTATATTGTTTAATATCCTGTTTTATCCTTGGACCGAATCTTATCGCGGTACTGTGGTTTGACCGCCGTTTCATCGTCCGAACTCAGATTCGGACGAAACCAACGGCATTGTGCTCAGAATATTGAGTCCCACCTATTAAACCTAGAAGATAACCCTAGAACCTCTTCTACCCTAGTGAACCAACCATGCGACCGGTTTTACCGGTTCTACGTGGTTTGACCCGAAACGATCCGACCGAAGACAGATTCCAGCGAAACTGGAACCATCGAAAAGGGTTCTTCGAGCCCGATTCGATGAGTAGGTTTAGCTTCTGTTTACTTGATTGACCTAGTATTGTTTAGGTTCGAGTTCTTCAGTCGCACGGATTTGCGTACTATCGACTCAATGTTGGTCCCCTATCGAGGGTGCCCGATTATCCTTGGCATAGAACCCTCATCGTAGATTCTTTTGTTTTAATCGATAGAGTTGTGATACGGAGCTGTGGTTGTTATCAGACTGTGATCGTGGTGATCCAACGGAGGCGGATCAGAGGCAACTAGCTGGAGTCGTGTGCGATCGACAGCCAGGTGACATCTACTACCCTTGCGTGGTCTTTAATAGTAGGAAATGAGAATGACTAAGGGTAGGTGTCCAGGATACTGCATGCGGGCCCCGCCGGGCATCGTCGCATGTGGTCAAGTGGACCCCGCCTTGCATGCGGAGTCGCGAGTCCGGCGACGCATGCTTAAAATATTAATAAAATAATAATAATGATTGCTTTTGTTTGTATGGACATCGTAATTAGGATTCCCTTATATTAAACCATAAATTGAATAACTAATAATTATCGGAGCCCACCCTCCTGAGAGGAGTATGGCAACCCTAGCACACGGGTCACTGGGATGAGTGTCTTACTTTATTTATTTATTATGTCGCATGGGTTGCGAGAGCAGTACGGGATCAGGGGTAAATTGTTGAAAATTGTTAAGCATTAAATGTACCTTTGTTAGCTTCATTGTATATGTTGAAATATGTTATATGAGAATCTACCTGGTTAGAAGGTAGGGACCCCGTGCGCGCATGGGCCGTGAACCACCCTGCGCGTACAGCCGAAGTTAAGTAGGTTAGGGGTCACGGGCAAGGGTTGTGGTAAAGCCAATAGGAGGTGCCCTCGAGTAGGGATTGGCCTAGCAGCCCTGTCCCGGGGAGTTGAAGTCCCCATAGTAAAGCAAGTTGGGCGGTAGAGCTCCACCGTGAAAGACGGGAAACCCCTTATGATCATCTGGGTGACTAGTGCATGGTGTTGGTGGATGCACGGCGAGAGAGTTGGCCCTCTACATCGAAATAAAAGGCTCTATAGTAATGCCCGACCGGGGGCAGGATGAACAAAATATCCGGGGTTCACATTTTGATAGTGTGTGTTTTATCGTTATATGAATTTAGAATTGTATGACTGTTTACATGATGATCTTGTGACTTTAGATGAATGTCTTATTTAATTTATTCTTTAATACTGTAGAACATTGAATGGACTTTATGTTAGATAACTTAGTGACAGTAGGAATTGCATGTGAATATAGACTATTGATAGGTTTAGGTATCATTCTACAAACATTGATCATACTAGAACTGCTAGATTATATCTTAATTTATTACAATTGGTCGTCTCATATTATTATAGACTATTAGGATGTCACTAGCCATTAATTTGGCTAATCTCCCAATTTCCTATTGGGGGCTACTCTTTCCCACGAGTAGGCTCAGTTGCAGGTCCGGAGGCTCAAGAGTAGCAATAGGATTCTAGAGGCGGAGTTAGAGTTGCAGTGTTACCTTTCGGCTTAGTACGTCAATCTTGTAGTCTTTTCTCTTCAGACATTGTAATTGTATTGGAATAAGAGTTCTTATTAGTTAGTTAGTATTCTATGGTTATAGTTGCAATGGTTCCAGCTGAATTCTTTTGGGTAGGCCTCTCTTCAAGGCCCTAAGCCTAGGATAGATCATGATGAAAATATAAGTGCATATAAATAACTAAATTGATTAACCTTGTAGATAGGAACCTTAGACTGGTGCACCTGAGTGTCAGGGAGTGGGTGAGACTACTTGGCTAGCCGTAGGAGGCTTGAGCCTCGTGCTTCCTCAGATAGACTCCTATCAGTATATAGTGGCACCGACAGGTCACACATACTGAAAGGATAGGACTTTTGAAGGTCGAGATGATTAGATAATGTCTTATCTCTATTGATATTTCTCTTCTTTCCTTTTTAATAAAAATGTTTTTGAAAAATCAAATTTAAAAGATTTTCCTCTTGTTTCTCCCTCCTCCTTGTTTTTCATATTAGAGAGCGTAGAAGAAGCCCTGTGAGAACCCAAATTGGTATAGTTAAGTAACCAGACCCTGAACCCTCTTCTTTTCCCATTTCACACCCCAGGGATCGGTCTTCAGATTTCTGGGGCGTGACAGATGCCTTCTCCGGTGCTAGCGATCGGGGCTTCTGATGGATACGTGCAGCTCCTTTCCGAATGTTGAGGTGATGGCAAGATATCTCTAGCTTGATGCCTGGCATATCTTTAACTAACCATGCGAACACATCATGGTTCGCCTTGAGAAAGGTCGTCATTTCTTCAATATAGGGCTTTAGCAGTTATGACCCAAGGAACGTGATCCTCGAATTCCTTGTTTCCCCCAGGTCCACAGGTAGTATGGGTTCGACTGCAGGTAATACCTCCCATTTAGTGTTCAGGTTGGACATCCTTGACTTCTTCGACTTGATCGGTTCTTCAGATTCAACCAATTGATTGGTTTTTTGCAGGCACGTTCGACTCGTTCAGCTGCCTAACCGGTCTTCTTTGAGTTCGTCGACACGATCAACTCTTTAAGTTCAACTGACTGGTCGGTCTTCAACAGGTTCCTCTGTTCAGTCAGCTGCCTAGCCGGTCTTCCACGATGATTGGCTCTTTTGAGTTCCCAAATTTGGTTCGATGAGGTGTTCAATTGTCTGAGCCGCTTGACTCTGCTTCATAGTCCAGAGGTTGACAATGAATGATTCAGCTTTGCCTTCGTCTGGTTCTCCTCTCTCGATCTGGCATGTCGTCTTCATATGGATAGCACTAAGCTCGCACTTGGCTGCTGAGGACTGGTCATCTCAAATACTTATCATGCCTCGGTCAGTCCAAAACTTAATGACTTGGTGGGCTGATGAGGGGACTGCATCCAAATAGTGAAGCCACGGTCTTCTGAGGATGATATTGTATGCGGAATTAGCTTCGATTACGATGAACTGGGTGAGATTGGTGAGGTGCCCTATTGTGATCGGGTGGGTGATCTCACCAACTACCCTCGTAGCCTCTCCCGTGAAACCCGTTATCG
Source organism: Chamaelirium japonicum (assembly GCA_947650365.1). Lineage (NCBI taxonomy): Eukaryota > Viridiplantae > Streptophyta > Magnoliopsida > Liliales > Melanthiaceae > Chamaelirium > Chamaelirium japonicum. The sequence goes on from OX393556.1 coordinate 67,216,046, forward strand.
TCGCCGATGAGTCTGTCAACTGCCCACGATCTAGCTACATGGCATCAAAAGCGTTGAGAAAAAGTACATCTACCGAACTTCCCGCATCGACCAGTATCCTTTTCACTAGGTAGTTTGCTATTTGCAGCCGTATGACTAGGGGATAATTATGGGGCCTCTCAATCCTGACCAAATCAGTCGCCGAAAACTGCATCGCTGCTTCCACCTTTGGCTCAGGGTGAATGATGGGGTCAAGTACCACATGGTGAACTTGACGTGCTTACTCTATGTGCATGACCTGATGATTGACAGAGTTGGATGACGACACCGGGCCATGATACCCGTAGACTGCATCAATTTCCCGGAGCTGGCGTCTTTCGGGTGGAGGGCCGGGAAGACGTGTTGTTATCGATCCCCGCTGAACTTCTCCTACGGCTTTGGTTTCCTTGCGCTGAGGCAGGTCAATGAAGTAGTTGAGATGACTCGCTTCGATGAGATCCTCAATGTGATGTTTAAGTGCCTGGCACTGTACAGTAGTATGACCTTGGCCTTGATGGTATTCGCAATACCTCGACGCATCTTTAGCTCCCCTTTCTCCCGGTTCAAGCGGTGGCGCCCACTTGAAGTAAGGTTCACCTTTGATGGTCTCCAAGATCTGGTCGATAGGGGTGTTCAGTACTATGAACTCCCTGTTCAATTGTGGCCTTGCAGGTCCATTTTGTCTTAGCCGCTTCATGTCACACCGAGACAACTCACCTTGCTGCTTATTGACATTTTTTACTGCCCCTGGCTTAGCATAGCCTTGGTGTGGAGCCCTGGTTTCCGCAGCCTTCCTTTTGCGGTCCGCGTCTTCAATCTTGATGTACTTCTCGACTCGGCGAGACATCTCATTGATTGTATCGGGCGTGTGATTGATGAGCAACGCGTTGACAAGCTGATTGGGTTGGATGATATTTTTAAAGGCCACAATCACTATGTGATCATGTCTGTCAGTATCTACTAAGCTAAGGTATTCTGCCCTGAACCTGTGGTAGAACTGCTTCAATGTCTCCTTCTGGGTCATGCTTATCCCGAAGAGTGACTCCAGAGTCTTTAGCTCTCGACGGTTGCAATGGTATTGATCGATGAACCGTATGATCAATTTCAAGAAAAATAAGATGGATGAGGGTCTAAGCTTGTGGAACCACTCGAGGGGAGTTCTTGACAAACTGTTGGCGAAGGTCCGGTAGAGGATATGGCCATCTTTGTGGGGGACCAGGGCATCTCGGAAGGCCAGCACGTGCTCTACCGGATTCTTCGATCCATCAAACTTGGGGAGGCGGGGAGGATTCCACCCACATGGGAATGGCTCACTGAGAAGTTTTTCAATGAGTAGTGATCGCACGGCTCCTTGGATGGCGACCTCCTCTAGCCGATCAGAAGCTCGGGCTCTTAGTCAGTCTCGTTGGATTTCTTTTCGATCTCCAAGCTGCTCAGAAGCAGGTAACCTGATGCGTTTATGGATGCTTCTTCTATCAGCAGTATGAGCCGGCTGCCGACTAGCTGGTGTCACACAAGAGTGATAACTTTTACTCGGTTGACGACGATGTCCATCCTCGTGTCGGATGGTGAGATTGAGCTGAGCCTGTCTTTGAGTAGTGATTGGATGCGAGCGGCTGTCGGGGGTGTGCCCCGAGCTGGGACTAGACATCAGCACACGGATATCGCCTGGGCTCGTTTGTTTCTTTCGGTAGGCTCCGGGCTACTTGATCCCCTTCTATCGGGATGCGCATTTGAACCTTCACAGACCGATTTGCTCTGACCTATACCTGAGGATTCAATTGTAGCTGCACTTGCAATGGTTGGGCAACTTGAGCAAGAAGGCTTTGTCCAGTTGGAACCAGTATGATCGGGTTTATTGAGACTCCCACCGGTGCTGCTCGAACGAAGTCGCACAACTCTTCGTAGTTACGTTGCATTGTCTGGAGTTGTGTGGTAAGAGCTTGCTGGGTTATCATCATGGTAGCCAGGAAAGCCTCAAATAGGCCTTCTCTTGAGGTAGCCGTGGCTACCACTGGAGCTTGACTCGGTTCCCTGACCCCCAGTGTAGGGTTTGCTAGCGGGGTGGTTGTGGGGGAGGATTTCGATCGTCATACATGACCCTGCTCCAACAGTCGATTGAAGGGTTTACCCTTCGGGATGTGGCGCGCTTCGAAACACTGAGTTGTAACTTGCTAGGCTATCACACAAATACTGTAGGGTAGGGAGAGAGAGAGTTGACACTAGATGTGGTGACGAAGTTCTGCCGAAGCCTACGTCTCGTTGTGGTAAGACGCAACCTTTGAAAACCAGAAAGCTCAGGGAGCTCTGGAAGATAGAAAGTGGGATTATGGTTTAGATTTTGGGATACTGAATCATTTACAGAGTCTACTATTTATAGAGGTTTGGTTTATTTAGAAAATATTCTAGGAATATTTTCAGAAATATTCGAGGTTTAGTAAATACCCGAGGGGATTTACTAGACCCCAGATAGTGCAAGTAGGCCCTAAACAGGGCTGCGGGTCCCACCGTCATACTTATGGGCCTCTGACAAGGTTGTAGGTCCTACTATAGGGCGTTAGCCAGATTTTGCACCCACAGTTACCCCCTCCCAGCTAGGTAGGTGCTAACCTAGCTGGTTGGGACTTTCGGATGCAAAAAACTGGTCACTCGTCTGCTAACTTCTTATCCGGGGTCGACTGTTGCCTATCTACCGACCTGCTGCGCCGGGCTGACCATTGTGCTCATCGACCCCTTACCGGGGGCCGGCCATCGTATGTCTACCAACCCCCTGTCAGGGGTCGACAATCGTCTGGCTGCCTACCTATTGCGCGCGACTGACCGTTGCGCCTGCTGACCCCCTGCCAGGGGCCGATCGGGTGCGTCTCTGCCTACCGTTGCACAGGGCCGACCGTTGGGCCCGCTAACCCCCCTGCCAGGGGTCGATCGGGTATGCGTTACCCCCTCCAAATTAGGCAGGTGGGAACTTGATTGACTGGGACTCCACAGGGCAAGGCAAGCGGCCGGCGCTGGTAGGCAATTGCGCAAGTGGGGGTCGGGCAGGGGGACCCTGGGGGTGGGGGTTTCAGGCCAAAAACCTGGGGGGCGGGGGGTTTTGTGCAAAATAACCAGGAGTGGGTTTCTGGCAAAAGAAACTTGGGGGGTTCGGGCAAAAAACCTAAGGAGCGGGGGTTTTGGGCAAAAATTGCAAGGGGCTGGGGGGTTTTGGCCAAAAAACCTAGGGGCGGGGGTTTTGGGCAAAAATCGCAGGGAGTGGGGGGGTTTTGGGCAAAAAACCAGGGGCGGGGGTTTTGGGAAAGAAACCGGGGCGGGGTTTTCGGGCCGCAGGGGTGGGGGGGTTTTGGGCAAAATGCCAAGAGGCTGGGTTTTCGGACCGCAGGGGGTCGATGAACAGGGGAGGGAGGGGGGTTAGCCGGGCGGCGACGGGGTTGGCGGTTGCGGGGCGCGAGGGATGCTGGCGAGGGGGTGGGAGCGGGGGGTGGTTGGCAGGCGGCTATGCAACGGGAGAGCGGTTGTGGGGCGCACGGATGCCAGCGTGGGGGGGGGGGGGGGTGGGGGGAGCTGGGGTTGGCTGGTAGGCAGCTGTGCAGCGGGAGGTGGCTAGCAGGCGGCGACCGGGCGCGATGGAGGCCGGCGGGGGGTTGGCTGGCAAGCGACGGGGATGCGGGAGGGCGGCGACTGGGCACGATGGAGGCCGGCGGGGGGTTGGCTGGCAAGCGACGGGGATGCGAGAGGGCGACGACCGGGCGCGAGGGAGGCCGGAGGGGGAGAGGGGGGGGGGGGGGGGTCTTTTTTTGTGTATGTGTTCAGGCGAGGTCTTGCAAGAGGGGGGTCTTGTAAGAGGGAGAGGTCTTGCAAGGGGGGATCTTGTAAGAGGCGGGGCGGGGGGGGGGGGGGGGGGGGCGTCCTTGTAAGAGGGGGGTCTTGCAAGGGGGGTCTTTTCTTTGTCTCTTTACCTCTCTTTTCTCCTCACCCTCGCACTCTCTCACACTTTAACTCACTCTTTTATCTCCTCACCTTCTCATTATCTCTCACTCTTTCACACTCTAACTCACGATTTTCTCTCCTCACCCTCTCACTATCTCTCACTCTTTTCTCTCCTCATCCTCTTACTATCTCTCATTCTCTCACACTCTAACTCACTCTTTTCTTTCCTTACTATCTCTCACTCTCTCACACTCTAACTCACTCTTTCTCTCTAACTTTCAGGAAGAGGGGGGGTCTTGTTTTTTACACAAGCACCCTTAATTAAACTTAACCCCAGCTTAAGCCTAATCTAATCCTAATCCGAACCTAAACTTAAACTGGTCAAGTAGTTTCCCTCGGTTTGTGTGAGTGCTGGAGAAAATTTCCCTGCTCTTGTCAAGAAATTCCTCTATTTCTTTGAAAAATATGTCGAGGGATTCCATGAGTCTATAAATAGGACTCGAGGGATTTTCGTGTGTCTGCTAGTGCTAAGAAATTTCTGTGGAGATTCTCAATTGCTCTGGTTTTTTTGGTTCATGTCTTCTGGAGGTGCTACTACCTCTATAGGGAAGAAGCAAACTTCTTTCCATCCAATTAGGGGTTTGAAAGCCATCTTCAAGGGGAGATCAGTGGCTGAGGGTTCGAACCCTTTGCCTGAGGGGAGATCTCGGGAGAAAGGTAAGCCTCCTCGTCCTTTATCGAAAGCGTTGCTGAAGAAGGGCAAATCCTCACAGTCAGAGCAGGATACCTCTAAGCAGATTCCTAAGAGGTTGAAGAAGGATCTGGAGAGGTGCCCTCTGCTCCCTGCAAGCCTCCATAGGTCCCTCGCATGCCTTGCGAGTTGGGACCTTTGATGCCGATTGAAGACGAAACTCTTTATAAATTCGAGGACGGCCTCGTCTCGCTGAAGTCGCAGCATGTGGCATGGAAGAAGTTGGCGATGCTCTTTATTGCGCATCCTTGTATGCCAACATTCGAGGTGATCCAGAAGGTCTTCGGGATCGATTCTCAATCGATATTTCTCAGTACGGTGAGCCTGGAGAAGGTCACGGGGACTATTATCTACGTCGGTCAGCTGAATTGTGGGCTGAGGTTACCGTTGCCGTCATTTGCTGCTCGGCTCCTGAATACGTCGGGTCACTATCCCGGATAGATTGGGGGAAATGTTTGGCGTGTGATATACGCCTTCTGCTGAGTGGAGTCTGACTGCCAACCTAAGCTCTGAAAGTGTTATACCGGGTTGGAGGAGGATGAGCCGGTGTGGATCGAGCTGGGGTATTTCTTCTACCATTATATATGGCAGTTGAGTACCGTGTCGGAGGAGCGTTTCTTCTATCTTCAGGGCGTTTATGCTCTGAGACCAATCGAGGGCTTGCCTGAATCCAACGTGACCTATGGTAAAGGTCTATTCTCGATCACGGGTGAGTGGTCGCCACTCTTAGTGCCAGAGGTGATGCGGTTTGAAGTGCAAGATGAGGTGAAGTGTTACCAAGCCGGAGGGGATTTGGCTTGGTCTCCCCGGTGTGCTACGGGACGAAGAACTTATTGCACCGCCTCCCAGGCCGCTATCTGGACAATGATACCCTCTATTCAGACTACGTGCACGAGAAATGGCAGAAGAAATGGGCGAACGTGGAGGTGCCTTGGATGAGAGAGCGGCCTAGGAAGACCGTCATGATGCCCAAGCTACAAGGGAGAATCAAGAAGGCGACTAAGGATGTCTCTGCTTTGAAGTTCCCTTCTGCGGCGGAGGACGGTTCTGGTGATGGTGAGGAAGAGGAGGAGGATGAGGCCGGAGAAGGGTCTAAAGATACTGATGTTAGTAGGAGCGAGCGAGACAACGTCGAGATAATAGTGCCCCCGGTAATGGTAGTGCCTCAATCTCAGGGCAAGGGAAATATGATGCCTGGCATGGTGGCCTTCGCCCATCAGCTTGAAGAGGACGCGAAAGAAGAAGGAGAAGATGAGGGGTAGGGGGAGCCGTTTAAGCAAGGCTACGACTTTGGCTCGTTGATGTTAAGGCCCAGGGGTAAGGGTATGATGTCGCGAGCAGTAGTGCCTGCGTCTACTGCTGAAGCTTTGATCGAGGGTATTCATAGGCACGGCGGCTGCCGCCAAGAATCTCCTTCGTGAGGCAGCAGATTGGCGGAAGATGGAGGAGTCAATTGCCCTATGGCGTTGAGCTTCCAGCCAGAGCCGACTGTGGAGTTTTCCGTGGAGGGGGCTGGCAGGGATTTTGCTCAACCTGCAGCGGGGTGGGCTGGCTGGGACTCATTACAGGATGCCACATGATGGACCGAATTTGATCTTTCGCAGCCTGAGGCAGGTTATGCTAACTGGAGTGGCATGCCATTTACTGATGTTGATCCTGCTGCTGTCGCGATGACTGGATTGGATGAGGCAGCACCCTCTTCCCGTAGGAGAGGCGAGAAAAAGTCCTAAAAGGGGAAGACGTGAAAGGAACCCGAGGCAGTTGCCACTGAGGAGGATAGGTTTGAGGGTCTATGTGTGGATGAGTTTGTCAAAATGGCTTGTCGTGCAGCTTGCGAGTTCGACGGTCCTCCCGATGTTACCCTTGATCATGCCCGACGCATGGTAAGATATTTTGCTCGAATCTTGTTTGGGTTATATTCAATATGGCAGGAATTCAAGTGTTTTGCTTATTTGCAGACGAATGCGATGGCACGACTTGTTGCTTGGATTTATCGTCGTCATGGGAATGACGCGTTGGGAAGGTCCGAGGGAGTAATTGCTACCCTTAGGATTGAGTTGGAGGAAGCGCGAATGGCGTTGCAAGCAGCGCAGGATGATCTTAATGAAATGACCAGGTTGTGTAACAAGGCGGCTGAGGTGCGCGATAAGGCTTTGCTTGGGCTTGCTGCTCGTTGTTCAGAGTTGGATGCTATCCAAGCAGAGATGCAGGTTAGTGTTAGCGGCTTTTAGCAGAGTGATCAGGAGAAGCAGAAGCTCATCGATAGGCTTAAGTTGGAAATCACGGGCTTGAACGAGGCCATCATAGAGGCGGTGGCGATGTCTGGTTCGAAAACTCTGGCTCTAAGATTTTCTGAGACAGGATCAAAGGCTGTCGACAGTCATCGCCCAGGGGGGTCTCGTTGATTTGTAGTTTGTCATTTCATCTTCTTCTTTACCTGTTTACTTGATGTAGACCTCTTGGCCGTGTGATGTATCTTTTTTTCTTTTACATTATGTACCTACTTTCTGTTTGGATAATGAAGAGGGCGGTCTGGCTAGATGTCTCATGTTTGAAATATTTGTCTTTATTTTTGGGGTTGTAAACGACGAATGAATGTTTGAATGATTATCTTGATGTTTCTGAATGTCTTTGAATACCAAGGTGGTAGTCTTGGGACTTTGTTGTTGAATGCCAAGGTTATAGTCTTGGACTTACTGGTTGATGGTGATGGGAGTTCAGAGTTCTCAGTGTGGTGCCTTTGTATCGATCGGACTTAGGCAAAGCATCGTTTCAGTCGAACCTTTGTCTCGTGCATGTAACTTTGTATCGTTGCAGATTAGTTGGTCGTGTCGCAACGCGAACCGAACTAACTGTGGCAAGACAATAGTGCATGTGTCATTACATGAAATCGGGAGTATGTACGACACTAATGATTCGGAGTACTTAGCGTAGTGCCTTTGTATCGGTCGGACTTAGGTGAAGCGCCGTTTCAGTCAGACCTACGTTTCAGTCACGTAGCTTTGTACTGTTGTAGGTTAGTCGGTCGTGTCGCAATACGAACCAAACTAACTGTGGCGAGGCACTAGTGCATGTGTCCTTATGTGACAACGGGAGTATGCGCGATGCCAATGATTCGGAGTACTCAGCGTAGTGCCTTTGTATCGGTCGGACTTAGGTGAAGCACTGTCGGACCTACGTTTCAGGCATGTAGCTTTGTGCTGTTGCAGGTTAGTTGGCAATGTCGCAACGCGAACCAAACTAACTATAGCGAGGCACTAGTACATGTGTTCTTACGTAACAACGGGAGCATGTGTGACGCCAATGGTTTAGTGTACTCAATGTAGTAACTTTGTATCGGTCGGACTTAGGCGAAGCACCATTTTAGTCGGACCTACGTTTTAGGTATGTAGCTTTGTACTGTTGCAGGTTAGTCGGCTGTGTCGCAACGCGAAATGAACTAACTATGAGATTGAATAGAATTTGAAGTTGAGTTCAATAGACTTCAATTGAATTTGAAACGTTAGCCATTTTATTGATAGCTTGATGGAGGTTACATTTACTTATAGAACTTCTTGAGATGCGATGCATTCCATGCTTTTGGTAGCCACTATCCCTCTAGCGACACTAGCCGGGACAAACCTTTCCCTCCGGCCGACTCGACGACGTACGATCCTTCCCATTTCGTAGCGAACTTGCCGCTGTTATGCTCTTTTGTGTTTAGAAAGGCTGCTATGAGAAGAAGATCGTCGATGTTAAATTATCTTCTACTAACTTTGTGGTCGTAAGCTGACTTGATATTTTGTTGATAGTCGACGATGCGCATGGCCGCTTGATCATGAAGTTCGTCTGCACGGTCGAGGTCGTCGATGCAAAGTTCCTCGTTGACCCCTTGTTTGATCACGAGGGTTTTGATAGTGAGGCGCATGGTTTTGGTTGACAAAACTGCTTTCGACCTGTAAGTTAGACGGAAAGACGAGAATCTGGTCGATCGCCGAGGCGTGGTTCGATATCCCTATAGAACCTCAGGGAGGATCTTCTTCCAGAGTCCGTTCTTGTCGTCTAATTTCTTCTTGAGTATACCAAGGATGACTTGGTTGGAGGCTTCTGCTTTGACCGTTGCACTGAGGGTATCTCAGAGTTGAATAAAAAAATTTGATCCCATAACTTTGGCAGAAATCCTGAAACTTATCTGAGTCGAACTGTGCTCCATTGTCGGCCACTAGCACTTGTGGCTTGCCGAACCTTGAGAAGATGTTCTGTCTGACTAAACTTGATGACTTCGTTATCTATTTTACTGAAGAGAGGCATTGCTTCGACCCATTTAGTAAAGTAATCAGTTGCCAATAGTAGATACTTCTTCTTGCTGGGAGAAAGAGAGAAAGGACAATAAAGTCCAACACCTATTGATGGAACGACCAAGGATTTGTCAAAGGATGAAGCTCATCTGCAGGGAGATGGATTGCTCGAGTATGCCATTGACAGGGCTCATATTTCTGGATGAACTAGTGGGCGTCCTTGCTATTGTGGGCCAATAATAGCCTTGGAGTTTAGCCCTCCCTTCGAGGGATCTATCGCCAGAGTGGTTGCTGCAAACTTCGGCATGAACGTCAGCCAAGATCCTTTCTGATTGATCCGGGCCGACACATTTGAGAAGTACCCCACCGTGAGGCTGAAAGTAGAGATTGTCTCCTTGAAGACGATAGAGAGGAAGTCTCCTTCGCAGGTGTCTGGCTTGGTTTGGATCTTCGAGCATTCTGTTATGCCTGAAGAGGTTGAAGAAAGATCGTCTCCAATCTGATTGATTATTGTCTAGGACGAAAGTGAATATCGGCTGCTTCCCACTCGCGCTTCCTCTTGTCGCGGCGATAGTATCTTGTTGCTCAAGGTTTGCCTTGGGCAACTCATGGTATTCGATACTGATTTGACATCGATTGATCAGGTCTCCCAATACCGAGGCAGTATTGGCGAGGGCATCGACTTTGCGATTCTCTGCTCTTGGTATTTGGAGGAAGTTGATATCCGTGAACTGCTTCTGAAGGTGTTGTACAAGGTCAAGGTAGTGTTGCATTATTTTGCCTCGTGCTACGTAATCTCCATTAACCTGTCTGATGACTAATTGGGAATTACTATAGACGTTGAGGTGATCTACTCCCAGTGCTCGAGCAGTCTCTAATCCTGAGACGAGAGCTTCGTACTCAACTTTGTTGTTGGTGGCATTGAATCCGAGGAGGATAGCTTTCTACAAGTGGTCGAGTTCAGGGGATATCAGAACTACTCCAATTCCCAAATCGGCGGCACTTGAAGCTCCGTCGGTATAGAGCTTCCAAGCGAAAGGGGCAAAAGCTAACCCAGCCCGCCTAACTCGACCCTAACTCGACCAGTTCATTAAACGGGCCAAGTTAGGGTTTAGCATTTGTCAACCTGTTAAAAAATGGGTCAACCCAACCGGGCCTGCCTAACTCGTTTAACCCGTGACTCCTGTATCCTGTGAGTCTGTGACTGCCACGGTGCCACCCATTATTACTCCAAAAGCCCGAAGTCCTCTTCGGCCCGTGCTTCTATTATATTTTAGGAGTACTTTATCAGTTTGTCCTTTGGTGACGAGCTGAATTTGGGGAAATCAAAGTCTTCTAGACTTCTACTCAATTCTTTTTCTATTTATTAGTGGGTTTTAGCCTTTAGATTTTTAGTCATTTCCTTTGGTTTGTCCTTTGACAGTCCCACTAGACTAAAGGTCCACGAGGCCTATAATTTATTTCCTTTGGTTTGTATAGAATTATTTGGTTGATTTGTATTGTTTCTCATGCTGGATTAGTTAATAAATTTTTAGATTATGTGATAGGTAAATTTTAATAAAAGATTATAAATTATTATGGATGGTGTATATATATTTAGAATCTTTAGATTAATATGGTTAGATGGGTTAGGGTTAGGGTTGACCCACTTAGGGTTAGGGTTGGGAAGGTTGACCAGTTAAATAAATGGGTTAGGGTTAGGGTTGAGTCGTTCCAACCTGTCAACCCTAACCTGCCAACTCTAATCCTAATCCGTTTGCCAGCTCTAGCGGTTGTGGGTGTGTGTTACCTTTAAACTCTTTTGAGGAACAAAAATGCATTTAAAAGGAATGACACCTAAAATGTGTTGTGACATGTGGAACTCTTTTGAAGAACGAAAATCGTTCTTTCATGTGTAAACACGACTCTCTTTTATAAATCCCATTAAAAATATATTATAAAGATGAAAAACCATATATCGGTACCTATTAAAAACCTATTAGAAATACTTGTCATAATAAAGATAAGTGTAGGATAGAAAATAAGTACCCATTCAATAGCATTTAATCGCCATTTGATATTAATTAAGAAAATCATCAGTACTCTCTCTCTCTCTATAACAAATGCATCGCACCACGATGAGTGAATCACACTCACTCTGGATTGCACAATCCTTTGGATGGCTGTGATGTCATCGTGCATCAAGTTTTTTCAGGCATTGTTTGGGTTTCTTACTAGTAATAACCTAATTGAGAAAACAGATGAATAACCCTGGGTCATCATGAACCAGCAACACAATAAATCCAACTTATTAAACTAAATAAATTATGGGATGAACGGTATTAATGTTTTCTCTTTTGATGAATGACAATGTCGCATTATTAACTCTTTTATATCTCTTTTGATGAAAGGGACCACGTCTCATTCTACACCCTGTTTTTATTTATTTTTAATTAATATAGTATATGTTACAAAATAAAAGAAAAGAGAAGAAGAAAATAAGAGGAAACTTTTTTCTCATTCATTATAACTTTTCATGGCATCCATATTTATAAGGCAAGACTATTTGTTCTCCAAGTAAACAATTGATAAATATAAAAATTATAACGATGAAAATCACAACAAATGCCTTAACAAATATTCCTCAAAGGAGGTAAATATGAACATCCACATATAAATATGTTTACAACACTCCCCCTTAGATATTTTCATCATTCAATGATAGTTGGCTCATTAAAACCATACTAAGAAAAACCAAGTGGAAAAAAACCAAAGCGAAGAAAAAAATAGTACAACATTCTTTAGGATCATTGAATTAGTGTTGGACGCTCTTAACAATGCCTCATTAAAAACCTTAACTTGAAAAAACTAAGTGGGATAAAATCTAGTTAAAGGAAAAGAGTATAGCGTGCATATGTCCTAAGATGCATACTTCTAGATAATCTTTCCAAATATTTACTCCCCTGATAACGACAAACTTCAATTTGTCTAATGATTAAGCCGACGTATGCAAATATTGTCATTATTTTTTATAGAAAGTTGACTTTGGTAAAAGTGTTCGCAAGATTGTCATTAGAGCAGACCTACTTGACTTTAATTTCATGGCTCTTCTAGAGTTCATACGTATAGAAGAATTTTGGTGAAATATGATTGATCCTATCTCTCTTATTGTAACATTCTTGAATTTGAGCAATACAAGTAACATTATCTTCATAGGTAATAGTTGGAACATCTATGGTTGGAGGTAGTTGACAAGCTCTTAGAATATGTTAAATTAAGGATCTGAGTCAAACGCATTCTCAGCTTGCTTCCTTAAGTGCCAATATTTTTGAATTATTAGAGGAAGTGACTACCAATATTTGCAAAGTAGAACGTCACAACATAGCTTCATTACTACTGATAAAGACAACATGTCTATGAACATCCCTTATGGAGATATAAGATATAGATTGAATCAACATAACCTACTAGATATGATTTGTTAAATATAACATAAAATAAACCAATATCATATGTACCTCAACAGATCTCTTAATATATTTGATGCTATTCTAGTGCTTACGAGTTGGCAAAAAACTATGTATTGCCAAAAGACTAACTAAGGAAGCTATATTTGGTCTCATGCATTGTGCTAAATATAAAATGCATCAATAACACTTAGATATGGTACCTCTGAACCTATAATAGTCTTATAATCCTTATTATGATGGTACGGGTCTTTCTTAATATCAAGAGATCGGACGATTATGGGTGTACTAAGTGGATGTGCTTTGTCCATATTAAAATGCTTCAGGATTTTCAATATACTTTGATTGATGGACTAATATTCTACTAGTGTTGTGTTTGATCTGCAAGTTGAGATAATATTTTGTTTTCCTAAGATTTTTAATTTTTAATTTTTTTTTAAGTAGTCAGTTATTTTATTGAGTTATTCAAATCCTAATTAAATTTATGTCATTTATATAGGCTGCTAAAATAGCAAATATTTTTTTAGATTTCATCATAAAAATAAATATGCAAATGAGATTATTTGTAAACCTTTTTTTTGCCAAGAATGCATTATGACAGTTGTACCATATTTTTTCAGATTATTTTAAACTATACAACGATCATTTGAGTTATATTACATTCTTTCGGATTGTTACTATGTCTATAAATCTCATATCAGGTTTTTAACAACTATAAGGCTTATCAAATAATGGAATATTATTGCATCCATATAACATGAGAGTATGTCTTTTTATAGTCGATCCCGGGTTTCTGTAGGAAAATCTTGTGTTACAAGTCGTGCCTTATATCTATCGATTTTTGTTTTTTTTTGTTTTTGTTTTGCTTTCTTATAAACACGTATTTGTAATCTACAAGGTTAATATCCTTTGATATTTGTGTTATAGGTTTGAATATACCGTATTTTTAAAGAAAATTTACTTCTGCTTGAATAACATCTTTTTATTTTGATTAATCATCTCTTTGTCGATCATTAATATTATATGGTTCAATATTATTAATACTCCTAAAGATTTCAATAGCTACTACAAATGAGAATATATCATTGATGATTATCTCTTTGTGATCCTATATTTTTCTTAAATATATATAAAACATAAAAATCTCATTATTATTCTATACCCTTGCCTCTTCATGGGTTTCCATAGTTACTTAAGGGACTTGTGTCTTTTTTAAGACAATAATTTCTTCAGGGTTTCAAAGAAAATAGATCTTTTGTTTATATATAATCTTTTATTGAGTATTATATATAACAACTTCTTGAACGTTGTTAGCGGATGATTTTCATTTGACCTCGGCTCTCGGGGGATGTGTCTTTAGAAACTATAAGTAGTTTACCATACTTCAAACATATAACAGATTCATTTGTCATCATATTCAAATTTTGTTATACTGGGTTACTAATTCAAAATCACGTATTTGTAGCTAACACATGATTTAGTTACTTTGGTTGTACCATTGACAGGTGACAATCCATAAATCTAGTGACAAACGCATCACATGTCAAAGATTCAATATAACAAATTATAGTGGATGAGTAAAAACCAACATATATGCCTAAACGATATTGAGAAACCATTTTAATATGTTGTGGGAGAGGTATAAGTACTAGCACTACACAACCCAATCTACATAAGTCAATAATTTATGATGGACTCCTATCACAAGTGATGATGAAAAATGATAATAAACAGTCAACCTAAGCTAATTAAATTATCAGTATATAAGATAACATATCCCCAAGCAAAGATAGATAATTTATATTACATGAGTAAAGGTCTTATAATAAGTTGCAGACGTTTAATTAAAGATTCAACTAATTTATTTTGAGTATGGACATACATGACTGGATATTCAATATCAATTCCTATTGATGAACAAAGGACATCAAAGACTTGATAAGTAAACCTGCCTACATTATCTAGGCGAATGGACTTAATGTATTGGTTAGAAAAATATGTTATAAGCTGTTGGGAGATATTTTTTGCTGGCTCGTGCGCTCCTCCTACAAGGCAAAGGAAAAATGAGAACGGCTGGCTCCCTTAGAAGCGCAGACCGTCCGATGCTCAAGTCAGTGAAGGTTTGAACAAGGGAGAACTAAAGTAGTCAAAAAGTGTTAGAGTTTTTGAGTTTCGAACCTGTACTTTGGAGCCGGGGGTTATACGTACCTTTATAGCCTTTCTGCAGGCCGCTAGAGGTTGACACATGGTGGCTTCTTCCCGCACTTTCTACGCCCCCATGTGTTAGCCCACATGGGTCTCTAATGGCCTTTGTCGTTTAGCCAGCCAGGCGATGGTAAAGGGGGAGGGGGGGTACCGGTCTTGTCTTTGCCAGGTAAAGATTCTAAAAGGTCCTAGATCGACTTTGACCGGCTTCTGTGGCCCGTAGGTGTCCTCGTAGCTCCATAGGCGTGGTGACACCTATCGATTTTGTACCGCCTTACTGTAGGTGACCTCTGCTGGGGAAGTGGGCGAACACCTTGGCCGTGGGGCTCTTTCAGAACCTCTCCTATAGTCAACAGGTGAACTCTTTGACTGTTTGCGTATTCAGGCGAGTTCCTGAGCGAGTTATGGGTATTGAGCCTTTCGAGATATTCTTTGAATTCTGTCAGGAGCGATCTCTTCCACAGGTGAGCTGATCGTGTGTGGACAGAGCAGCTTCCTGGCGAACTATCGAATACTGGCGGCGACGAGGGTGTTCACCACAGCTGGCGAGCTGCGTTGAGAACTTTGACTCACAATACCTCGTGAATGAGGTCTCGAGGATGATGCTACTCTGTCCAAGGGACACAATGATCTGCTACTAAGCTTCGATCGGGCTACGAGTACCAGCCGCGGGGCGACCTCTTTTGCGTGCGAGCTGGTCGCATGCGGCCAGGGTCAGCCCCGGGTAGGTTGTGAGCCACGAACCGCTACTGTAAGCTCCAGGCGGGCTACGAGTACCAGCCGCGGGGCTACCTCTTCCGTGTGCGAGCTGATCGCATTCGGCCAGGGTCAGCCCCGGGCGGGCTGTAAGCCACAAACCGCTACTGTCAACTCCGGATGGGCTACGAGCACCAGCTGCAGGATAACCTTTTTTGCATGCGAGCTGGTCGCATGCGGCCAGGGTCAGCCCCGGGCAGGCTGTGAGCCACGATCCGCTACGGTAAGCTTCGGGCAGGCTACGAGTACCAGCCGCCGGGCGATATCTTCCGTGTGCGAGCTAGTTACATACGGCCAGGGTCAGCCCCGGGTGGGCTGTGAGCCATGAACCGCTACTGTAAGCTCTGGGTGGGCTACGAGCACCAGTCGCGGCGCGATCTCTTCCGTGTGCGAGTTGGTCGCATATGGCCAGGGTCAGCCCCGGGTGAGTTGTGAACCACGAACCGCTACTGTAAGCTCCGGGCGGGCTACAAGCACCAGCCGCGGGATGACCTCTTCCGCGTGTGAGCTGATCGCATATGGATAGGGTCATCCCCGGGCAGGTTATGAGCCACGAACCGCTACTGTAAACTCCGGGTGGGCTACGAGCACCAGCTGCAGGGTGACTTCTTCCGTATGCGAGCTGGTCACATACGGCCAGGGTCAGTCACGAGCGAGCTATGAGCCACGAACTGCTACTGTAAGCTCCAGACATTGTACGAGCACCAGCCATGGGGCGACCTCTTCCACGTGCAATCTGGTCACATGTGGCCAGAGTCAGTCCCAGGCAGGCTGTAAGCCACGAACAACTACTATAAGCCCCGGGCGGGCTACGAGCACCAGCCACAGGGTGACCTTTTTCTCGTGCGAGCTGGTCGTATACGGCCAGGGTCAGCTCCGGGCGGGCTGTGAGCACCAACCACAAGCAGCCTCTTCTGCTGGCAATTTGATTGCAACGGCCAGGGCAAGCTATCTGGAAGTATTTTTTGAATTCCAAGATCTATCCTGGTCATAAGGCTACCTGCCCAAAAAATTGCGGTTGATCTTGAGCCTCGAACCCACCCCCCGGGGGGGGCTTCCTGCTTCGATCACCCAAGGTGGCCTTGGGTGTGCCCTAAGACAGGGGCGACCTCCCCGGGGATGTCCATCGTCTTATTGTGTTCTTTCTCCTGCTACTGCCACGTGGACGACAAGCAGGTGGCATTTTTGGCACCATCATTACCCCCTCATGAAGGGGCTGTTAGGCGCAGATCTGTCCGCTCAGGAGCCCAGTGAGGTTATCCACATAGACCAGTTTGATCCTTCCGTTTGTTGACCAGCTCCAGCTAAATTGCATTCTATTCTATGAAGTCGGCTATAGGGTGTGACATCAAGCTGCATATGGTGTCTTCATCGTGCCTGCCCGTGATACCACCAGGTTGCTCAATGAACTAAGCTGCGTGGCATCAAGCTGTGTAAGTTATCTTCGTCACATCTACCCGTGATGTCACCAGGTCGCTCAACGAGCCAAACTGCACGACATCAGGTCGCGTAAGTTTCTTCCGTTGCATCTGCCCGTGATGTCACCAGGTCGCTCAACGAGCTAAGCTGCATGGCATCAGGCTGTGTAAGGTGTCTCCATGTGTCTGCCCGTGATGTCACCAGGTCGCTCAACGAGCTAACTTGTGTGGCACCAGGTCGCGCAATGTATCTGCATCGTGTCTGCCCGTGATGCCACTAGTTCGCTCAACGAGCTAAGCTGCGTGGCATCAGGTGCGTAAGGTGTCTCCGCCGTGTCTGCCCGTGATGTCACCAGGTCACTCAAAACCTGCATGGCACCAGACCGCGTAAGGTGTCTCCATAGCGTCTGCCCGTGATGTCACCAGGTTGCTTAATGAGCCAAGCTGCATGGCATTAGGACGCGTAAGTTACCTCCATCACGTCTGCCCGTGATGTTACCAGGTCGCTCAACGAGCTAAGCTGTGTGGCATCAGACCGCATAAGTTGCCTCCGTCGTGTCTGTCCATAAGGTCACCAGGTCGCTCAACAAGCTAAGCTGTGTGGCATCAGGCCGCGTAAGGTGTCTCTATCGTGTCTGCCTGTGATTTCACCAGGTCGCTCAACAAGCTAAGCTGCGTGGTATCAGACTGCGTAAGGTGTTTCCATCGTGTCTGATCGTGATGTCACCATATCGCTCAACGAGCTAACCTGTGTGGCACCAAACCGCGTAATGTGTCTCTATCACGTCTGCCCGTGATATCACCAGTTCGCTCAACGAGCTAACCTGCGTGGCACTAGGCCATGTAAGGTGTCTCTATCGCGTCTGCCCGTGATATCACCAGGTCACTCAACGAGCTAAGCTGCATGGTGATCAAGCCGTGTGTGTTGTTTCCTCGATGATCCGAAGACCATACACCGGAAGAGGTAGCTAAACCGATAAAAATAAATGACATCACAAAAAGATCGATATACATGAAAATTCGACATGTGCAAAATAGTGGGGCCCTATAGCTCGACAAAAATACAAATCGATAGAAATTGAATCAAAACAGAGCGTAAGGGCCAAAGGGTGGAAGTTCGATAAACGATAAAAGAATCAAAAGCTAACTAACCCCTGTCCAGTTAAGGATCCTCAGAACCCCGGTTTTGCTTATCACATCCGCATGACAGCGGACAGTGGCCTTGCCTTTAGCCTTTGACGTTAGTGGCTTTCACATTTCTTTTTTGT
This sequence comes from Chamaelirium japonicum, assembly GCA_947650365.1. Classification (NCBI taxonomy): domain Eukaryota; kingdom Viridiplantae; phylum Streptophyta; class Magnoliopsida; order Liliales; family Melanthiaceae; genus Chamaelirium; species Chamaelirium japonicum. The sequence continues at coordinate 67,234,112 of OX393556.1, forward strand.
GGCCTCACCAAGTTGTTAAGCTTTGAGGGATTACCAAGAGATTTTTAGGTCGCTTAAATGGGTGGTCGCCCATTCAGGTCCCCTTAGATCACCCCGGGGTGCTTCCTATCACAATATGTGAACGCGAAGGACCCTGGTTATGTTTAAAGTCCCCTAGACAACAGACTACCCCGGCGATCTCAAGGTCGTTCGGTACGGCCACTGAGAACCCTGGTCTTACTTTAAGTTTGCATGACGGTGGACTGCTCTTTGAGGAAGTTGTGTGCGAGTTGATCACGTGCAAGCTGTTCTTGTGGATCACTATCGAGTAGAGATTTGAAAAGACTCATTCAGTCCAAAGACCTTCTATTTCACAAAATTGTCTACAAGAGGGCGCCTACACGCAAAGTAGGAGGAGGCCGCTGTTCAGCAATCTTTCCTCTGCGATCTAACACTATATCTTCAAGCTTAATGTATTGCTGAACCAAGACAAATAGCTCGACCATGGTGCGGGGATCGAAAATGACAATAGCATCATGAAGCTCACCTCCATCGGGGAGTGCACTCCGAAAGGCACTCACAGCTGTCCGGTCTCACATGGCTGAGTCCTTGTGGGCAAGATAGGCATTCTAGAATCACATTGTGAAGCATCAGCGAGTCTCCTGTGGGCCCATGGTGAGACCGAACAGTGATTCGATTTGTTTCAGAGGTTGTTGATTGCACCGGTACTGTTCCAGGAACAGCCCAGAAATAGTAGTGAAGCTCGGGATCGAGCCCGGAGGTAACTTATGAAACCAGTCCAGGGCCGAACCCATCAAGCTGCTCGGGAAGGCATGACACAGAACATGGTCCTGGTCCTGGAAAAATAGCAACTTCCGGTAAGCCAACATACACATGGTCGACTGGATTCTGCGATTCGTTGAACAGAATGAACTTCGAAGGAGTCTAAAGCTGGGGGAAGTCTCCTCGATGCACCTCCCTCGTGAAGGGCGAGCTCCTTCCCCGAGCGGCCAGGTCTTCCAAGAGGTCGACGGGCATGCCGGGTAATTGCCAATGCCCAGGGTGATCCCCCAAGAGTAGCTGCGTAGGCCCCAGGCAGTCTTGCACGTTTCCTCAAGGTCGGACCATGCCCTCGCTACAGTGATGTTCGGAGATGACGTCCTGGCGTCTGCTACGCTGTTTCATTGGTAGTTGCTTCGGCGCAGGAAAAGGTCTGTGTGAGGCCGTCACCTTGCTGGTTTCCACACGGGGTAACACTTCCATCGTGGGTTCTTCTTCACGCTAATGGCGTGGGTTTCAGTCTCTTCCTCGAGACCTTGCCTTTGACTCATCGGACCCCACACTTCGGCTTCGCCGGCGAGGAGGGCCGAAGGCAGAGTCGGCTCGTTGTTGGAACGTTGGGTGACAAGCCACTGCAGTCGCTTGAGAGCCGTCCCTCTCGCCCTGCGGGCCACTGCGTCTTCCACAGGGGGCTCCTGCTGGGATGCCCGCCTTGTGGGCGCCAATGTGGGTTGATGCGATATTGGGACTGGGGGAGGTCGCGCAGAAGGAGTGATCCCCGTCGACACTACTGGACGCCGAGGTTTAATCGCTGATCCTTTCCTTCGTGGGTCGAACCCAGGGAAGATATTAGTTCTTCTGCTCATTGATGAAACCTGGCGCAGTCGTGCCAGTTCGTCTATCATGGCCCGTTGAGTAGCCAACATCTCCAAAACAAGCTAGTTACCTAGCGGGACAGGGGGTTAGGAGGCTTGAGCGAGCGGCCTGCTTCGCACAGACCTGATGTGGGCTTTCGCCTGTCTCTATCCCCGCGTGGCCCGAGTCATCAGGGTATCCTATGGAAACACAGCTTTAATCGCGTGGTCATGGGCGTTCTCACAGGAATTAGTCGAAAGATCCCATGGACGGTGCCAAATATTGGGGGATATTTTTCGCTAGCTTGTGCGCTCCTCCTGCAAGACAAAGGAAACATGAGAACGACTGGCTCCCTTAGGAGCGCAGACCCTCTGATGCTCAAGTCAGTGAAGGTTTCTGAGTTTCGAACCTGTACTTTGGAGCATGGGGTTGTACATTTATAGCCTTTCTGTAAGTCGCCAGAGGTTGACACATGGTGGCGTCTTCCCGCACCTTCTATGCCCCCATGTGTTAGTCTGCCAGGCGGTGGTAAAGGGGGAGGGGGATGTACCCATCTTATCTTTGCCAGGTGGAGATTCTGGAAGATCCTAGACTGACTTTGACTGGCTTCTGTGGCCCGCAGGTGTCCACGTAGCTCCATAGGGGTGGCGACACCTATCGATTTGGTACCGCCTTACTGTAGGCGACCTCTACTGGGGAAGTGGGCGAACCCCTTGGCCGTGGGGCTCTTTCAGAGCCTCTCCTATCGTCAACATGCGAACTCTTTGACTGGTTGCGTGATCGGGAGAGTTCCTGAGCGAGCTGTGGGTGTTGAGCCTTTGGAGATGTTCTTTGAATTATGCAAGGAGCAATCTCTTCCATAGGAGAGCCAATCGCGTGTAGACAGAGCGAGCTCCCTAGCGAGTTGTCGAATACTAGCGGCAACGAGGGTGTTCACCACAGCTGGCGAGCTGGGTTGAGAACTTTGACTTGCAGTACCTCATGAATGAGGCCTCGAGGATGATGCTGCTCTGTCCAAGGGACGCAACGATCCGCTGCTAAGCTTCGGGTGGGCTACGAGCACCAGCTGTGGGGTGACCTCTTTCGTGTGCGAGCTGGTCACATGCAACCAGGGTCAGCCCCGGGCGGACTGTGAGCCATGAATCGCTACTGTAAGCTCCTGGCGGGCTACGAGCACCAGCCGCGGGGTGACCTCTTCCGTGTGCGAGCTGATTGCATGCGGCCAGGGTCAGCCCTGGACGAGCTGTAAGCCATGAACCTCTACTGTAAACTCTGGGCGGGCTATGAGCACTAGCCGCAGGGTGACCTCTTCTGCGTGCGAGCTGGTCACATGCGGTCAGGGTCAGCCCCGGGCGGGCTGTGAGCCACGAACCGCTACTGTAAGCTTCGGGCGGGCTACGAGCACCAGTCGTGGGGCGAACTCTTCCGCGTGCGAGCTGGTCGCATACAGCCAGGGTTAGTCCTGGGCGGGCTGTGAGCCACGAACCGCTACTGTAAGCTCCGGGCAGGCTACGAGTACCAGCCGTAGGGCGACCTCTTCCGTGTGCAAACTGGTCGCATGCGGCCATGGTCAGCCCCGGGTGGGCTGTAAGCCACGAACTGTTACTGTAAGCTCCGGGTGGGCTACGAGCACCAGCCGTGGGGTAACCTCTTCTGCGTGCGAGCTGATCGCATACGACGAGGGTCATCCCCGGGCAGGCTGTGAGCCATGAACCGCTACTATAAACTCCGGCCAGGCTATGAGCACCAGCCGCAAGGCGACCTCCTCCACGTGCGAGCTGGTCGTATATGGCCAAGGTTAGCCTCGAGCGGGCTGTGAGTCACAAACCGCTACTATAAGCTCCGGGCGGGCTACGAGTACTAGCTGCGGGGCGACCTCTTCTGCGTGCGAGCTGGTCGCATACGGCCAGGGTCAGCCTCGGGCGGGCTGTGAGCCATGAACCGCTACTGTAAGCTCTGGGCGGGCTACAAGCACCAGCCATGGGGTGACCTCTTCCATGTGCGAGCTGGTCGCATGCGGCCAGGGTTAGCTCCAGGCGAGCTATGAGCACCAGCCACAGGCAGCCTCTTCTGCTGGTGATCTGGTTACAACGGCCAGGGCAAGGTATCTGGAAGTGTTCTTTGAATTCCAAGACCTATCTTAGTCATAAGGCTACCTGCCCAAAAAATCGCGATTGCCCTAGAGCCTCGAACCCACCCACGGAGGCGGGGAGGGGGGGGGGGCTTCCTGGTTTGATCACCCAAGGTCGCCGTGGGCACGTCCCAAGATAGGGGCGACCTCCTTGGGGACGTCCGTCTCGTTGTGTTCTTTCTTCTGCTACAGCCATGTGGACGACGAGCCGCTGATATTTTTGGCACCATCATAAGCTTAGTGATTTGATCAAGTAATCTAGCGAAGGCCAAAAAAAAAAAAGTAAATAATAAACAAATATACTACCAACATATAAATGCATCCATCAATACTATATAATATCTAAAAATTCTACTAGAAGTGTGAATTGGATCATAAATGTCATATTGAATTAATCCTTTGTAGGAATGATAACTCATGCAATTTTAAGAAATGAAGGCCTAGTGATTAACTTTTCTTGTGAGCAAGAAGAACAAAAATGATTACTAAATAGGATGAGCTGTTTGTTAAATTATGTCCAATAGAAATATTTATGACCTACGTAGCATGTTGAATCCAGGGTGATCTAAATGATCATGCCAAAGTATTTAGATTTTTAAATTATTTATCTTCTGGTTCACTTTGAGCTTATAGCTCATGACAGAGTATGATTCTATAATATAAATTATTATATAATAAAACCCCAAGGAGAATACAGTAACATGTAAGCTCTTGACTCACAATATTAGAAATAATACAAATGAAAACTTTGTTACCTCATTGATAGTTTCAATATTGTATTAATTCATTATTATATCTTGAAAGCTAATTATCCTTTTGTATTTGCTTGAGTATAATGCATTTTGAATTAGTAGGCAGATACCATTGTGTAACATCATTTACTATCTTCTGGAGCCTTCAATTATTTGTACAGATCTAGCCTTGGCTAAAACTTTAGGTGGATTATATATCAATTTTGAAAATACCTTCTGATTTTTCAGAATAGTATGAGTTATTTCACTGTCCACCCGACATATATCATCAGTGTTTATTTCAACACCTTGATCCATATCTTAAGAATAGATAAATAAAAATCATTTAACCAAAAAACTAACAAGTCGATAAATAAATATTTTAAGGCGGTAATCCAAAGTTTCAAAATAACCCAAATAGGTTCATAAATATCTTGATGTAATAACAATATAAAAAGTAAGAATTTTTTTCCCTATACCAGCTAAATTTTAAATCTAAAAAGGATAACATAGGTCTTATAGATTGATTCTGGAATCTATCATATTATGATATTAAAAGTCTCATCATCAATAAGATTTTTATTTTTACCTACAAAGAAGTCATTTCTATTCAGGTGAGCAACTTCATCCATCCAACTATCTATTAGACCTTCCACAATATTTATTTTTACTAGTTCCTTGGACGAACATTAGGTATATATCAATGTCCTTTCAACTATATTTATACAAGTGTCGGTAATATTTTTTTATTTAATTGTATTAGGGGTCAATGTATGGTGGTTCTTATTCCATTTATGATGGTTCTTAAAATTTTTGACTCTTTATGTACCCTGATTATATTGGCAGCCTCTTTTGGGGTAGCCTCGATGTCCCCTCCCTCTACCTAGACCTTTTTCATGATCCTGAGCAAAATTAGTATTTACTTCTAAAAGTATTATAGATTCAATAGGTTTGAAAGTACGATTATTTATCAGAAGATCATTATTTTGCTTAACAACCAGGAGACACATGACAAGTTCGAAGTACCTTTTGAACTGACTCTTTCGATGTTGTTGTTGTAGGATCATATTCGATGTGTGAAATATAAAAAAGATTTTCTCTAGTATATTTGCATCATCTATATTTTCTTCACATAGCTTCAGCTGAGAGGTTATTTTGAACATAGTATTATTGTAAACAATTATAGACTTAAAGTCTTAAAACCTCAGGTTCAGTCACTAACAGTGTGTATTTGGAAGTATGACAGTATTTTGATGGTTATAGCACTCCTTCAAGAGGTTTTATAAGTTCAAAGTATCTTTCATTGTCAAGTACTCACTTTTTAGATCATTATAGATATGATGCCTCAGGAAGATGTGAGCTTTAGCTTTGTTCTACTGAGACATAGTGTTGCCGACCATTATAGTATTTCTAAGATTCTGGGATTAGATGGTGGATTTTTGCATTAATGATCCAAGATTGATAATTTTCTTTAGATAGCTCGAGTACCTTGAACTCAAGTTTAACAATATTTCTTATCATTTTAGGAACTGTTTATTAAAAAATAACAATTAGACGTATGTTATTATCATTAAAATATTATGATAATTGATAAACTAATTAAAGATAAAAACTTAGAACTTCAGGTTCTCAACTTCAATACTTTGGATTCTTTAGGTTTCTAATTAATTATAGAACTTCATGTTCTATTGAGACTTCTATACATATTCCCTTTATTTGATTTAGAACTTTGGGCTTAAATATGTTGTTATAAAACTCTTTATTCCAATAGTCCATCAAATATGATTATGAAAACATATGATTCACTATAATAAATAATAATAATAATTTTGACTCCCGTATTTTATCAATTAAAACCCATAATTCACCTCACAAAATTTAAGCTATTTAAATCTAAACTCTCAATTAATATAATTAAATTATTGATAATGATGTATAAAAGAAAACCTTAGACTTACTTTCTTTCTATCGTTATACATTTTCTTTTTGACAGAGCTTTGTGCTGATAACATGTTACATAATAAGAGAAAAGAGAAGAAGAAAATAAGAGGGAACTTTTTCTCATTCATTATATCTCTTCATAGCATCCCTATTTATAAAGTAAGTTACTTCTTATTCAAGTAAACAAGGGATAAGATAGAGATTACAAGGATATAGAACACAACAAAGGCCCTAACTAATATTCCCCAAGGGGGATAAATGTGGACATCCACATATAAGTATATATACAATACTATCTAATTTTTATATATACTTGCCAAAGTTTTCTATTGATGCGCCATGTGCACTACAACATGGCAAAATACTTTTTTTTGCTAGCACCTTACAACTTAGGGTAAATTACACTGACCTCTCCTAAGGTTTACGAAAATTATATGACCCTCTCATTTGGTTATGGTATTTTCACTGGCCTCCCCTTTGCTTTGTTGGTCATTAAAAGATTCCTCCCTTTCTGTTAGGGGGGCATTAGTATCTCACAACATAAGGGCTGGGATAAACAATTTTTTTTTAAAAAAAAACAAACAAACTACCCTCTAGTACTTTCATGTACTAGAGGGTACGTAAAAGTATTTCCTAAGTTTGACTAGCATTTATCCTTTACAGTGGTCTAACATTTGCTATTGCATTAGCCAGTGCGTAGCCATGGTCTAGCCAGTCCGTCAACGTGTTCCGGCTAGTGTGCCACTAAGTTCTATCTTCCCTTACCACATGCTCCATCAAATCCCTTGATTTTTTGCTATTTTGGAGATTATAGAGGTTTTGTAATTATATATGGTAAAAGGTGGGATATTTCTTCACCCTTTGTTGTTTCTTTTTCCTTGTTCTTGTTCTTCTCCTTCTTCTTTCCACTTATATTCATCAGACATGGGTCCTGGGTGATAGTAGTCACCTGCTTAGAGCAGGAGATGTTTGTGTCATTTTAAAAAATCAGAGGGGGGATTAGTGTAATTTACTAATCACTTTCTTATCATGTTTTTTTTTCCCGCATTGAGAAATGAGATCTTACTCTAGCGTAAGTCTGAACAACCAAGGAAATAACAAAGAGAGAGAGAGAAAGAGAGAGAGAGAGAGAGAGAGAGAGAGAGAGAAAGAGAGAGAGAGAGAAAGAGAGAGAGAGAGAGAGAGAGAGAGGAAGGGAAATATATACCAACTTATGACTGCCTTCATTGTCTCTGGCACAAGTTGTGTGTCGAGTCGTGAAATGAGGGTGATTTGTGAAATAAAGGTAAAAGTTATTCTCATTTTTTACCCAGCGAAGATAAGGGTGGTTTCGGCTTTTTACCATTTATTCAACTGTGTGCTCGGCAGGGAGGTCAACGTAAGTACCAGAATCAAAGTGGAGGCCCGTATAATTTAGGTAAACCTTGGGGGAGTTTAGTGTAATTTATCATAAAACTTAAGATTGATCTATGGAGTGTGACAAAAGAACATATGTTACAATCAACTTTAGCTATTTAAAAAATCTCCTCTAAGTAATTTTTTATTCTTAATCTTTCTTGTTGCGGTTCCATAGCTTCAATCTATAGCCAGCTCGTTAGGAGATTGGTTTCTCGAAAGATATAAGAGAAACAGACTTCATCAATATATTATTAGGATAACTTAACAATCTTTGACGATCGGATTTGAAGTCAACGGCTTCCGAAGCTCCTCAATGATCAAAGTAGAGTCAGTTCAATCCACAACTTTCCACAACCGAGATGTTTGAGAACTGTGAGTAGAGGGTGTAACTCAAATTTCGATATAAAAGTGGCAGGGTAAGTAAAAAATAAACCCAAGATAGAACATGAGTAGAGAGGGAGGGGGAAAATTTTCAGCACAACCGGTGTACCATTTATCTGTTGGAATTGGTAAGGTCTACAGCTCGTAAAAACCTATAGTTTAACTATATATGGTGATAGTATAGGATTGCATCTAGGTACGTACCTTAGTACGTGTTCTGATTAATGAATAGAGAGCCATGGCTACATAGTAATCCACTTGAGTGGGAGACTCAATGGACTGATCCCATGTAACCTAAATATATTCGCATCTCTAACTAAGTTTGGTCGCCCTATCAGGATAAGCTGTTAGGATAACAGAGCGTATGTGTCTCTACCATGATCATTACCAGGCACAATGTCTGTGGCTGAACAGAACCAATACGGTGCACAGATTGGTGAGCAGACACCGGTGCACTAAGACATGTTTCTGCTTAGGGTAAAACGGTCATAAACCCTGAGGAACCATGTCTGGTGGACTAACCAATTATGTGGTGTTTTGGTGAACCAATGTGTGAGGGTCCAGTTACTTTACCCAAAACCACGGTGTACTGGGTTACCCGACTGGCGTCGTATCAGCGTGCCACTCTTGCAGGCTATCCACACCCTTAACAGGAGGTGCGTTCCTTGGTCTGACCTACGTCGTATTAAACCCTGGCCAGATAGTCATCAGTTGGACTATTGACTAGATTTGGTTACTCGGCAAAGTAAACAGAGGTACAATGTATGTGGTCAACTTAGAAGGAACCGAGTCATATGAGCACTCGAGTCTGACGATATTCTCCACTGCTCGAGTTGCATCATGGCACCATGTAACACCTGTGTTGTTAAATTTGGGAATAATAAAAGTCTGTCTTGGGTATTTTCGTCATTCTTAGTCAGACTTTTTCTCTGGACTTGTTCTGAAAGAATAAGCCATAAATCCATGAAATATTTTATGTTCACTTTCTCTATGGCTTCGAACACATTGCAATGGTGCGTCCTGTGCAGTAATCGGGTGTATGCGCAGCAAGTTTCGATAGTTATACCCTAGATTATCGATAAATTAGCCGACATTCGACATTGTTTTATTTAATACGTTGGGTGGGGATCTGAGAGATCTTGTCAACGAGCCTGAGCTGGGGTCGATCTGATACCCGAGTGATGAGTAATTGCTATTTTAAATTTTAGAGTATTTTCTTCTTTTTGGGAGATCTAAAAGTTAGAAAAATATATATCAAGTGCCGATGCGTTCATGTCGACGAGAGCTTTACAACGAATCCTCTTAGGCCCAATTATGATATCCAATTTGTGAGTTATGGCTAATTATCCTTTTCAACCCGGTAGGTATACGAATCACACCCGGGTTCCTACCAAGATCACTTCAGATCGCAGGACCGAGCCTGACCATCCCTAGGACCTTTCTCCTAACCTTGTAGCTGGATTTAAGTTTCATAGATCTCTCTCCTCTGAATTTAAAACTTTAATTTTGGATGGAGAGTAAAGAGAAGAATTATGGTGATAAAATCGGATATTTTCTTCCTTTATTCCGTACTCTTTATTAGGAGTTAAAAGTCATTACAACCTGATAGCCTTAACAACTAGATCTCTCTCTCCGTGACTTAAAATTTTAATTTTGGATGGGAAGAAATGAAAGAGTTAAGATGATAAAACTGAATCTTTAATTGTCTTAGTTCATTCTCTTTATTAGGAGTTAAAAGTCATAACAATCTGATAGCCTTAACAACTAAATCTCTTCTTCCTTTATTCCTTCATCGTTATTATGAATTAAAGGGGTTAACAACCTGATCTCTCAACCCTCTTTACCACCATAACAACCCTTCCCCTTCTTTATGAAGAATCGAGGGATAGAGATAGAGAGAGAGAGCAAACAGATTGAGAGAGAGAGAGAGAACTATAAAGAGAGGAGCAGCGGCCTCGCCTCCTCCCCCGACTCCGGCGAGCATCGAACCAAGGTTAGCCCTTTTCCCTCTCCTCCTCCACACGACCCAACCCGTGCGGCCATCCCTTGTCTTCCCTCACCCGCGACCAATCCGGGTGGAGACATCACCAAAGGCCATCTTAGGCATCCTCGGCAACCTCACAGAAAACACCACCTCCATCACCACCCCTCCTCAATTCCTTAGCCGCGGCCAAACCCGGATTGGGACCACACTGCGGCCATCTCCAATGCCCACTCATGGCCTTGTCAATTGCAGGAGGTGCAAATCCATGCACGTTCCCAGCAGCTCACGGTCGGAAAATAAGTGTCATGGCAATGGGTTCCAAGAGAACCCATTCCTCTATTTTATTTTTGATGGAGAAGAAAGGGACTTGGAAGGGAATTTTTGAATTGTTGTTCAGTTGGGATTATTTGAACCCAAACCCATTAACAACTTAAACCAGACCCGCGAACCAGTTTATTTTGGTTCGGTCACCATTTCTCCGTCCGAACTCGAAAACGGACGAAACTAGCGCCATTACGACCGGCTCGGAAAATCCTACCTATTGTCTATAGTTAGGTATAGTAATTATACTATTTAGTATCCCATTTTACCCATGAGCTCGATTAAGTCATGGCATCGTGGTTTGACCACCGTTTCTCCGTCCGAATTCGGATTCGGACGGAATAAGCGGTATCGTACTCGGAATATCGAGACCTACATGATGAACCCATAGGGTAACTCTAGAAACTATTTTACCTTAGTGACCCTACCATGTGACCGATTTCACTGGTTCTACATGGTTCGACCCGAAACCATCCGATCGAAGTCGGATTCCAGAAAAACTGGAACCATCGGAAAGGGTTCTTCGAGCCTGATTCGATGAATAGATTTAGCTTTTGATTACTTGATCGCAACCTATCCTAAATCACATTCGGTCAAACTATAGTTGACCTACCAAATCAATTGCCTATACAACTTTATTCAAATCCTAATACAAAGTCTTAGATCGTTTTACGGTGCAAGTTGGGTAAGGAAAACCCGATCACGCACAATGCTATCCCATTAACCACATCGATTTTCGTGTTTATGACACGATAGCTACATCCAGTCCCCATACAAATAAATTTGAAATCTCTGCTTTTACCATATTAGTAACGTATGGATGCATGCAACTTACCAGTTCGTACCGGGACGATCCAACCGTGGACGGAGCAGAGGCCAGAGACGGGAGTTCGGGCACGTCGACCAGGTGACACAGCACACTTTCTTTAATAATTAATAATACCAATATAAAAATTAAGGGTAGGTGTCCATAACACTGCATGCGGGCCCACCGGGCGTCGTCGCATGTGGTCGAGTGGACCCCGCCTTGCATGCGGAGTCGCGAGTCCGGCGACGCATGCATAAAAGGTTAATAATTTAATAATAACTATTCTATTGTTTGCATGGACACCATAGGTAGGTATTCCATTAAAATAAGTAAATAAATGAGTAAAGAATTATCGGGACCCACCCTCCTGAGAGGAGCATGGTAACCCTAGTAAATGGATTTTGGGCGAGTACTTTATTATATTTAATTATGATGCTGGGTTGTGAGTTGGTACGAATCCCGAGGTAATCCATCGAATATGATTAATCACTGTATAGTTCCTTCAATGCCATGTGATGTGTTAATTGTTGAAAATCTACCTGGTTAGAGTGTAGGGACCCCGTGCGCGCAAGGGCCGTGAACCACCCTGCGCGTACAGCCGAAGTTAAGTAGGTTAGGGGTCACGGGCAACGGTTGTGGTAAAGCCAATAGGTGGTGCCCTCGAGTAGGGATTGGCCTATCAACCCTGTCCCGGGGAGTTAAAGTCCTCATAGTAAAGCAAGTTGGGCGGTAGAGCTCCACCGTGAAAGACGAGAAACCCCTTATGATCATCTGGGTGATTGGTGCATGGTGTTGGTGGATGCACGGTGAGAGAGTTGGCCCTCTATATCGAAATAAAAGGCCCGATGGTAATGCCCGACCGGGGGCAGGTTGAACAAATATCCAGGGTTCACATCTGAGTGTGTGTTTATCTTTATTAAATTAGAATTATATGATTGTTTACACGATGACCTAGTGACAGTATGATTTGCATGTGAATGTAGAAATTGCATGGACATATAGGACATGATTGAGAACATAATTTGACAATTAGGTTAATTAGTAAATTATCTTAAAATATAAGCATTGTTAATTATTAAAACTGTTAGCTTGTCACTAGCCATTTATTTGGCTAATCTCCCAAATGTATTTTTGGGGGCTACTCATTCCCACGAGTAGACTCTCCTACAGGAACGGAGGCACAGGAGCAGCAATAGGAGTCCAGCAGTTAGTTTAGGGTAGCAGCTTGTCTTTCTAGTATGTCAATCTTAGCATTCGATGTAATCGAACTGGATTGGAATAATAATTTTATTATTAGTTAGCTAGTCTGATAAGTGGTAATGTGCTAGTTGAACCTTTTGGGTAGGCCTCTCCTCATGGCCCCAAGCATAGGTTAGATCACAATAAAAATATAAAAGGAATAATTGACCTAATTTGGCAAGCCAGTAGATAAGACCACCAGACCGATGTACTGAATGTTAGGGAGTAGGTAAGATACTTGGCTCGCCTTCGGAGGCTTGAGCCTCGTGCTCCTTCAGAGGATCTTCTTTCAGTAGGTAGTGACACCGTTAGGTCGCACATACTGAGAGGATACCCCTTTTGAAGGTCGAGCCTGATTTAATATTTTATCCCTGTTGATTTTCTAAATTGAATAAAAATATTTTCAAGTTTCAAAATATCATCTTTTGTTTCTTTCCCTTATTTCCTTTCCATGTGTGTGAGCGTAGAAGGAGCCCAGTGAGAATCCCAATCGGCATAGTTATATGATTTGATCCCAAAAACCACTTTTTCTCACCTCACACCCCAGGAATCGGTCTTCAGATTTCTGGGGTGTGACAGCTGGTATCAGAGCCTAGGGATATGTTCCTAGGGGTTAGTCTCTAGTATTATAAGTCTAGAGTTTTCGCAGTTGGTTAGTGGATGGTTGACGTTTGGACTATCTTTCCATTTCAGATGGCGGGCACTAGGAGTGGAAATGGTGCGAACAACGGAGCAGGATCGTGCTCTGTGTCTGATAGTACGACGAGGATGATGGAAATGCTCTAGGGGATGGCCACGATGGTCCAACAACAGCAGGCTGCTATTGCGCAGCAACAGACGGCTGCTCAGTAGTAGGCCGAGCTAGCGCAAGCTGCTCTTGCCCAGGCCCAAGCTCGTCAGCTGGCCGAGGGTGAGCGACAGGGGAAACTACTGAAGGATTTCAAGGCGATGGAACCACCGAGCTTCAAGGGTGAGCCAGACCCCTTAGAGGCCGATCGATGGTTCCAGCAGATCAAGAAGATTCTGAGCGCGTTAGGCATCACCGATGATAGAAGAGTGATCTATGCCTTATACCAGTTTGAGGCTGAGGCAGACTTCTGGTGGCAGACAGTCCAGCGCACCAGAACAGCAGATCGAGGGGCAATCACGTGGCAGGAGTTCAAGGAACTATTTCAGAAGAAGTTCTTTCCGGTTACCGTGCATAACCGGATAGAGATGGAGTTTCTAGTGCTCTATCAGGGGTCTCGTACTGTGACACAGTATGAGGCCAAGTTCTCCGAGCTAGCGAGGTATGCTCCACACCAGGTAGCGACCGACGGTAGGAGGGCCTTGCGTTTTGAGCATGGTTTGAATCCAGCGGTCAGAGGCAGGGTTACCCCTTTCTTGGGGCAATCTTACGAGGAGTTGGTCAACCGGTCCCTAGCAGTGGAGCAAGAGTTGAAGGAATCACGTGCTATCCTGGAGAAGCGGGGTGGCAACAGTCGTAACGGTCCACCGACTCATAAGAGGTTTAGGCCTATGGAGACTCAACCCCCGTCGCGCTAGCCTCAGTACTTTCGTGGTCCTCCAACTCTTGGACCCCAGCGATGCGGATGTTTCCAATGTGGTTCTTTGGAGCATCTGAAGTGGAACTGCCCACAGCTTCGTCGACAGCCTCTCCTACCTGCTCCACCCCAGAGGCCTGCTCTGCCGCCACCACCTGTGCAGCAGCAGAGGCCTCCACAGGGAGCTCAGCAACAACAATGTCCTCCCTATCCACAGCAGCAGAGACCTTTCCCTCGTCAGGGCGGAGAAGGCAACCAGGCTCAAGGAAGGGCATATATGCTAGTCGGTCAAGACCCAGAGGCTTCTGGGGGAGCGATCGAAGGTAACCCTAAACTTAAAATTTCTATTCGCAGTAGTAATTATGTAGTTGTCTTCGCTATTAGTGTTGACTTATTAGAACTGGTAGTGAATGGTAGCTAGATTAGTATCTTACGTGTTTCCGATAACGCTAGGTACCCTTCTTGTCTTTTTGACCCTTGCTTTCGTTCATTTCGAAAGCGGGTCTACTCACTCCTATATCGTCCCTAGTTTGTCAAGACTTTGGGACTGGAGTCGGTTCCACTGGGTCATACTCTGTCGGTGTTTTCACCGCTCGGGTAAGTACCGATGTGGACCGAATATGCCGGGATTGCATCATTCATATTGGAGACCGAGAGCTCTCGGCAAACCTTATCATCCTGGCCTTAGGAGGAGTAGATGTACTGCTTGGGATGGATTGGATGTCAGCCTATCACGTCAACCTCGATTGCTTCACTAAGAAAGTCATATTCTCACCTCTGGGGAGCGAGACGTTCTACTTCATAGGAGACAAACAGAAGATTTTATGTCCGGTACCGCTGCAACAAATTACCCTTAGCTTACTGGCGCAGCTACCAAGCAGAGATAAAGATGGGAAACCAGTGGTGCTACCACCGATGGTTCGTGAGTTTCTAGATGTCTTCCCAGATGAGCTTCTAGGCTTGCCTCCACCTCGGGAAGTTGAGTTTGCTATAGATCTAGTACCGGGAGCAGCACCGGTCTCGATTGCTCCGTACCGGATGGCTCCTGCGGAGCTGAAGGAACTAAAGATCCAGTTGGAGGAGTTGCTTGATAGAGGCTTCATTCGTCCAAGCACATCTCCTTGGGGAGCCCCTGTCCTCTTTGCTCAAAAGAAGGATGGGACAAAGAGGCTTTGCATCGATTATCACAAGCTAAATAGCATCACGATCAAGAACAAGTACCCTTTGCCGCGAATCGAGGACCTCTTTGATCAGTTGAATGGTGCTTGTTATTTCTCGAAGATTGACCTGAGGACCGGATATCACCAGTTGGCTGTGAGAGCGGAGGATATTCCGAAGACGGCGTTTCGGACACGATATGGGCACTATGAGTTTCTGGTCATGCCCTTCGGTCTAACAAACGCCCCTACAGCATTCATGGATCTGATGAACCGAGTCTTCAGCATGTTCCTGGACAGATTCGTTGTGGTATTTGTGGACGATGTCCTCATTTATTCCAAGACGGAGGAAGATCATCGGGAGCACCTGAGTGCTGTGTTGCAGACCCTCAGAGACCACCAACTTTATGCCAAGCTCAGTAAGTGTGAGTTTTGGATGCAGGAGGTGAAATTTCTCGGACATGTTGTCTCGCAGGAAGGTATCTCCGTGGATCCATCGAAGATAGAGGCCGTGATGGACTGGGAGCAGCCGAAGAACGTATTCGAGATCAGGAGTTTCTTGGGGCCAACAGGCTATTATAGACGTTTTGTGGAGGGATTTTCTCGTCTAGCAGCACCTCTCACCCGTCTGACAAAGAAAGGTGTTAGGTTCGAGTGGTCGGAAGATTGTGAGAAGTTTGTGTTGCAGACCCTCAGAGACCACCAACTTTATGCCAAGCTCAGTAAGTGTGAGTTTTGGATGCAGGAGGTGAAATTTCTCGGACATGTTGTCTCGCAGGAAGGTATCTCCGTGGATCCATCGAAGATAGAGGCCGTGATGGACTGGGAGCAGCCGAAGAACGTATTCGAGATCAGGAGTTTCTTGGGGCCAACAGGCTATTATAGACGTTTTGTGGAGGGATTTTCTCGTCTAGCAGCACCTCTCACCCGTCTGACAAAGAAAGGTGTTAGGTTCGAGTGGTCGGAAGATTGTGAGAAGTCCTTCCGGGAGTTGAAGAGGCATCTCACTTCGGCCCCAGTGCTTACGATTCCGGTCAGTGGCAAGGGCTATGTTGTTTTCACCGACGCCTCTCTGATGGGTCTTGGAGCAGTTCTGATGCAAGATGGCAGGGTGGTTGCATACGCCTCGAGGCAGTTGAAGACTCACGAGAAAAACTATCCAACCCATGATTTGGAGTTGGCTGCAGTGGTTTTTGCCTTGAAGATTTGGAGACACTACTTGTACGGTGAGGAGTTCGACATGTATTGCGACCATAAGAGTTTGCAGTATATCGCGAGTCAGAAGTATCTAAACATGCGTCAGAGGAGGTGGATCGAAGTCCTAAAAGACTTCAACTATTCAATCTTTTACCATCTTGGTAAAGCGAATGTTGTTGCAGATGCATTGAGCCGGAAGTCCCGCAGTCAGCTTGCTAGATTGGTGACTGATCGACATGATATTTTGGCCACGATAGAAGGCTTTGATTTGTGGGTTCAATGGGAGTCCTCTCATACCATGTTGCACACCATGCGAGTGCAGCCCAGCCTACTGCAGAAGGTGATTGTAGCACAAAGGTTGGATTTTGAGTTGGAGGAGATTAGAGCACGGTGCAACAGTGGGGAGCCCGTTCCTGACTGATCAGTTGATGTTGATGGAGGTCTGCGGTTCCAGAGGAGGTTGTGCCTCCCTGCTGATGAGGAGGTTCGAGAGGAGGTGTTGTCAGAGGCGCATCGATCCAGATTCTCGGTGCACCCTGGCGGCACCAAGATGTATCATGATTTGAGAAGGCAATTCTGGTGGAAGGGCATGAAGCGTGACATGGCCGCCTTTGTGTCTAGATGTTTGACTTGTCAGCAAGTCAAGGCTGAGCACCAGAGACCGGCTGGATTGCTGCAGCCGCTCCCAGTAGCTGAGTGGAAATGGGAGCACATTATGATGGATTTTGTTTCGGGGTTGCCTTTGACCCGGAACAAACATGACTCAATTTGGGTGATCGTGGACCGACTGACGAAGTCGGCACACTTTCTTCCGGTGCGAACAACGATGACATCCATCGACCGAGCGAAGTTATATGTGAGGAAAATTGTCAAGCTGCACGGAGTTCCAGTTTCCATTGTCTCGGATCGAGATCCTCGGTTTGTTTCTCAATTTTGGGAGAGCCTGCAGACAGCTTTGGGGACGGAGCTTAGTTTTAGCACTGCGTTTCACCCGCAGACGGATGGCCAGTCAGAGCGAACGATTCAGATTTTGGAGGATATGTTGCGGGCTTGCACAGTAGATTTTGGAGGCAGTTGGGAGGAGCACCTACCTCTTATGGAGTTTGCCTACAACAATAGTCACCAAGCTAGCATCGGCATGGCCCCCTATGAGGCTTTGTACGGGAGACTATGTCGGTCACCTCTTTGTTGGGCAGAGGTAGGAGATCGAAGTCTCTTGGGGGCAGAGCTTGTCCAGGAAACGACTGAGAAGATCCAGCTGATTAGAGAACGACTTAGAGCGGCGCAGAGTCGACAGAAGAGCTATGCGGATGTGCGTGACGCCCGTTCGAGTTTACTGTCGGAGACCATGTCTTCCTGAAGGTTTTCCCTCGGCGAGGCATCACCAGATTTGGGAAGAAAGGGAAGTTGGCACCGAGGTTCATAGGTCCTTTCGAGATCTTAGAGAGAGTTGGCGAGGTGGCATATCGTCTGGCACTGCCCCCGCAGCTCTCTAGCGTCCACGGTGTCTTTCACGTGTCAATGCTTCGGAGGTATGAGCTAGACCCATCGCACGTGTTAGATTGGCAGGATCTAACCCTCAGTTCAGACACGTCCTATGAGGAGCGACCTGTTAGGATCTTGGCTAGCGAGGATCGAGTGCTTCATACAAAGACCATCCCCATGGTGAAGGTGCAGTGGCAGCACTGTAGTGAGGAGGAGGCCACTTGGGAAGTGGAGTCCGATATGTTGCGATTGTACCCTGATCTTTTTCATATTTGATTTCGAATTCTAACTAATTTTCGAGGACGAAAATTTCTTTAAGGTGTGTAGGTTGTAACACCTGTGTTGTTAAATTTGGGAATAATAAAAGTCCATCTTGGGTATTTTCGTCATTCTTAGTCAGACTTTTTCTCTGGACTTGTTCTGAAAGAATAAGCCATAAATCCATGAAATATTTTACGTTCACTTTCTCTATGGCTTCGAACACATCACAATGGTGCGTCCTGTGCAGTAATCGGGTGTATGCGCAGCTAGTTTCGATAGTTATACCCTAGAATATCGATAAATTAGCCGACATTCGACATTGTTTTATTTACCACAGAAATTTTGGTAATCGGATCGTAGCAATGCTGGATACGTTGGGTGGGGATCTGAGAGATCTTGTCAACGAGCCTGAGCTGGGGTCGATCCGATACCCGAGTGATGAGTAATTGCTATTTTAAATTTTAGAGTATTTTTTTCTTTTTGGGAGATCTAAAAGTTAGAAAAATATATATCAAGTGCCGATGAGTTCATGTCGATGAGAGCTTTACAACGAATCCTCTTAGGCCCAATTCTGATATCCAATTTGTGAGTTATGGCTAATTATCCTTTTCAACCCGGTAGGTATACGAATCGCACCCGGGCTCCTACCAAGCTCACTTCAGGGCGCGGGACCGAGCCTGACCATCCATAGGACCTTTCTCCTAACCTTGTAGCTAGATTTAAGTTTCATAGATCTCTCTCCTCTGAATTTAAAACTTTAATTTCGGATGGAGAGTAAAGAGAAGAATTATGGTGATAAAATCGGATATTTTCTTCCTTTATTCCCTACTCTTTATTAGGAGTTAAAAGCCATTACAACCTGATAGCCTTAACAACTAGATCTCTCTCTCCGTGACTTAAAATTTTAATTTCGGATGGGAAGAAATGAAAGAGTTAAGATGATAAAACTGAATCTTTAATTGTCTTAGTTCATTCTCTTTATTAGGAGTTTAAAGTCTTAATAATCCGATAGCCTTAACAACCGAATCTGTTTCCTTTATTCCTTCATCGTTATTATGAATTAAAGGGGTTAACAACCTGATCTCTCAACCCTCTGTACCACCATAACAACCCTTCCCCTTCTTTATGAAGAACCGAGAGATAGAGATAGAGAGAGAGAGAGAGCAGACAGATTGAGAGAGAGAGAGAGAACTATAAAGAGAGGAGCAGCGGCCTTGCCTCCTCCCCCGACTCCGGCGAGCATCGAACCAAGGTTAGCCCTTTTCCCTCTCCTCCTCCACATGACCCAACCTGTGCGGTCATCCCTTGTCTTCCCTCACCCGCGACCAATCCGGGTGGAGACATCACCAAAGGCCATCTTAGGCATCCCCGGCAACCTCACAGAAAACACCACCTCCATCACCACCCCTCCTCAATTCCTTAGCCGCAGCCAATCCCGGATTGGGACCACACTGTGGCCATCTCCAATGCCCACTCATGGCCTTGTCAATTGCAGGAGGTGCAAATCCATGCACGTTCCCAGCAGCTCACGGTCGGAAAATAAGTGTCATGGCAATGGGTTCCAAGAGAACCCATTCCTCTGTTTTACTTTTGATGGAGAAGAAAGGGACTTGGAAGGGAATTTTTGAATTGTTGTTAAGTTGGGATTATTTGAACCCAAACCCATTAACAACTTAAACCAGACCCGCGAACCAGTTTATTTTGGTTCGGTCACCATTTCTCCGTCCGAACTCGGAATCAGACGAAACTAGCGCCATTACGACCGGATCGGAAAATCCTACCTCACTACACCAAAACAGACAATTTGTAATGGTCAATTAGTAACGGTTGTTACAAAAAGTGTTACAAATATTTGTAACGCCATATTCCTAACAGTTTTTTTGTGTTACTAAACATATTTATAACAGTTGGCTGCGTTACTAAATCCTGATTTTGGTGTAGTGCCTATTGTCTATAGTTAGGTATAGTAATTATACTATTTAGTATCCCATTTTACCCATGAGCTCGATTAAGTCATGACATCGTGGTTTGACCACCGTTTCTCCGTCCGAATTCGGATTCGGACGGAATAAGTGGTATCGTACTCGGAATATCGAGACCTACATGATGAACCCATAGGGTAACTCTAGAAACTATTTTACCTTAGTGACCCAACCATGTGACCGATTTCACTGGTTCTACATGGTTCGACCCGAAACCATCCGATCGAAGTCGGATTCCAAAAAAACTGGAACCATCGGAAAGGGTTCTTCGAGCCCGATTCGATGAATAGATTTAGCTTTTGATTACTTGATCGCAACCTATCCTAAATCACATTCGGTCAAACTATAGCTGACCTACCAAATCAATTGCCTATGCAACTTTATGCAAATCCTAATACAAAGTCTTAGATCGTTTTACGGTGCAAGTTGGGTAAGGATAACCCGATCACGCACAATGCTATCCCATTAACCACATCGATTTTCATGTTTATGACACGATAGATACATCCAGTCCCCACACAAATAAATTTGAAATCTCTGCTTTTAGCGTATTAGTAACGTATGGATGCATGCTACTTACCAGTTCGTACAGGGACGATCCAACCGTGGACGGAGTAGAGGCCAGAGACGGGAGTTCGGGCACGTCGACCAGGTGACACAGCACACTTTCTTTAATAATTAATAATACCAATATAGAAATTAAGGGTAGGTGTTCATAACACTGCATGCGGGCCCACCGGGCGTCGTCGCATGTGGTCGAGTGGACCTCGCCTTGCACACGGAGTCGCGAGTCCGGCGATGTATGCATAAAAGGTTAATAATTTAATAATGACTATTCTATTATTTGCATGGACACCATAGGTAGGTATTCCATTAAAATGAGTAAATAAATGAGTAAAGAATTATCGGGACCCACCCTCCTGAGAGGAGCGTGGTAACCCTAGTAAATGGATTTTGGGTGAGTACTTTATTATATTTAATTATGATACTGGGTTGTGAGTTGGTGCGAATCCCGAGGTAATCCATCGAATATGATTAATCACTGTATAGTTCCTTCAATGCCATGTGATGTGTTAATTGTTGAAAATCTACCTGGTTAGAGGGTAGGGACCCCGTGCGCGCAAGGGCCGTGAACCACCCTGCGCGTACAGCCGAAGTTAAGTAGGTTAGGGGTCACGGGCAAGGGTTATGGTAAAGCCAATAGGTGGTGCCCTCGAGTAGGGATTGGTCTAGCAACCCTGTATCGGGGAGTTAAAGTCCTCATAGTAAAGCAAGTTGGGCGGTAGAGCTCCACCGTGAAAGACGGAAAACCCCTTATGATCATCTGGGTGATTGGTGCATGGTATTGGTGGATGCACGGCGAGAGAGTTGGCCCTCTATATCGAAATAAAAGGCCCGATGGTAATGCCCGACCGGGGGCAGGTTGAACAAATATCCGGGGTTCACATCTGAGTGTGTGTTTATCTTTATTAAATTAGAATTGTATGATTGTTTACACGATGGCCTAGTGACAGTAGGATTTGCATGTGAATGTAGAAATTGCATGGACAAATGGGACGTGATTGAGAACATAATTTGACAATTAGGTTAATTAGTAAATTATCTTAAAATACATGCATTGTTAATTATTAAAACTGTTAGCTTGTCACTAGCCATTTATTTGGCTAATCTCCCAAATGTATTTTTGGGGGCTACTCATTCCCACGAGTAGACTCTCCTGCAGGAACAGAGGCACAGGAGCAGCAATAGGAGTCCAACAGTTAGTTTAGGGTAGCAGCTTGTCTTTCTAGTATGTCAATCTTAGCATTCGATGTAATCGAACTGGATTGGAATAATAATTTTATTATTAGTTAGCTAGTCTGATAAGTGGTAATGTGCCAGCTGAACCTTTTGGGTAGGCCTCTCCTCAAGACCCCAAGCATAGGTTAGATCACAATGAAAATATAAAAAGAATAATTGACCTAATTTGGCAAGCCAGTAGATAAGACGACCAGACCGATGTACTGAGTGTTAGGGAGTGGGTAAGATACTTGGCTCGCCTTCGGAGGCTTGAGCCTCGTGCTCCTTCAGAGGATCTTCTTTCAGTAAGTAGTGACACCGTTAGGTCGCACATACTGAGAGGATACCCCTTTTGAAGGTCGAGCCTGATTTAATATTTTATCCCTGTTGATTTTCTAAATTGAATAAAAATATTTTCAAGTTTCAAAATATCATCTCTTGTTTCTTTCCCTTATTTCCTTTTCATGTGTGTGAGCGTAGAAGGAGCCCAGTGAGAATCCCAATCGGCATAGTTAATTGATTTGATCCCAAAAACCACTTTTTCTCACCTCACACCCCAGGAATCGGTCTTCAGATTTCTGGGGCGTGACACACCAAGTGGAGGGACATCGGGTTTACCATACTAAGCGGAGAGCAGGGGTATGCAAGAGAACATAGTAAGTCCAAGGGAATTGGAGTGCAGCCTGCGTCGCACTATGGGTGGCTACACAGGTTAACTCAAACTCAGATGATCGATGGTACACTCAGATAGTGTATCGATCAAGTCTAAGTTAGAAGCCATGAACCATGGTCTCTGAATGTTTCACCTTATCCACATGATGTACAGTTCTTGAACCATCTCCTCGATTCACAGGATGCAGTTAGAAGAAGTAATAAGTCCAATCCTAATAACCCTATGCTCAGTGTGTGTATCGCACTAGTGCACGGTAGATGCGTAGGTGTGTGTGTGCACTAGGGAAAATCCTAGAGTGGTACAGAGACACACGCAGTCATCTCCTTACCTTAGTGGGCTTCATTATACGGGTGTGATGCACCAGTTCGTATTGCGAGTTGACTGGTTAACTTCGCTAGGGACACCCTAGGTGTTTACTAAGGGCACCCCAGTGATAGTGAAATCACTAGTCATAACCCACGTAGGTGCACCATGCGAGTTTCCAAGCGAGAGGGGCAACCAACTAGTAGCATGGAGGTATTTTGGGAAACTAACATATCACCATGTGCTAGGTTGGCCACCCCTAGTACATGGGGACACCCATGGGCCGCCCCCTTCCTAGCTTCTAGGAGTTGCTAGCAAACTTCAAGGAGTTGGGGACTAAATTCAAGGGGATTGACTTTAAGGGCTGGCCACACATGACAATATAGGGCCGGCCTATTCGCTTACGCAAGGACAGAGACATACAAGGGGGGCCGGCCATAACTTGCTTACGCAAGGTGTAGGGGCCGGCCTCTAGAAGGATGAGGGGAGGGGGGGCCAGCCTTAAGGTGATGAACCCTAGCCATCATCTCATCCTCTTCTTCTCCTCTCTCATCTCCCTCGTGTGTGCGCATGGGTTCGGATGCGTCTCTTCTTCCTCGCGTGATGAATCAAAGACGGAGAAGGCTCGTCGCATGGAGGCACTCAGAGATCCATCAACGAGATACCGTGCATCGTGCGAGATCGGGTGAACTCGAAGGCGCTTCCCATAATCTTTTGCTGTCTAGATTTTGCACAGAAGATCAATGGTGTTTTTGTGATTGTGGGAGATACAAAACTCCAAATAACCTCAAACTACTTGCAAAAGTTGCGTATTGAAGTTCTATAAGTGCAGTCCAAATTTCAGCCCAATCGGAGTTCGGAGTGAAACGTTATGGCCGTTGCACCAAATGCATATCGAGCAGATCCGAGGCTGTCTCCATCGACAAAGAAGAAATTTGTCGCGGTGAAAGAATCCGCACGGAGGTATGACTTCTAACTTGTAGATCTAGTGTAGATATAACATGCATGCATGCTAGATTGTTCTCGTCGCTAGATTGACGTTAGGGGGTCGCGTCTTTGCCATGCTAGATTCATACATGCATGTGTAGATCGTTTCGATGAAAATTTTGATATGTAACGCACACCGCTCACGGTCTTTAGACCTTCACTTTGCTTCCGTTGCAGGCCTCTACCATGAGATTATTTCTAACAACATCCGCGAGGCCCACTGCAGTTCAAGAGACATGGGATATGAGGCCCAGCACATAGGGGTAGTGGCCCCCAGCACTCAATGCGTGCTGATAGGCTCTGAGGGTAGTGGCCTAGTGGTGGAGCCAAGAATTCACCCTTGTGGGGGCATAAATTCTAAGAGAGAGATATAGAGACTAGGGTTCATGGCTCGGGTAATCGATTGGCCGGGGGTAAGGAATAGGCCGCCATCTCCGACTGTGATTTTTGGACAGAGAAGACACGGATGGAAGTCCGATGATCCGAGAATAACCGTGCGATACAGCCCGTGTGCGAGACTACGATCTGCGAGCACTACAAACTTGTGAGGTGCGGATGTGGGACAAAAGAGATGAATTAGTTTTTTTTTTTTATTAAATTACACTTTACCCCCCCCTCTGAAGTTTAGCTAAAAAACACTTAATCCCCCTATAGTTTATTTTGTTCCAAATTGCTCCCTAAAGTTTGAAAATTTTAGCACAACACCCCCTTTTGTCAACTACTTATTTTCCCCTTTGGTGGTTTTTATCTGATCAAAACAAAAATGAAGGGGGGAAAATGTAACACTTCAACTATAGGGTGGTTATGTGTTTTTGAGCTAAACTTCACGAGGGCAAGTGTAATTTACCCTCTTTGAATTCTCAGTGGGGGCACTTACCCCCACTAGGTCTTAGTTATCTCTGCCAATAGTGGACCAAGTGCCCCCACTGGGCCTTAGTTGGCTCCGCCAGTAGTGGTCCCCACAGTTGTATTGGGGGGGGGGGGGGGAGAGAGAGAGAGAGAGAGAGAGAGAGAGAGAGAGAGAGAGAGAGAGAGAGAGAGGGTGCAGTGGGGAGCACGTCAATGGGCACGCCAGTGAAATACGTGATGAAGAGGGTTTTGTGGGGGATGACACTGTTTTTTTACTCTTTTACCCATCTTAAATCATAAAAACCCAACTACATTTATTGCCCTTTTGCCATATCTAGTGGGGGCCACACTTTTACATGCAGCGTAAAAAAAGGATAGCGAGAGGAGGGGTTTTTTCCCAACATATATTGTAGTATAGATAGTGCCAACCATACAACTAACTGCAGTCTGCTCTTTTTTTAAGGGGTTATTAGTCTAAGGCCCTTCTACAAACCATGTATTAAAATAAACCCTTATGTTTGCTGCTCCCTCACCCTTTTTTTTAGATGGCCATTTTTCCCTATAGTATCTTGTACAGTGAGAAGCCGCTGTACAATTTACTTATTTAACATGTGTTGTAAAGTGAAATCTTCAATAATAGATCCAAACATTGTAGCTGAAATAATAGATTGAAAACAATGTAGTTACTACAATGATTTTACTATAGCAGCTACAGTGAAATCACTATAGCAATAATGATTCGGCCTATAATATCAATTCGGTCAGTAGAGAATCAATTCATTATTACAGTGATTTTCACTGTAGCAGCTAAATTGATACTCCACTGCCCAAATTGATACTCCAGAATTAATCTTGAGTGTCAATTTGGGTTAGCAAAGTATCAATTTGGTTGCTGCAATGATTTCATTGTAGCAACTGATTGATATCGATATAACATGGCACGACGGTATTGTGTTGAGTAGGACAAAAAAAACCCTCTTAGCCGTTCGATTTTATGCAAATACTAGTAAGAAACCCGGGCAATGCCTGAATGTGCTTGATGCATGCCATTTGACAAAAACAACATCACAACTGTTCGAAGAAGTGTGAAATCTGAAGCGAGTGTGATTCACTTGTTAGAGAGAGAGAGAGAGAGAGAGAGAGAGAGAGAGAGAGAGAGAGAGAGAGAGAGAGAGAAATTAACATCAAATGACCATTAAATATCATTGAATGAAAATTTATCATCTTTATGGTAGGTTTTTAAATGGACTTAAAAGAGTGCCTCGTTCACACACGGAAGAATAATTCTAGCTCTTTAAAAGACGTCCACGTGTCACAACACGGGAGAGAGGCTTTCATTTTAGTTTAGATTTATATAAATCACAGCTATCTGTTGACCCAAATCGACTGACTATCTAATAAATGGCCCCAAATCCTCAATCATACTACCCAAAATCAGGTCGGTAATAAATGCTGGAATCCTCTTCTCCATCCAAATCGGTTATTCCGATTTCGAGCCATCCCTCTCTCTTATAAATCCTATTAAAAACATACTTAAAAGATGATAAATACCTATTCAATGACATTTAATGGCTATTTGATGTTAATTGCTATGTTTTTTGGAAGGTTAATTAGTGTTTTCTCTCTCTCTAACAAGTAAATCACACCTCGAAGGCAGCCGCGGTCGTTGAAGGCGGCCATCCGAGTATTGATGGGCACATACATTTACTAGTTTGATACAGTGCAATCACTGTACAAACACTATTGGCTCTATTGCACAAGAGGTAATGAAAGGGACATATTTGTCATTTGATAGGGGTTTAGAGAACTAATAAATGTTTAACATAAAACTCTCTTTTCGGGAGGGATTTGAGATCAAAGGAACATATTAGATGTAGTGTGTTAGTATTCTATTAGTCCCACCTCGGTTGTGGTAACATAATGGTGTGCGTACTCTCTCTATATAAAGAGAGGTAGTCTTATGTAATGAAACGTGAGTTCAATGAGATAATACAAGGAGATTTTCTCCCCAATCCTATTCTCTCTCCCCCTCTCTTCGTAACATGGTATCAGAGCCAACCCTCTTGGCCTAGGGTTCGACGCTCTCCTCTCCGGCCTCGGCCTCCTCGGTCGTCGTCGACGACATCGAGGAGGCCGGGAACAGTAAAATTTATTTATTTATTCCTGTTTCTCCCCTGTGCGAACGCCGATGAAGGTTACCGCGTCTGGCGTCTCACCCGCGC
Organism: Chamaelirium japonicum; assembly: GCA_947650365.1. Lineage (NCBI taxonomy): Eukaryota > Viridiplantae > Streptophyta > Magnoliopsida > Liliales > Melanthiaceae > Chamaelirium > Chamaelirium japonicum. Next base: position 67,261,099 of record OX393556.1, read on the forward strand.
ACTGCATCTGCCGGAAGATATCCAGTGCACAGTCCCCACGGCCATGCATGGCGAGCCCCGCAATGATGGTCGTCCAGGTTACGGTGCTTCTCTGTGGCATCGCTTGGAAGATCCGTTGTGCTTCTTCGATGTCGCCGCACTTCACGTACACGCTGACAATGCAACCACCATGGTCACCTGGTCGGGGCTCACGCGGGCTCTCCTCATCTCGTGAAACAGAGCCAGCGCCGGCCGCCGGCCCTGCGCCAGCCGGATCTGCCGCGCTGGCCCTGCACACGTCTGCCGCGCCCGCCGGCCCGCTTGAAGACCCCGCGCCGGCCCTGAGCCCACGCCGAGCCCTGCGCCGCCCGGTTCTGTCACACCGGCGCTCCGATTTCCTCTCTCGTCTCCGGATCTCTCGCTCTCTCCCGGACTTCTCTCTCTCCGATCCGATCTTCTCTCCTTTCTCTCCTCCATTCTCTATCTCTTTCCATTCTCTCTCTCTCTTTCCGATCCGATCTCCTCTCTTTATTAAATCTCTCTCTCTCTCTCTCTCTCTCTCTCTCTCTCTCTCTCTCTCTCTTCCTTTTCTGAAACGAGTCGGCCGAGCGACACTCTCCCTAAAATCCGGCTGACCCTTTTGAAACCCAATCACAGCCGTCCATGCATCCACTCTCCCTCTCTCCCAAAATCCGATCCCTTTGAAACCGATCACAGCCTACCTCTTTTATTCCCCTTCTCTCTATAGCTGTTCACAGCCATCCGATTTGCATCGGATGGCTGTGCACCTGTGCTTTACACCGGACTGTCGGCTATGATCTGTTGCATCGGATGGCTCTACACCCGTATTCGACCCGGCACGGCCCTCGCACCCGATCCGACCCTCTTTCACCTGGCCCTTTGCGCCGCTTGGATCTTGTGCTCATAGCATCTCGCCACCCGATCCGGCCCTTCCGTACGTGGCCGGCTCTTCGCATTTTCGCCTTGCGCTCTGATCTGTTGTGCTCTCTCTACGGCTCTGCGCTCGAGCTACCGCTCCTCCTTCCGTTCAAGCCCGCGCCTATGTCTTGCTGGCTGCTAGAGCCCTAAGCCGTTTGATCCGGCCACCTTAGCGTCCCGCGCCCGCCGTCCGCTGTACCTTGAGCTTTGTCAGCCCGCCTTGCACCCTATGCCCTTGCGCTTTGTCGATTCGCCTGCCCCATCGCCTCGCTCTGTGCCCTTGCACCTTGGTATTTTTGCGCTCTGCGCCCTATCGATCCGCCTTTGCACCTTTAGATCCTCTCTAGTTCCGGTCACGCTTGTTTTGTGCCGGCTTTTGGATCCTTTCTCGTTCCGGTCACACTTGTTTTGTGCCGGCTTTTGGATCCTCTCTCATTCCGGTCACACTTGTCTTGTGCCGGCTTTTAGATCCTCTCTAGTTCCGGTCACACTTATTTTGTGCCGGTTTTTGGATCCTTTCTCATTCCGGTCACACTTGTCTTGTGCCGGCTTTTAGATCCTCTCTAGTTCAGGTCACACTTGTTTTGTGCCGGCTTTTGGATCTTTTCTCGTTCCGGTCACACTTGTCTTGTGTCGGCTTTTGATCCTCTCTAGTTCCGGTCACACTTGTTTTGTGCCAGCTTTTTGGATCCTTCTTGTTCCGGTCACACTTGTCTTGTGCCGGCTTTTGGATCCACTCTCGTTCCGGTCATTTTTGCGCCGGCTTTCGGATCCTCTTCCTTTCCTTGGTCATGTGACCCTATCAGAGCTACGACTCTTCATCTTCTCCTTCTTCTTTGTCTATGATGATTGAGATCTTCTAAGAGGTGTCAAGTACTTGCTTCGGCCGGGTGCTTGCCTCTTATGAGGTCTCACACACTCACATCTTTTCTTAACCGCTCTCTCTCATTTCGGCCTCCGTTATTGCCGGCTTCCATCACCGTTGGCTTCCTTCGCTCCGATCCTTTGTGATCATTGCCAATTCCCCCGCTTGACCTGCTTACAGGTTGGCCGGGTTCCTCCGGTTGTCCTGCTTGCAGGTCAATCGGGTTTCCAGGACGACTTGCTTGCAGGTCGCCCTGGCACTATCTTTCCTTTACAGCATAAAAAAAAAAGGGTTATTTGATGTAATTTTTTTTTTCTTTTTTCTTTCTTTCTCCTTCCTTTTATTAAGCAAACTGATGTCGGTTTATACCTTACATCAGTTTGACGGGGGGTATTAGATGTAGTGTGTTAGTATTCTATTAGTCCCATCTCGGTTGTGGTAACATAATGGTGTGCGTACTCTCTCTATATAAAGAGAGGTAGTCTTGTGTAATGAAACGTGAGTTCAATGAGATAATACAAGAAGATTTTCTCCCCAATCCTATTCTCTCTCCCCCTCTCTTCGTAACAGAACACATTGTCAGAACTAAAGCTTAAAACATCTCCTAAAAAGAGGTTTTTTCACTAAGTCTCCATTTTTATAATTATGTTAAAAGAACAAAGTGTTTTCATTTGGGCTGCCAGACATGACACCAATGGCCTCAGTTTTATAAGATTAGTATTGATAGATACAGATAGATTGATGTTAATCTAAAAGATTCTCCTAAGGCTACTTTTATGCATGTTAACCCTCCCTGGAAATTTCCGATGTGAGCCGCACACAGTGGAATCACATATGCACATCAATCATGACAGTCCGATGGATCGTAAAAAGTGACCGAGTGATAAACACTCGTTGAGGGATGCCTGCAAACTCGCACATCAATCGTGACACTTGTTGATCGGTGTGCGCACGGTATTCAATGGTGCGCAACCTGTAGGATTTTCAGCGGACCAACTTTCGTGTTCTTGGGGCATTAGCGAGAGCGAAGGGAGCTGCAAATGAGCGGAGCTTTGGTTTGTTTGAGCTCAACTTGATCAAAAGCGTGGTTCAGGCTTGGCTTGATTAACAATCGAACCGAGGCAGGCTTGGTTCTTTCTGACATCGACTCATTTATCAAAGGAGCCCAAACTCAAGCTTGGGCTTAGCTCGATTAATAATCGATCAAACTCGAACAGATCCTTACTGCTCTCGATTGGAAACTCCGGGCTCGATCAAAGCCTTGGACTAGCACCAAAGGGAGTAATTTTCATATCGTGATGAAACTAGAGGTTTTGATAGATAAAGTGATGAAGAATTAAGAATAAGCAAGTGTACAGATGAGCAGCTAGAGGGGGCCAGTATTTATTGATGCTTGAATTTGAAAACAAGGACACAACAAAACATGGAGATCTAAGTTCTGAGTATCTTGGGCAAATTACAAAAATCTCCATGAACTATGCACCTCACTTCATGTTGGCCCCTCGACATTTTTTGAACAATTTGAACCCTGAACTATGCTTCGTCTGTGTTTATTTAGCCCCCCTCCGTGAACCTTTATTCCGAAAATGCCTTATACTAGTAAGGGTATGTTAAAACATTTCAAAATCTTTTGAGTCTTGTTTGAATTTAACAAGGATATTTTTCGGGATAAAAGGTTGATCGAGGGGGACTAAATGCAGACGGAGCATAGTTCAGGTTCAAACTAATCAATTATCACTTTCACCCCCTCAAGTTTAAAACCGACAAATACCCCCCCCTGCAGTTTCTATTTCCTTGCACAAGACCCCCTTTGGAGGGGGGTGAAAATAATATGTTCAAACTATAGGCAGGCATTTGTAGGATTTTAAACATGAGGGGGTGCAAGTGATAATCAGTCAAACTACAGGGGGTCTATGTGTAATTTACCCTAAATTAATAGCATTTGGAAAGATTTGCTTCAGATGTGTATGGGAATTTAAGAGCAAAGACTTGCCCAAAAAAAAAACCACACACAACCCTCGACAGAACAGAAGATTTGAAAGGATAACATTACCAAATCAGACAGCCACAAGTTATCAGCTAATAGGCCCTCAAAATGTTGCTCTCATTCTCAGTAATAAAAGTTCTTTCAAAAAAATTAGGCCCAAATTACACAGCCTGGTGCTAGCAGAACCAGTTCCACATTGTAAGGCTTACAAAAACAGAACAATATTAAAACATGGCAAAGTACAGCACACATCCACTGTTATCTTGCGACGCTCGAATCCGAGACCTTCGTCTCGCATGAAGCCTCTTCCAGCATGTCAAGAAATCCTTTGCGTGCTGTCTTTTGAAAGACGGAGGCATCAAGCTGCAGCCCACTTGAAGAGGCTGCTTCGAATCTAATCCACAATTCTTTCTTGAGTGTGCTTTCCCCGGCCTGCTTACCTTTCCGAACCGTGCTTTCGAAGACCTTCGGCATGGGAGTAGCAAGCAAAGCCCCATTACTAGGTGCAGGAACCACCCTTCCATCTGACGGCTCCATCAGAGTACAGGTCTTCGGGGGTGACAGGAACCAGTCTAGAGTCTCGTCTAAATCTTTCCTTCGACTCGTAAAGTTATGAGTCGGCTGCAACCCAAAGAGCTCCCGGTACCTTGAAGCCAAACTCAACGAAACTTCACCGCTGCTGAGGTTGTCAGAAGCCCTATGGTCATTCTCTTGAGTTGGTTTTTGATCGTCTCTACCGTCATGCTGAAAGGACTCGGATATTGGATTAGCCAACGTGCAACACTTTGGTGATGAGGTCTTCAATGATGGAGTCGGACGGCATATCGAGTTTTTCCCGCTCTCATGATCACATGCTTCCGTAGTACATGGCTCTGAAGCAATACTTGGTGCCAGCTGGACATCAACTCTTTCCACCAAATCAGCAGAAGCACCTTCCGGAATCATTAATGGAGGCGATTTGAGAGTCATGCGAGGACGATCTTTATCTTTGAAAATTCCAGTCATGAATTTGGACGGTGATATCTTTAATTTGGGCAATGGAGTCAGCAGAAACAGTTGTTTTCCCCTCTCAACAGTACAGGTACCAGCACGCCAGGAGACAAGGGGTGAAGGAGAGACTATCAAGTCCAACTGAGGCTCGCCTTTGTCGCCGAGAGCAGCATTCCCTTCCCCATTTGCACCAGGAAAACAATTAGCCTCTTCAGACTGACCCAAATGATTTTCAGGTGCTACGGATGAACCACAAAATGCTTGTTGGAGCCTTGGAACCCATGGCTGAATGGAGAAAAGGAAAATCAGTTATGCATCCATGGTCAAAAAATTTAGGGTAAGATGTTTTAATCCCATGACCTCAGAGTTGTAAGTTTCCTTAAACCACCACGATATAGGGGATTTGTTAGCAACCGAAGGCAAGACAAATACCTTCAAAGATGCATGCATATCGGACAGGACATGCCTGAAGGACTTGATATCTTGACTCCCCGTTTTGCTTGTTGTTTTATATTCAAAGGCTTGGACAACCAACTCATCAATCTGTTAAAGAATAGAATTTATAAACAATTGCATATAAAGGAGACAAAAGTACATGTAAAGCTAGAGTTCAGATGATAGAATAGCAACGTACAAGAATTGATCAAACCTTATGAACCATTAATAGTACACCATTAACAAAAAGGAAATAGTATCAAGTAGTAAGAACTATGTTAAACAAGAGAAATCATAACAATATATAGCGGAGAGAAGAAACTAGTCTAGAATTCTATACCTTGCAAACACTAGTGCTCTCAATCAAGGTACAAAATCTCGCGATATTTCGCGAAATATCGCGAAATATCTCGGTTTTCCCAGACCTCGGCACGAAATGTCTACTGCGATATCAAACTGTTAATGTACATATAGATGGGTTGGGTTTACTGTACAGTCGGGTCGGATCGTATAGTGATACATGTACATATATTGGGCTTGAGTCCCTCAATGGAATGCATTCTATTCCTCTCTAAACCCTAGCCGTCATCTCCTAACATGGTATCAGAGCTCTAGGGTTTCTCGCGCGACGACGGCGACGACGGCACCAACCTCCGGCTTCTCCTTCACCCCGGCAGCACCCCGGCACCACCTCCGGCTTCTCCTTCCCCCCGGCAGCACCTTTGCCCACTCCAGCCCCCTTCCTCAGCCACGACAGCCCCCTCCGCCCCCTCCCTCTGCCCCGACAGCCCTCCTCCGCCCCCCTTTCCTCTGCCCCGACAGCCCCGTCAGCCCCTCCGCCCCCCTCATCTGCCCCGACAGCCCCCTCCGCCCCCTTCCTCTGCCCAGCCAGCCCCACCCGCCCCCTCCCTCTGCCCCGCCAGCAACACCCGCCCCCCTCATCTGCTCCGACAGCCCCTCCGCCCCCCTCATCTGCCCCGACAGCCCCCTCCGCCCCCTTCCTCTGCCCCGCCATCCCCACCCGCCCCCTCCCTCTGCCCCGACAGCCCTTTCCACCCCCTTTCTCTGCCTCGACAGCCCCCTCCGACCCTTCCTCTGCCCCGACAGCCCCCTCCGACCCGACGTCCCCATCACCCGCACACCTACTCCCGGTTCCCCTCTCCTTTGAGCCTCCTCCATGGCTTCTCCTGCCGTGCCGTCCGTCGTTGCGATCTCTCCACCGCTGAAGGCGGTCGCCTTTCAGCTGGCATCGGCCAGCGACCGGCCTGATTGGTCACTCACCGTCGAAGCTGCGCTCTCCAGTCGTGATCTGTGGGGTCACTTCACCGGCGATGATCCTCCTCCAGCTGACTACTCCGGTTCCTCCTCTGTCACCAGCAGTGCCGCGTCTTCTGTTACGACTGCTACCACGGCGACCACGGTTGCTGCTCTTACGTGGCGCCGCCACGATCAGGCCATCAGGGCGTACCTTCTGGACTCTGTTGCTCGTCCGCTCCTTGCTCCCATCGGCCGCCTTCCTACAGCGCGCGCGATGTGGGATATCTCCGGGACCGATTTCTCCCGCGCGGCGGCGCACGCCGGCATCAGCTCATCTGTGACTCGCAGTCTGCCCGTCAGGGGGAGCGCACTATTCAGGACTTCTTCAGTCAGATGAGTGCCTACTGGCATGAGCTAGACTCACTGATCCCGGAGCGGTGTGCCTGCCCCCGCTCCCGGGATTTCCAGCGCTACCTCGATGAGGGCCACCTGCACCAGTTCCTGGCAGCGCTTCGGCCGGACTTTGCTCTCATAGCTGCCCAGCTCCTGCACCGTGAGCCACTCCCTCGGCTAGAGGATGCTCTACTAGCCTTGGTCGACGAGGAGACCCGCCTTCAGACTCAAGACGCTCGTCCTCCTCCACTTGCTCCTAGCTCCGACACTGTCCTGGCAGTCGGGTTCTCCGATGAGGCTGTCTTCTGTCAATACTGCAAGGAGCTCGGCCACATGAAGCGCGACTGCCCTACACGTCCTCCACGCAACCCCCGCTGGGGTCCGGATGAGAGAGCTCCACGCTGGGCTTCGACTTCCCGCGACGATCGACGCGGCGGTCGAGGTGGACGGAGCCGTGGACGTGGTTCGTCTTCCTTCCACCACTTTGGTGGTACAGCGGCTACTGTAGAGGCCTCGACGCTCCCCACTGCTACTACAGCACCTTCTCAGCCTGAGCCGGACCGTCTTCAAAGCCTCGAGGAGCTCCTTCTTCGCCACCTAGTCTCCACCAGCTCCGCGACTGCGCACGGCTTGTCTGCCACCTATGGTACTACTGCTCCATGGATCTTTGATTCGGGTGCCTCCTGTCACCTTACCTTTGACTCCACTGTCCTCACGGACTATTCTCCCACTACCACCCACCAGGAGGTTCGCACTGCGGATGGGACTCTCGTCCCTATTCCGCAATGTGGCTCCATCACTACCACCTCTGACCCTTCTGGTCGCCTGACCCTACCCTATGCCCATCATGCCCCCCGTCTTAATATTAATCTGATCTCTATCAATTCTCTTTGCGACTCTGGCCTGACTGTCACCTTCACCCCTTCTGTTTGTGTTGTGCAGGATTCGCAGACGGGTCAGAGGATTGGGCTGGGCCGTAGGGCAGGAGGACTTTACCAGTTGGACCATCTCCATGTGTCTTTCGTTGCGTCTGTCATGTCTGTCACCTCTGATGCTGACCTGTGACACAGAAGGTTAGGTCATATATCGAGTGATCGACTCAAAAGCGTATTCCGTTCGGGCGCTTTGGGTCGAGCGTCTTTCTCCCCCCTCTCTGTTTGTACGGGTTGTAGACTGGCAAAGCATCTAGCTCTTCCTTTTTCTGCTAGTGCTTCCCAGTCTGATGCTTTATTTGATTTAGTCCATTCGGACATTTGGGGTCCTGCTCCTGTTGCATCTCTATCGGGTTACATGTATTATGTGTGCTATATCGATGACTATTCTAGGTGCACCTGGGTTTATCTTATGCGTCATCGATCTGAAGTACCTCACATCTTTAGGAGATTCACCACTATGATACACACTCAGTTTGGTCAACGCATCAAGACCTTTCAGTCAGATTGTGCCAAGGAGTATTTCTCCTCTGAGATGCGTGAGATTCTTCAGTCTCACGGCACTCTTCACCAGCAGTCCTGTCCCCACACCCATGAGCAGAACGGCGTTGCCGAACGCAAGCATCGTCATGTCCTTGAGATTGCACGAGCCTTGCTTCTCTCTGCGTCTGTTCCTCACTCCTACTGGGCTGAAGCTGTCATGACGGCTGTCCACCTCATCAATATCACTCCGTCGTCTGCTCTGTCCGGTGCCACCCCATACGAGCGCCTTCACTCCAGCCCACCTGACTACTCTCTTCTTCGCACGTTTGGCTGCACGTGCTTCGTTCTTCTTCCTCCCCATGAGCGCACCAAACTCTCTGCGAGGTCTGTTAGGTGTGTTCACTTGGGGCTCAGTCGGGAGCACAAGGGGTATCGGTGCTACGATCCCTTGGCTCGTCGGATCCGTGTCTCCCGTCACGTCTCCTTTGTTGAGGATGTCCCGTACTTTTCACCTGAGTCTCGGGATCTTTCCTTGCCTCCTGCGTCATCCTCCTCGCCTTCCTCACATCCCTGTTCTACCCCCGCTTTCTGTTGTCCCATCCACGCCTACTCCTTCTCCATCTTCCCCGCCACCTCCACCGCCACCATCACCACCCCTTCCGTCTTCCTCGACACCTCCACCACCACCTGTTACTCGTGTTTATGTTCGTCGGTCTGCAGCTCCTCCTCCAGAGTCGGCTCACACTGGTACTCCCTCGCCTGATGCTGCTGCCCCCTCCTCCCCGGTCGTGGATCTTGCTCCTGTTCGGCGCTACCCAGCGCGCGAACATCACCCTCCTGACAGATATGACTACTCTCCTGACAGGTTTGGCTACTTTGCTTTTCCCTCTGACTCTCCTGACTCTTCTGGCTACTCTGCCAGTGTCTCCTATTCACCCTCCTTTCAGGCTTTTCTTACTGCTATCCACACCCATCGGGAGCCCCAATCGTACCGTGAGGCAGCGTTACATCCAGAGTGGCGGCAGGCCATGTCAGTTAAGCTTGAGGCTTTTCAGCGGACCCAGACCTGGGAGTTGGTGCCTTGTCCCTCCGGGGTGGTGCCTGTTAGCTGCAAGTGGATATTCAAGGTCAAGACTCGACCTGACGGATCCATTGAGCGGCACAAGGCTCGCCTCGTTGCTCGTGGCTTCTCCCAGGAGTATGGGATTGACTACGAGGAGACGTTTGCTCCAGTTGCTCGGATGACTACTGTGCGCACCCTCTTAGCTGTGGCAGCTGCTCGAGGGTGGCCTCTCCATCAGATGGATGTCACCAATGCGTTTCTCCACGGTGATCTCTCCGAGGAAGTCTACATGGCTCCTCCGGGCATTTCAGTTCCCCCAGGGCACGTGTGTCGCTTGCGCCGAGCCATCTATGGGCTCAAGCAGGCCCCTCGTGCCTGGTTTAAGCGATTTCGCAGTGCAGTTCTGGCCGCCGGGTTTGTTGAGCGTCACTCCGACTATGCCTTGTTCACTCGCTCCTCCAGTCAGGGCATTGCAGTTCTTCTCCTCTATGTGGATGATATGATCATCACTGGGGATGACAGTGCCACCATCGCCTCTCTCCAGCGGCACCTCCAGAGTCAGTTTGAGATGAAAGATCTGGGCTCTCTTCGCTACTTTTTGGGCCTTGAGATTGCCCGGTCAGCTCGTGGTCTGTTGGTCTCCCAGCAGAAGTACATCTCCGACATCCTTGCTGATGCTGCTCTTACTGACACACGCACTGCTGATATACCCATGGAGCTCAATTTGAAGCTTCTCGCTATAGATGGTGAGCCGCTCCAGGATGTCTCCCGCTACCAGAGGCTGGTTGGGATGCTCGTCTATCTCACTATGATCCGGCCAGACATTGCCCATGCTGTTGGCATTGTCAGTCAGTTTGTTCAGGCTCCACGGGCAGTACACTATGCAGCTGTTCTTCGGATTATCCGCTACCTCCGGGGCACCATCACTCGTTCACTACTGTTTCCCTCCACCTCTCCGTTGGTGCTGCGTGCCTACTCCGATGCAGATTGGGCAGGAGATGCAGCCACTCGTCGATCTACTACAGGATACTGTGTGTTTCTGGGTGATTCACTGATTTCGTGGCGCAGCAAGAAGCAGGAGTCTGTTGCTCGCTCCAGCACCGAAGCCGAATACAGGGCTATGGCTTCCACCACCGCTGAGATTGTCTGGCTTCGCCGCCTTCTGCTCGACTTGGGAGTGGTGATATCCGGGCCCACCCCTCTCTTCTGTGACAACCGGAGTGCTATTCAGATTGCTAGCAACCCGGTCTTCCATGAGCGAACAAAACATATTGAAGTTGATTGTCATTATGTTCGCCAGGCGTTTCTCGACCACACCATCTCCCTGCCTTTCATTTCCTCATCGGAGCAGACTACTGATTTTCTGACGAAGCCCCTGACGATTGCTCGCTTCCGGCATTTTCTAGGCAAACTCTCGGTTCATGATCCACCGTGAGTTTGAGGGGGAGTGTTAATGTACATATAGATGAGTCGGGTTTACTGTACAGTCGGGTCGGATCGTATAGTGATACATGTACATATATTGGGCTTGAGTCCCTCAATAGAATGCATTCTATTCCTCTCCAAACCCTAGACGTCATCTCCTAACACAAACGAAATGGAAATCACGATATATTGTGATATTTCGCACGATATATTTGTCGACACGAAATATCGCAATATTTCGTGGAAATTTCGAGATATTTCGGGAAATTTCGAGATATTTCGTGGAAATTTCGGGATTTTGGCACTGAAATATTGGGACTGACTGGTTATAAAAGGGGACTGGGGGTTTCGGTTTGAGCAGCTTATTTACATATAATAACATTTATATGTAAATAAGCAAATACCCCCCCATTTGATTTCAATAAAAATATCAAAAAAATCAAAAACCAAGTGAATCAAAAAGTAGGTTTTCAGTTTTATTAGGAGAAAACAGTTTTTTTGTTTTTTCATAAAATTTGTATGTTGAGAAAAGTAGTTAAATCAACTCATTTTTAGCTCAAAAAATTCCACAAGATGTAGAACTACAAGTACATCTAGAAAATCATGGTCCGTCAAAGAAAATTTTGAATGTATAAAAACTTTTCTTTATAAAAACTCATTTTTTCAGACTTAGTAAAAAAACAGTGTTTTGCATTTCAGCATAATTTTTGCACGATTTCAAACTTGCACAACTTTCTTGTTTTAAGTCCATTTTCAAAATCGTTTGAAGCATTAATTTAACAATCAACTAATCTTTATTTTGGAAATATTTTTCTCCACAAAAAAGATTAAAAACCATTTTAAAAACATAGATCAAAACATGACCAAACAAGACTGCACAAGACTCACAGACTCAAATGCAGAATACATGCTTTGTGATACTCTACACCCGTAGATAGGGTATAAATATTATCTGAGTGTTCTAAAACGTGTATCTATACTTAGTTTATGACTATCCAGAGTTTCATTCAAAAATTCCATTAAAAAATCAATATTTCCACCATTTCCATCAAAGCACAATATTTCCACACTGTCGAAATATTTCCACGAAATATTTCCATTTTCCAGGAGGTCGAAATATTGACCGAAATGGAAATTTCGAACCTTGCTCTCAATAACACGACTGAAAATTTAGGGGGTGTTTGGCATGAGGAACAGTTGTTTCGCTTAATCCTCATCCAGAAGAGGGTATTCCCGTTAATAACTATTTCTAATGTGATTTGATGGTTCAACATTCCGGTTAGGGTAGAAACTCACGGAGTGATAAATTCTCGTTCCTATTCCTTCATTCCACAAGAACAAATACTATTGGTTACTTTTAAAATATGGAACTGGGAATAGAAACGGAGGGTTCCAGAATGACGCCGAACACCCCCATAAGTCTGCGCCAGTGTGAAAAACTATGGCAGCACTCAGGATATAGAACACAGTCTTGCCATGGAAATGGACAGAAATCAAATAGCTGTTTCTTTTTAATTCTAATTTTCCCATATTAAATGGAATTTATCAAAATAATTGAAAAATCCTCGAGCTAATAGGCATAAAGAACAACAATATAATGCATTAAAACAAACTGAAGATGTCGATGTATGATGCGTATGTGTGTCAGCCCCAGGACAAGTCACGGCTTTATCCAGCATATCATTAGATTTTTCACATTAAATAAAATTACATGGTTGATTCCTTGCACAATGCCAATATTTATTTTTTTCCTGATATGGTTAGTTCGAAGTCATGATTTCATCTCCATCAAGAACATTTCAAGGCCATCATTGTTTTCAACCGAAAGAAACAATAAAATGCCTTCTTTAGAATTAAATCTATATGACCAGCATGCTAAAAGATAACCACAATCCTACCTAATATTCCTTTTAAAGAAGATAAAATAGGCCAGGTATTCAATCCCATGTTATGTCTCTACTAGATGGGTGTCAATGGCTACGATGCCAAAGCAGAAAATTTGCAAATAACTTCATCATTCTATACTTACCTAAAGAAACTTAAAGAGTATACTATACGAGTTACTATAAATCTTGGTGCAGTGTAAATAATCAGCATAGTCAATAACCATAACCCACAGCTTATCCCAACTTCCAGAGTCATGTTACAAAACCAACTTGTCAAAGAATACATTCTCCATTGGTCAAGAAAGCACTATGATATGTCGTTTTTCCCTCCACTGAAATGCTATATATTGTGAAACATTGTGTAGTCATGATATTTCGCGATATTTGCCGAAGTATATCTGTTTGGGTGGAGTCAATATACTGTCCGATATTGATCTTTTGATCCTTGCCACTATCTAACACAAACCACTAAAATCATGACCTATCCAAACATTGATCAAACACAAGATGTCTATACTTTAAAGAACCGATGCAACAACCTACTTCAAATAAATCACGATAATAGAACAATAAATTGCTTTAGAAGTCGTATGCAAAGCCGGAAAATGACCTAGACTTCATATTTATGCATGCATATGTCTTAGCCCTGGTATACAAATGACCCTTTCGCTCTTTTTACTCCTGGTATACAAACGATCTTAGCCCTGGTATACAAACGATATGACCTAGACTTAACATTTATGCATGGATATGTCTTAGTCCTGTTTGGTATACAAACGATCCTTTTGTTCCTTTCGAAGATCTTATATTGGGTAACCTACTCGTACACGTGACCAAACACAATCAGCAATGTGTTCAAAACCTGCATCGGATTTGGCCTCAAATACAAATCACGTTAGATAGCCATATCCTCAAGGAACACCGCAAACTTTCAATCTTGAATGCAATGAGATGAACCATATTGTATTATTTTATAAGGTGGACTCATAGAGTATTCACAACATAATGTGACAAACACTCATGTGCCTGTACAAATACCTATGTTTCAGTTTTTCGATGACGAAATAAATAATCACTTATGCCAGGACAGTATCCACTTTTGTAGTGTGATAACCCAACCTCACCTGTAGAATAAACCTTCATATGTATTGACTTGCTAATCCTTGGTTGCATATGGGCCATCAAAAGGATCATCCATCTTCAATCGTGGAAAATCCCAATCACAATTGATGAAGCAGATGCGAATGGAGTGAATTCCAAGTTTAATTGTGATTATTGGTTTTTTTATAGTTAAACAGGTTTTTCACTGAATTTGATGTGACTAAAGCTGACTTATGACATTCATCTCTCTCTATATGTAGGTATATGATATTGCATTCGGAAAGTCAAGTTTTCTTGAGAGGAGATTGAGAAGTAGATCAGCACGTCCACGATTGACCACCCTTGCTGCGCTTTTTGTGGAAGATGATCGATCACAAAGCCACGATTAGAAACTCCTTCCACATCAAGGCGAGGATGAGGAGCTTGGCTCCCATCCCCAAGAGGAAGATGGGATCAGTCATAGTTGTCAAAACGTCAAGGCGAGACTAGGTGCCAGAGGGAGCCTAGGAGCCTAGGCGTGGCCTTATGTGCATAGGCGTGACCTTATGTGCATAGGCATCCTCCAGGTACAGGTATATATGTATAGTCTATACTTGCAGGTATATATGTAATCGGTAGCAATATAACACCTTACTAATATAAAAATGATGAAATTGAGCATATTCTAGTCAAATGCATACAACACAATGATACATACATAGTATAAACAAGTAAACAACAAAAGGAACAAATATAATACAAACACTTACTAACATAAAATTGAGCATATTCTAATCAAATGCATGCAACACAATGAACACATAGTATAAACAAGTATACAACAACAAAATGAACAAAGAAGATGGGGGCGGGTTGGGTTTTACTTAAAAAAAACAAAAATCAATGCCTAAATCTAGGCGTGCGCCTAGCCTAGGTACGCCTAGGCCGCCACTTAGTGTTGTTCACCTAGGCGCATTGGGGCCTAGATATCTCCAGGCGCTTAGTGCGCCTAGGCGTGTGCGCCTTGACAACAATGGGATCGGTGATGGATGACGTGTTGATGTTAGCGGATGCAGCCGAGTTTATAGAATTGTGGGATTGCCAAGAAACATCAACGTCAGTATCTAGAGATGACAAATTCATTACTTTTAAGGCATGACTGGTTGGTGGTCGAGAGAGTTCATCATCAACGCCGTTGCCAGGAGGAGGAGTCCAAGAAAAAGGAGAATCAACGCCAGCTCAATCATTGCCAGAGGAGGAGGCCATGAAAAAAAGGGCACCCCTGCTTGTGGCATCCAAACATTGAAATGCTTAAATAATCAGACAACAGTTGTCCTGTTGCATAATTCTCAAAATCATCAACGCCAGTATCTAGAGATGACAAATTCATTACTTTTAAGGCATGACTGGTTGGTGGTCGAGAGAGTTCATCATCAACGCCGTTGCCAGGAGGAGGAGTCCAAGAAAAAGGAGAATCAACGCCAGCTCAATCATTGCCAGAGGAGGAGGCCATGAAAAAAAGGGCACCCCTGCTTGTGGCATCCAAACATTGAAATGCTTAAATAATCAGACAACAGTTGTCCTGTTGCATAATTCTCAAAATCATCCTCTAGCCCTTTTGCATGTTGCATCCTGGAATTGACGACAATAAGTTCGCAACGAAGGACAACTATGGTGCGAAAAGCCAGGAGAACTAGTAGGCAATTAAGAGAGAAAAGAAGACTAGAAGAAAATAAAGGAAATAAACATATTAAACAATCAGATGGAAATATGCATATGTTAGAAGAAAAATAAGCGTTCATGGAGGCTAGCCAATTGTGATGTACAAGGAAAGCAAGCACACAATCAAGGATTTTGTTAGATTCAAATTCGAGTATTTGCGTCACAAAGATATAGAAAGAGGAATGTCCATCAAGATCTTTAGGAATTAATAAGTTAAGAAAATAAATTCACAGATGTACTTAAAACCGTATCTCCACAATATAGCCAAAATCCCCTCAATATCATCTATAAGGCAGACATCAAAGCTCCCGCTCTTGACAATATTAAATCATAAGTCCACCACACTCAACATTCACCCAAGAATCCTACCACCTCATTGAATCTCCTTAGTTCACAAATTCCCCAAAAGATATTAATTAGATGCCCCTACTTAACCTCCGAGCTTGATAAGCAACTCGAGCTACCCTCTTAACTTTTAATACCAATGAGATTGGCAACACCAAGTTAATAGGATAGGAAGATCGCAATGCTGAACAAACCAAAATAGACCCGTGGTCATGGAAAGAGCAAACACGGCAGTCCTTAGACTCCTTACAATAATGTAAAAATACTACAGACAATGTAAAATTGCAGAGACAAGAAAGCAGCAAGTGTTCCCATGCCGCTAGTCGCACAACTAGGCCACCCAGATTTCAATCGTAATTGAACCCAGGATGCGTTAACCATACAGATCAGAATTATCAAACATTTGCATTGCAAAGGTGATTCCTAGTAAAGGAACATATAAGAACAGGATCAAAAATCTGACCAAACAATCAAATTCGTAAGAAAAATTTGAAAATTGGAAGCTTATCAATTTAGCAGAATTTTCTATTCAAAGATTGAAACAAGAATGCATATGCAATTACCCAATGGAAATCCATTAAAAAAAAAAACCCACCAAAATAGCATGATTCCAAATTAAGAGAACAACAAAAAATTAAAACAAGTAAACAGCACAGATCTTAGTGAATCAAAGGTTTTTTGAAACAGATTAGATCTAGGGTTTACCGGTCCCATTCATAAACCGTTCCTTCTCTGACTTTGTTCAAGAGGGATGAGTTCTAGGGTTTAAGGTCAAGTTTACCTCGTTGATGAGATTGGAGAGGTCGGAGCGAACGAGAAGGAGGCGATCCAGAGCGCCGTCGTCTCCATCCACGGGTGGCTTCTTCTTGCAAGGCCTCGAGGGCTTTCCACCGTTGGATATATCCGCGAGGGGCTTCTTTGCCGTCGATTTACCTCTGGCGCTCCTCAGCATTTCCGTTCTCTCTTCTTTCCCCATTGCGATCCGGAGAGGAGCAGATTTAAGAGGACAGGCGCTCGTGATTTCTTTAGTCTTTTTTATTTTGAAAAATTATCCCCAACGGGCAAGAAGGGTGGGGTGCTCCCCTGCGGCTGCAAGTGCGAAATTGGAGAATGGTTCTGTTCACCGCCGAGGTGAGCGTTACCTTCCCCTTTGATCCGTTGGATTCATTTGAAAAATACGATGAGTGAGATGCACGGGTTGATATTGGCTGTCAAATACTCATCAGGCGGTTCACATGGGAGGTAATCTTCGTTTTCTTCAAGGGCGGTGAACCAATCCCAGTGTCTGTAATGGCACCCCTTATAACTCGGTAATAGCCTCGTCCCTGACCTCCAGCCAAACCTAGACATACCGCCATTGCCACCCCCTCCTCCTTCCTTCTCATCTTTCATCTCCATATGAACCCTAACCCATCTCGCCGCTACCCACCTCACTCCTTATCCTTCCTCGTCCTCAAGGACCGGTTTGATACAAGTTGAGGTACCAGGCAAAAACCCTAACCCTAACCCATCCCATTTTATTTTGATTGGGACCTTAAAATTTTATTTTATATGGAAGTTTAGGTTATTTAAGTGGGTTTGGGGGAGGAATGTTACAGTGAGCTGTGAGCTACCGTTTTAGAAAGTGAGTTGCGGGTATTTTGACCTCCTTAGAAGTTTTGGAATTTGATAAGATTTGGTGTAGGTGTTGTCTAAGGTAAGATGATCATCTTCAACAATTTTCATCAAATTCTAAAACTTCTAGGGTGATCAAATGGTAGAAGCAAAATATACCGTCCACAATCACCGTTAAATCTGCAGATTTTGCTTCTACCATTTGATGACCCTTGAAGTTTTGGAATTTGATGAAAATTGGTGAGGATGATCATCTTACCCTAGACAACATCCTCACCAAATTTCATCAAATTCCAAAACTTCTTGGGGGGTCAAATCAATCACAGATCATTTTCTCCCCCAGTAGCTCAGCTCAACCAATCAGCCCTTGGGTTTGGGGTCTTCTTTTACATGGGGCCTCAAGCAATTTTAATGGTTTTGGGTCTTGATGGTCTTCAGTTCACATGGGGCCATAGGCGACTGCCTTAATGGGTTATGGTCGAGCCGACCTGCCTCCTCCTCCTCCACCTCGTTGGGTACTAACATCACCCCCCCCCCCCCCCCCACACACACACACACACAATCTAAACCCTTACCCATTCCATCGTCCTCATCCTCGTCCTCATCCTCATCCTCATCCTCGCTCTTTCTTATTTGAACCCTAATCCATTCCGAAGAGGTTGGCACCCACAAGCCAACATCTTTGGGATGGGCTAGGGTTCAGACAGGGAAGAGGAGGAGGAGGAAGGAGAATATACTTCTAAAAAAGGAAGGAATGAGGAAGAAAGAGAAGGACGATAGAGGACAGAGAGTGGCAAAAGGGTTAGGTCAACGTCGAAGGTTAGGGATGGGGGTAGATTAGGAATTAAAAGATAATTATAAAGTTTTGGGGTGCCAACACTAAAACCATGGGTATATTTAGATGAATCCAAGAAGATCGGGTTTTTTTTTTTGGCTATTCTAGTGCTACAATAACCCAATAAAAAGTTGATGAGGGCCATCCGATACAAGAACAATTTTGTTCCAACCTTCTTAAAGAGGTTGGAACATTCACGGGTCTCTCGTCGGTCCATTTCAAGGGCTTTTGGTCATTTCACCATGATTAATAGTATGAAATAGCATGAATGCCCTTGAAATGAACCAATGAGAGAGCCATGAATGTTCCTACCTCTTTAAGGAGGTTGGAACAAAATCGTTCTCATTCGATACCTTGGCTACTGTAGTGCAACAATAACCCAGGTATGTTTTTTTTTTTTTTTAGATATGATCGGCTTTATACGAGGGAGCTTCATATGCACCCATGGTTTTAGTATCAACATCCAAAAGTTTTAAATTTTTTTTTATGAGAACCCTCGAGGTGAGGGGGGTTAGACATGAACCCCGACCTGTTTATTAAAAAAGAGAAGGATACCTACATTTCAAGTCATTGCCAACGCATCACAAAATACCCGCAACTTATCACCCAAAAGAGCATCGCAAGGGACACCCCATTCTCGGATCGCCAGGCGGCTACCTGAAATAATATATTCTTGTGATCTTGTCACCCCACGAAAGACTTTGTCATTACGTGTCCACCAAATCTGCTATATAGTAGCCAAAGCCAGTATATCCCAAGCCCGCCTGAGTTAGCTGCTAACTCGCTTGCTACGCCATTTGGTCCACAAAGAGAACAAGGATGCAACACGACCCGGGATCCCAGCAACCGCGCGCACTCCCCTACACTGTTGCTGCTTGCGGACAGCGCAACAGCAGATGGTTGGTGGATTCTCTGGCTCCCGAGTTACAGCATGGGCAAGATGCATCAGTCACACCAGGATGATGTCACCGCTGAATCTGAACTCAAGTAAGAATCCGGTCCTTCAAAGCAATCCATGCAAAGATGCGGACTTTTAGTGGTGCCCTCGCTTGCCAAAGATGCCCGGCCACCAGACAAATCAAACCTCCATTATTGATGAATCTGTAGAGCGATCTAACCGAAAATCTGCCCCCACTTTCCCATTGCCACCGCTTAGTGTCAAGGCCACTAGATACTGAGATTGGCTGAAGGATAGCATACAACTCCTCCAGTAACAAAGTCAAGTGTAGTGGGACCACCCGTCGAAAAGAGATACGCCAACCCTCGGTCACCCCCCGTTGCCTCCATTGTGACCGCACTGTACCTCCTGGATCCCATGCCAACTCGAACAGATCTCCAAACAACGTACTAAGCGGTACCTCTCCCAACCAAATATCCCTTCATAAGTGAACGTCCGTGCCTGAACCAAGTACCGTACTACACCCGTAAATGGAAAACATCAAACAATTTGGAAAAGTTTTAAATTTTTACAATCCCTAAACCTCCCATTCCTAACCTCCAACCAACCATTTCCCCTCCCTTTTCTAATGCCACCCCCTCCCCATTCCCCTCCATCGCCCAACGACGTCGTCCTTTCCAAAGCCGGACCACCCCCTTGCAATGCCCTCCTCCCTCCTCCTCTTTTTCCTCGTCTGAACCCTAACCTCCATTGGTGGCCACAGGCTGACACTGTCGTTGCAATGTCGGTTTGTGCTCACTGACACTGGTGTCCTTCCTTCTCTAATGTCAATACTAAATGATTCGAACCAACATTGTAATGACAATGCCGTGTCCGCAAACTGACATTGCAACAACAATGTTGACCTTCAGGTGCCGATCAGGATGGGTTAGGGTTCAAACGGGGAAGAAAGAGAAAAGAATAGGAGTGCTACGGAGAGGGGTAGGTCGGTGTCAGAAAGGGATAGTGGGGTGGATTAGGGTTCAAACGGGGAGAAGGAGGAGGTTGTGGTGGTGTGGGAGACAGGTTGCGATGGCGGTTGCGTTATGACAAAGGGAAACGAGGGCAGAGGGAAGGGTTGACCAAAGATTAGGAACTGTAGTATTTTGGGGCTGTTAGGGGTGCCAATGTGCCATTACAGATCCCCAAATGGGTCGGGGACCAAGAAGATGATGGATGTACCCACCAGGGGATGGGGAGTCGGCAAAGTAATTGATGCACATTTCTGGAGGGATTAGTCCGAGCCCGAAATGCGTCCATTGCCCGAAAAGTTTCAGGACACCCACCGATCTCAAAAAAAAAAAAGATGATTGCTGTCATCATTACTTTTAGGGAGAAGCTTTAGGTCCCCATAACAGCATTCCGTTAACAGTAGATTCCGAAAAAAAAAGTTATGTTGTTAAAGATCCAATTTTAAACATCAAGTTGTATTAAGTCCAGCATCCAGCAAAAAGACATAAAAGCCCATGAAAAGTTATCAAATATGCAAGTTACCCTTTCGTTAACCAGAGATGCCGCTCCCCCATGAAACTATCAGTTTTCGACACCAATAATGGACTCACTATAACTGCTACAGTGATTTCATTGTAGTTGCTATAGTGATTTTAGTCATGGCTACTACAAAGATTTAATTGGGTTGTTACTGTGAAATCACTATAGCATTGAGTACCACTTTATATATTGGAGTATCATTTAAAATCAATAACTATAGCGGCTGCCATAATTTCACTATAGTTGCTACAATAATTTAAAATGATACTCAGATATATGAAATGATAACTCAATTCCCTATAGTAATTTTAAATGGTATTTAGATATACAAAATGATACTCAATTTCCTATAGCGAAATCGCTGTAACAGCTACAATGATTTCTCTGTAGCTACTATAGTATTTCAAATGAGTTTCATAAGTATCATTCAGTAACCTAATTTATACTCCATTATACTGGGTATTACTTATTATACTGAATGATATCTATATAATATGCTATAGTTGTTCACATGATGACTAGGACAAAAAGACAAGATCTGAAGAGAGAGAAAGAGCAAGAGAGAGAGAGAGAGAAAGAATGAGAGAGTGAGAGAGAGAGAGAGTTCAAACGGAGCCCTCTACCCCATGTGTGAATACGGCTCTCTCATAAATCCTATTATAAACCTACTATAAAGATATTAAAAATGGCAAATTACATAAACCTCCCCTCAACTATTGGGGCAGTTTCATATTGGTCCCTCAACTTTTTTTTGAACAAATAAGTCCCCAAACTATGGACCAATTTGAAATCGTTGTCATCCTTAGACGAAATGTGTCAAATGATTAAAATACTCCCATCAATTCTTCAAAATAGACCAAAAAAGGGGGAGGGAGGTTGCTTTGCAACTCCGGCCGCCACCACCCCCCACCCTTCTTCCTCTAGGCCTGGCACAGCCGCTGGCTTGCCTCTCCGGCACCTCCGGTGCGCGCGTAGGCCGCGGCCGGCGTAGGGCCCGGGAAGCAGGGGCGTCTGAGGTGGTGCAAGGGAATGGGAGGGAGAATTTGCAACTCCAACCGCCACGACCCCCCACCGTCCTCCTTCCTCTTGGTTTGGCACAGCCGACGGCCTGCCTCGCACGCGCCTTTGGCATGCGCGCAAGCCATAGCCGGCCCGGGGGCTTCGCCGGAACGTCGTCAGTGATCGGCGAGCCTGAGGTGGCTTCAGGAGGTCAGGGGAGAAGGTGGTGGTGGTCGAGCCGTCTAGAGAGAGAGAGAGAGAGAGAGAGAGAGAGAGAGAGAGAGAGAGAGAGAGAGAGAGAGAAGGGTAAAACCAAAAGAAAATAAATAAATAATGGTCACGAAAGCTATTTTTGCCAAATCTGACGGTGAACAATAAACGGAGGGGTCAACTTGTTAAAGTTGCATAGTTTTGGTGTTTGTTTGTTAAAAAAAAAAAGTTCAGGGACCAATATGAAACTACCCCCATAGTTCATGGGAGGTTTATGTAATTTGCCCTATTAAAAACCAACTATAAAGATGATAAATACCTATTTAATGGCATTTAATGACCATTTAATGTTAATTAGTATTTTTTTGGGAAGGTTAATAAGTATCTCTCACTCTAACAAGTGAATCACACCCCAAAGGCAGCTACGATCGCTGAAGGCAGCCTTCCGAGTGCCGATAGGCACGAGCATTTACTAGTTCATTATAATGAGTATTATCCAATATACTGAATGATACTTGTTATACAAAATTGTACTCAGTGCTACAATGATTTTCACTGTAGCAGCCATGGCGAAATCTCTGTAGCAACCACTGTAATTATTATAGTTGCTATAATGATTTCAAATGGTACTTAAATATACAAAATGATATCCAGTGCTATAACGATTTCACTGTAGCAACCATGGTGAAATCATTGTATCAGCTACAGTTCAGTCACTAAAGCAACCCGGGGTACTATAGCATCTACGGTGAATTGATAATTGTAGCAACCTGCGGCACTATAGCATCTATGGTGAATTAACGTGGGAGGATCTTATGGTTAGTTTTGGTATTTTAGAAAAACACGTCATCCAAAACGGTTTGAAAATGACATCTTATGTGCAAAAAAGTGGGAGATGATCACCATTAAAATTAATTGTTGCATGTGGACCTATTATAAACAAACAAATAAAGTTATTCTCTTAATCAAACAAAAAATATCACTATGGACCTGCACCTAATTTCCCCTTAATTATAGATACATCTCTCTCTCTCTCTCTCTCTCTCTCTCTCTCTCTCTCTCTCTCTCTCGTCGGGTTTTACGATTTTTCTCATTTTTATTTTTGACTCTCTCTCTCTCTCTCTCTCTCTCTCTCTCTCTCTCTCTCTCTCTCTCTCTCTCTCTCTCTCTCTCTCATCTGCCAAGCATTGCGTGGGGTTCCCATTAATAATAAAATATAATAAAAGTGTTTATAGTTTTTTGTAAAAACTGCTTCTCACAGTGCCCTTCGTTTCCAATCTTGTTTCTTTGAAAACACTCCTTCGAAAACCTACCTTCTCCCATTACTCCCCATTAGTCCTTCTTGTAAGAATAATCCCAACAACTTCCCCGACATATCCAGGGTAGGCTTATCAATCAATCCCTAAGGAGAGGGTACCCAGTTCGGCCCGACCCTCCAAAGCCACAAAAAGCCCTACCCTCCAAGGGTGCGAGGGCCAGGCCGAACCCAATTTTCATAAGTCCTCTATGAGAGTCAGGCTAGGAAACCTATGACCCAACTATGTCAAACCCTGCCCTCTATTTACATAAATTTTTAGAAATATATAATACTTATTATGGAGCTAAATGAACAACTAATTAAGACTAAGTAGTTATAAGAAAAAGAAAAAAAGATTTAATCTTTACCTAAGTGGTTAAATAAATATATTGATAATTCTTATCTTTAAGGGTCAGACTAGGGCTCATCATTTTCTAGTCCTGAAGATCAAGGACCAGTCCCCTACACAAAATGTCAGGCTCAGTTTGACCCCAACCTGGCCCTAGCCTTACCCTTTGACAGGCATAATCCTCGGCTCCAGTGATGTGACTGTATTGAATAAAATCTTCAACTTAGTGTTAATCCAATTTGCCCCATTTTTTTTTCAAAATCACCAACTAGCTGTGGTAGAACCTAACACTAGATCACAAGAAGATGCAGAACAAACATTTTTCTTCAATTTATTTCTTTTTTTTTTTGGGTACATAGTAAGGCCCTAGCCAGACCCATAAGTCACCACCACATGACGAACAACACACAGCCACCGGATCTGAACCGGCCAAGAGAAAGGGCCCACCTGGCCGATAGGAAGTCGCATGACCAGCGAGCAGGCGGGGAGCAGGTATCGGACCCGGGTTGGTGCCCACGAGGACAGTGCCACTACCAACTGCCCAAAGCAGCTGTGGTATTCTTTAAATTTTACAACAGAAGCACGTTCCAAGTAGAAATGTGATATCCACCTTGAACATACTACACTGATTATTTTATGGACATCTCTTCGCTAACTCGGATCAGGTTTTCATCTTCACTGCAGTTTTCAGCATCCCTGAAGGGACAGAAGAGGGTTTGATGGCCTTCCTGATCTTGAATATGTTCCAAGCTGTTCCGACCGCATGGCCTGCTGTGGCAAACACATCTTCCGTCACCTCCCCTGCGCTTTCTCCGAACCTGCCAGCTCCGACGAACAAACTATAAGATTCAAAGCTGAGGATTATCGGGCAACCATGGTTGTATCCCAGCGGTTAACCCGTTGTTTCCCTCTTAGGAGGCCGCAGGATCGAATCCCAGGGGCGTATAAATAATGTGGTGCTCTTATGGGCAATAACAAGGCTTGGCCTTTGACGAGGGAAAAACTTTGCGATCCTGCGGTTAGCTGGCTTGGAACCATGGTCTCTCAGGTGCAATGGCGCTTACAGGCACCAATCTAGCCGGACAGGTATGTCCTCTTCAAGAAAAAGTTAGGATTACTATGTCTCACCTTTTGGACACCGACCCTGCGACTGCACTGGATGTTGCGGTAAGAGCTTTCCTTTCAGCAAATTCGACTGCATCTAAAACTTTGTCTGCAGTAAAATGTACATCAATCAAATTATTTCTATTTTGAATCTGATATGAGAAAGCATTCTATGTCACTGAGCACTTTGTGCTCTATGTGTAGGCCCCAGTTCACAACCTATGAATGAGAACTAAACTCCTAAGGCTGTGTTCTTTTCTGGGAATTGGAATTCACAGAAAACTGGCCCATTACCAAGTTCTCCCTACAAAGCCACCTGCTTTCCATACCATTACGTTTCTTTCACCATTTCCCCCATGTGGGTACATGCTTTCACCATGATGATGGGGAAGGTTAGAGAGGAATTTACACCTCTTTGTTGAGAAATGAAACCCTGCATACATTTCTTTCACCACTTATGGAAAACACATGGGAATGATCCCATTTCCCGAGAATCCCAATTCTCAGGAAGAGAAAATAGAGCGAAGTAGCTTTTGGGAATGGAATTCATTAGTGATGCACTTGAGAATAGCTCTTGTTGACAGGGAAATGTGATGTTTACTTACTCACGGCATCCAGCGAGGCCAAGAGAACCTCTCCAGGGACTGAAGTGAACAGAGCCTTCCCAGTTGCTGATCGAACCAATGGTACTGCCACTGATCCGGTAATTGAAACAACACCGTTGAGCAAAGACCGGATCATCTTCTCCGTCATCTCTGATAGATTCCTCACCCTGAAACCTCCAGACGTTAACTTGAAGAATAATGAAACTACAAGCATTTCATTGCACTTAATTTGTAATGCAAGGTGGTTCAGTAGTTCCCTTTGTGCAATCAATTACCGTCGAATGCTCTTATTGATTCCTCCGCGATTCTTGTTTGCATCACTTCTTGTATTACCACTATAGTCCCCACCTAAGACTCCAGTCTTGCTGCCCACTGCTGGAGGGCCAAACAGGTCTGCTCCCTTTTGAACCTGCAGTGGTTTTTCTTCATATAATGTGGTAGCACAACGGAAAATGTAAGGCAATATACATTACAAGTGCAGTAAATGACTGTTAAAAGATATTGGGGTCATGGTCATCACATTTCAAATCTTAGCCCATCAAGATGGGGTCGACTAGATAGACAAGAATTCACAGCCGTCTATCAAACTGATCTCAACCCCCTAAGTTGTTGTCGAAAACTTGATCAATGCAATTTAACAAGAGAGGGGCACATGCCAAGAAACATAAAAGACTAGTTGACGGGTGGGAAGATCTATCTTAATCATTACGCAATTTAAGCTCATGCAATCAAAGAGCATCCCACGAAGGTTTTGGTTTTTTTTTTTGTTAACTCCAATAGCCTAGGATCTAGGTTTGTTCATTTCATCTATCTCACGCTGCTCTTCGTTGGGGATGGCTTCAACTCCAATAGACCGCTCTATGCTGGGAGGCTTCTCGCTCTCTATCTCACGCCAGCACGAAGGAGCTCCAATGTTCATGATACAAAACCTGATGCCTACTCACTCACCCTCCGACTCCTTACCCATCAACAGGATCCAAGGGGGGTAAGGGAACCACACTAGATGTGATGATCCCCAACCCAACCAGTTTAAGCTCATATAGTGACGAGTATACTGTCCAATTGATATCTCAGTAATACCTGATCACTGGATTGCATCGAACCATCGAGTTTGGAGCGAGCACAACAGACCACACCAATTGTGCTCGATCAGAACTCCAACATCCCCCAAAACTTAAAAAAAGAATTACACAGGTAAAAAAACAAGATCTGATTTACAGATTGTTTTAATCAATTTATCAAAAATTATATGCCAAAGAGCTTAAATGAATCAACAGTTCACACACTAAGTTTCACCTAATATTCATTCACTGATGTGAGCTGTAGGGTGATTAAGGTGCTAAAGAAATCTGTGTGCAACGAACTCATTACCTGATTGCTGTAACCGTTGCTGCATCTAAAGATCCCCTTCACGATCTCACCAGTCCCTCCGGCGATTGCCTTTGCCAACATACCGTTATAGTCTTCGATCCTTGGGGCGTAATCCCGCCAATAAATTTCACGGGATGATGGGGCTGCAGGCGAGGACGAAGTAGCACCCAAAGCAGTAGAGAAGCACGCATTCTCTTTTAGAAACGAGTCGAGAGAAGCCAAGCGGCTGTCGGGCCCTGCAAAGGAGACGCCATAGTTCAAGAAGCCACCGCCCTCGTCGGGCAGCGAGAAGAGATAGTGGAGCTGGTCGAGTTTGACAACGGGCTCGTCCTTAGCCAGCGGCCACTGGAGGCTGGGGCCGATCTTCACAACGGTGGCAAGCACGACGTCTCCTTCAGTTATCCTAATGATGTTGAGATCCCCATTGACGAGCTCGACAACCTTGGTGTCAGCCATGATTTGGACTGAAGCGCCGGGGATTTGGATGAGGACATCCCCTCTGCGGTTGTCGGGCCTTGCTGGAGAGCTGGTTTTGGGGCTGCAGCAACCCATGGCTGTGTATTTGGTTTCTATTGTCTCCAAGGGTGTGCTTGCATATATTGGCAAACTGGGATATGGACAAAATCCATGCCACTTTAGTTTTTTGAGAAATCAAATCCATGCCACTTGAATCGATGCAAGTGTAAATTTGGTGGCATCTTTGTTGTGCAAGGGATGAGAAGTGGGCTGTGGAATAATTCTGAGTGTGATAGCCATGCTTTTCTCTTTGCTTTCCATGGTAGGTTGCTTTGTTCCATGTTGAGGAATAAGGAATAACTAGATCTGGCAAACCACCAGTAAATCAACTATGGTAGGAGGACAGTGCTTAGATAGAATTAAAAGGGATTTTCCCTAAACATATTTTTATTAAAAAAACAAATTATTAAATTATTGTTCCGCCAAAAGTTATTAAAATCTACTGTCACCTTGGGTTCCCAGTTAAAGCAGCAGCCATGGACAGCGGTGTTTTAAAATTTTTTTTTCAAAAATAGAGAAATTCATTAAATGATTTGATAAGGTAGGATACTATGTCCAAGGTGATCACCATCGAGTCATATATCGTCAAGTAGTCGACTGCAGAGAAGATGGATAAGATTTTTCTGACTGGCTCTCAACCTGACCTTGACTTTTACTGATTGGTGCTAATTATAAAAAAAGACCAAAGCAATTTGGTAACGAAGGACATGCAAAGAAATTTAATGGGCAAGTTGGCGGATAGGAGACCTTCCTTATTGGTTTTATCTTCCACATATCTGAACTACGCTACGTTCGATAAAAGTAATTGGTTATGGTCTTTGCACATGTTATGCAATCTTGATTAAGGCCGATAGATGTTGGCCAATACTAAACCATATCAGTGTGAGTTGATGTCCATTTTAGCACACCAAAGTCCAACAGTCCTTAGTAACACAAGAATCATGGTCTAAAATGTCAGTATCTCTTAGTCTTGTTCGACCAAACAATCAACTAAAGAAAAAATATAAAAAAAATGATAATAAAAGAAAGAGACGTCAAAGCTGAAGAGTGAAGACGCATGTGTAACCATTTATCAAGATATAACACAACCACTACACAACAATATGAATTAAAAAATACATCACTAGTGTGGGTACATAAAATATATATCTCATCGTCCACGTCCAACAGAAGATATATGTAGCAACACGGGCACCTCTGCGACCCCTTACTGCTCCCTCCTCACCATTTGCAGCACCTTGGCCCTAATCTCCCATGGCAAGCTCTGCATTCCGTCGTTCAGCTTCTTCCTTTCCACAAATCTCATCGGAATCTTGTCCTGATCGGGAGGCTCATTGGTGCTTCTCAAGGTTCTACCCACTTTTTCACACAAGTTTTTATGATCGAGAAGAATTTTCCGATGAAGATTGACTGAAAATCAGCATGTTGCAATGCTATTTTGAATTATGGAGAAACTTGATGTAACCAACGTTTGATTGACTGACGCGGAGATTCGAGCTCCTCAACTGACTATCTTGCAACCGATGAACAAGTCAATGATCTGAAAGAGGACTAAGTAGACACTTCATTCATGATTGGTGTTAGGTACATCCTCGCGCCCCTTAAGTAAAGTGGAAGAAGATTGCCACACTTCTACTTTTCAGAGGCAAGTTCACTGCAAAAACCAAGCTCTGAATCTTACTCTTAATAGTGATAGTTGCATTAATGTTGTATCGGCAGCCACAGTTGATCGATCGCCTCAAGCTTCCCATGGAACTACACCCTCAACCATATAAGGTGGCCTGAATAGATGTATTTCCATTCAGGTAGTGCTTGTGGTGCTTAACAATAAATGGTGTGATGTTATTCCCATGAATAGATACATATACTTCTTGGTCAGCCTTGGCTTTATGATTGAGATGTGTACCACAGTGGGAATACAAACATGTATTTTTTCTTTTTCAACAAGAAAACAGTTGTCTTGGAGCATATGAGATTATGAGCACAACTGAAATGGAAAAATAAAGAGGGAAAGCCAAAAGTATTGCTAAAAACAAGAAAAAGGCACATCCATCAGCACAACCTCCACAAGAAAAAAAAGAGATGAGATTTATTTCCATGGAGAGGCGAAAAAGATCAGTTAGCAGTTACCCCAAGTCCACAACCAGATATCACGTTTCCAATAGAAGATACTATTGTGCCTACCATTAAATGGAAAAACAGAGAGAGGAAAAGCCAAAAATTTTGCTAAAAGCAAGAAAAAGCCCCATCCATCAGCAGAACCTCCACAGGAAGAAAAAAAAAAAGAAGAGATTTATTTCAATGGAGAGATGAAAAAAATAATCAGTTAGGGACTCCCAACTAGACCACTTTGCCAATATAAGATATTGTTGTACCTACCATTGAATTAATCATTGCTGAGCATCTTGTTACACCATCGGTTCAATCATTACAACATTTTCACCTAAGCACATGTCAATCTTATGAGACAATTGTGGACAGTCATCGGCGTATGATTTCTTCCATCCGTGATATCCTTGTGTTATCTATGCTCAAGTTTACAGAGTGTATATCTCCGTATTGTCAAAGATAGAGCCTAATGACAAGCCACACTGAAGCAAAATTGCTTTTATTGATTCCACTAGGTCTACTATGTTCATTATTTTCATCAACAAACAGAAGATATGTCATGTTTCTCCTACTTATGTGTGGGATTTGGGAGACCTCTAGACAATCTGCCTCCATTTCACCTTCCGGTTCTCAGACTAAAGTGATCCAATAGAGGTACCCATTTCACTTGGTTGTATTAACTTGAGGCAAGTTACTGCACTGGGGAAGTGAATGATGCAGACATGAATCTGTACGCACACGATAACCAGAGCGGATTCTATGAAAGGATATCAGAGCATTTAACTTATTCTATTTCCAATGGGAGACCTCTAGACAATCTCTCTCTCTCTCACCCGCGTCATGCATCGGTACCCCTACTTCCAATGGATCAATTAGGGGTCGAGAATTCGTCATACTTCTTCTTTACATAATAGATTTAAATGCATGCAATTGTTCTATAGTTACGAAACAAAAATAAGAAATTACGTGTGGCAATCCATACTTGATGTATGCTTTACCAAAGGGTGAACATTATGCACTATGCAGTAATGAATTTAAACCAATTACTTACATGAGCATACATTTTTAGTGAGTTTAGGGACTAAAGAATCACTTGAATCATATGCGTTCCAAACGACATTGATTTTCTGCAAAATTCGGATGTCAGACATGGATTGTATTATAGGAATAGCAGGTCGTTTTATAACTTATGAAATCTGGATGGAGTAGAGGACTAGAGGGAACTCAAAAATAAGCATTAATGCAAGCAATGTAGGTCCATCAGGTGGTTCTAAATGCAACAAAATTTAGTGGTGAATAGAATATGCACGAGAAAAAATGTCATTAAAATAGAAACAAATAAAATTAATAAAAGCTAAATGATTTAACTCAGTACTTAAATCAATAAAAGAGACAAAATACAGTATCAATTTTGCCTCACCGTATTTATTATGCAACAGTTCCTTGCCATATAAGTGATATAGGATTTCAAGACAATGCTCTACACAAGGTACAACAGTAAGATACCTAAGCTTGAAGAAATTGATTGATGCTTAGAAGTTTAGACTAAGGCTTATATCAACAGAGCTAATGAACTAACAAAAACGAAATTGTGCTATATAGAAAATAACACAACTTAGAAACAAAGGTGAGCAGCAATCTATACCAAAATATGCTGGCTATTTATGTCAATTAAAAACTCCTGGATCGGACAGCATCTGTCTTCAGCTGCTGAAAACTTAAGACCGCCACATTAGCAAATTGAACAACTGCAGTTGAGCCCTCCATGGGGGCCGAAGACCAGACGTATGCAGACCATGATACAAATATGGAAGTATTAATTGTTGGAGTCGGTCAAACTGTGAGTACTAAAACATGTTCAGGAGGGCTTGAGACAACAATTGTACCTGCAATTGGTTCAGTATGATAATCGAAGTTGTATGAGTATTGCAAGCTACCCATAGCTCCGGTGCTTACTCTTTCTCTGAAGTCCGTGTGCCAGAGGCTGATTAACACCTGATAGACGTAAGCAATGGAATCTTGGGAAATTGCAACTCCTGATTTACCATTCTTGGCACTAGATTATAATTTTGGATAAACAATGGCTACAGATTCCATGTAGGACCAATGTTCTTGAGATGATTGCATGTTCAGCGCATTCATTAACTTGAAAAAAAAAATATTTGTTGGTCCTAATAGATCTGGATTTAATACTCAAGCAAATGTTGGCAGGATAACGTGCACATAATCAAATAGACAAAAAAAAAAGAACTTGCTTAGAAACCAATTTGACAATGGATCAAAATGGGTAAGATGAGCTCACTGAAAAGTATTGTTTGGCTTCTAGTCTACAGACAATGTGTTATTCCTGCCCCCCAAATGGTAAAGCAAAACACCAGCTGCCACACTAACATTCAAGCTCTCCACAGCAAGAAAGGACTTTAGCTCTTGCCCAGAACAACTCAGTTCTGTTTCCTCAGCTTCAATCACAGGCCCCCCTACATCTCCATTCATGTGAATATTCCCTGGGATTCTAATCAACTGAGTACAGGACCTCTCCACCAGAGGTCTCAATCCGCTACCTTCACTACCCAACACAAGAACTGTGGGCACCCCAGCTTCAACCTCACACAAAGGAAGAGCTCTAGAGGAAACAGAACCTCCAAGAACCCGCCACCCATTTTCAACCGACGATGACAGGAATTGCATCATGTTTTTACAATACCTGAGTTCGATCAGTTCAAGGGAGCCGGCACTGGCTTTGCTAACTACACCGCTCAAGGGAGCCGAGTTTTTTGCACAGAGGACCAACCCTTCTGCTCCGAAGAAGTAAGCTGACCTAATAATGGCTCCTAAATTCTGAGGGTCTGTAACCTCGTCCAAAGCCACCCAGAGAGGAGCTCTCTGGCCCTCCAATGATGCAGGTTCTAGGCCTTTGATATGAACCATCTCCAATGGAGAAGCATCAAGCACCAAACCTTGATGTGGCCGGTTATCCACCACCATGTTGAGATCATGCTTTGAAGCCTCAACAACCTTCAACCCAATCTTCTCTGCTATCCGCAAGACCTTCTCCACTCCCTTCTTGTCCTTCTTCTTCCTGTTGTTACCGCTCAAGTCCAATCCTTCCTGAACATAGAGAGCGTAGAATTCCCTCCTTCTAACTGTTAATGCTGCCAAAACCGGACCCACACCATAAACACCTTCGCCAATCATTCTCGGTACTGAGGACTCAGTAGCCTCCTTCCATGTTTTTCTACCCCAATTTTCTTGTTTGTTCCACCGATGAACTTCCGGCTTGTCAAATCGAGACTCTCTATCGACAAACTCATTATACTTGCTCTTAATCCGATTCCATCTTGGGTCATCAATAGGCTCGACACCGTTGCTCTCCTCCTCGTTATCTTCTTTGACATAACTGCTTCTGCTATTTTCAAGGTTCTCCACACTTACGACACTACCTTCCGTGCTTTCCCTCGACAATTTCCTGCTATTTCTAGAAAAATAGCTCTCCGCGGACACTTCCCATGAGGAGCGATCGGTTCTCACCACGGCCTTCTTCTCTGCCCCCTTTCCTTCTCTGTTGCTATTCGCCGAAATCCAAGGAAGCACCTTTTTACCAGCTCTTGCCTTGTCATCTTCCATAGTTTTCTGATGCAAGCGTCTTGCGAAAACCCTAACTCCCCTTCCCTCTAGGGTTTCTATGGATTTCATGAGAAACCCATTTGAGGAACCTCTGGCTTCTAGGGTTCTCCGAGGAGACCCAATTGAGGAATTCATGTGAAAAGCCCTAGTTCTCTGATGAAACCCACGTACAGACGTCTGATGGGACGCTTCGTATAAGCACCTGGGTCTCCTTCCACTGCTGCTGCCGAGGGATTTCTGATGGGCGGGTTCTAGGGTTTCCCAACGAGACCCAGATGAGGAACCCAGCATGTATCGAGCATCGAAGCCCGGGGAGGGCTTCAAGCATTTGGGCCTCCTGGAAACCCTAGAAAGCAGTGGGATCGCTGGGGTCCTCACGAGGTTGCAGTGGTACATGATGAAGATGATGGAGGGTTTGCTGAGAGTACAGCACACGCAAGCTGAAAGATTGGGAAGAAAGCTTGTGGAACCAATCTTGACGGCGGAGTAGGGGGAGGTCGGAGGAGGGATGAGGAGATGATCACCGTAGTTTCAAGACGAAGACCGGCGGCGGGAGCTCGGCCTGATGCATCGCAAGCCTCGCCACTCCACTCGTGAGATAATCGCGCTAGTCACTAGGGCTTTTGAGCGCACCCTCACTTGCTAGTGAGACTATGGACCATTGAGCCATGGGATGAACTTTAGGGGAAAAACAATTAGGGTTAATTGATGAAATCTTGCATGCACAGCTCAAACATTTCAATTAACGACAAATCCCATATTTGCAAACCCAAAATTAACCCTCTTCTCTTCTCCCATCTCTCTTGCGAGCGGCGGTGAGAGCAGCGGTGCGAGCGACAGTGCAAGCGACAGCAGCAGCGCGACGAGCTCAACCTCAATGACCTCGGTGAGTTGCAGCTGCTCGTCCGTCGGGATGGCGGCGACGAGCAACGACAATGGAAAACACCACCATTCAGTCTTAAGTTAAGAAATAATAGGTTTAGAGTTCATCCCATGGCCCATAGATCTTGGGTTTAGGTTTATGTTTAGGTTTGGTTTGGCGGCGATCAGATCCGACGACTGCGAGGTGGTTCGGAGGTTCCCTGGTTCGGTTACATGCAAAAAGGAAATTTGAAATGTTATGGAGGGCATTTCGTCCTTAATATTTCAAACTCATTTAACTTAAAGGATTTGTTTGTCAGGGACCGCTCACACATTCCCCCAAAAAAATATAGATAATTTTAACTTTCACCCCAAGTTTATCCCCGCTTTTGAGTTCACCCCCACATGTTTAAAAATTTGACTTTCATTCCGTCTGCTAGCTGTTTATGGACGTTAGGCGGACTGAGCTAGTTTTAGGAGCCGACATACT
This sequence comes from Chamaelirium japonicum, assembly GCA_947650365.1. NCBI lineage: Eukaryota > Viridiplantae > Streptophyta > Magnoliopsida > Liliales > Melanthiaceae > Chamaelirium > Chamaelirium japonicum. The sequence goes on from OX393556.1 coordinate 67,295,292, forward strand.
TTCGATATTACCCCTGCTTGTGTGGCTAAATCAACAGTTGGGATTTTAAAAGCCTTTCAAGCTTAATCAGATAATTGGGATTATTTTTGGGGAATGAAATCAATTTTGGGTATGACCTCAATTTTTGAAAATAAAATCAATCTTGGGGCTAAATCAAAGATTCAGGGATTTCTTAGGGAATCAAACACTTAGTCTTGATAAACACTAAGAAAACCCAATCGGATTCAACATCACTTTCTCCGAGGATAACTTCTTCGATGAGTTCCTCCACTTTTGGTACGACGAGGCATGGGAACTTCGTCGCCGATGAGGTGATCACGTTATAGCAATCTCTTCTAATTCGTACCATTTTCCACTTCCTCTCTCCTCATTCAGAACCATTTATAAATGGGGAAAATATGTGCTCTACAAGCACACCAGTGGCAACTCCACTATCTCCTCCCTCTCCAAAACTTAAGATTAGGTTTAGGATTTGTGCATCTCCCCCTCATATTCATCAGTTATGGGCTCTCCTCTTCCTTGCAATCCTCTCCTTTGCCATCTCCTTTTTTCCTCCAGCACAGATCTCCTACACCAACCACTGCAATTAACTTCATCATCCCCAAATCCATCCCCGGCGGTTGGTTCATGAATTATGTTAACCAAACTATGCTGGATTGAGTATTTTAAATGACAGAGATGCAATGATTTTTACAGAGATTTTATGGCTTTTCCATGGATAATACAGAAAGTTGCACCAATTAACTGATTTCCACGATGAGAGAATTGGGTTTGGAAGGTGTTTAAAGATGATGATGTTTCAATGAGAAATTTAGGATTTTTTCTCCCTTTGGTTCTGAGAATTTTGGGATTTTGGCGATCTTTCTCCTCTACAATGCCATCATCAATAATGGATTAATGGGGATGAACTCAATTTTGGCGATGAAATCAGTCTCTATTTTAGGGGAAATATTCTCAGTCGTTTGATAAGGCCATTAAAATTTCAACCGTTGATTTAGCCACACAAGCAAAGGTAATATTAGAAGTATGTCAACTCATGAAAGCCATCTTAGCCGGCCTAATGCCCATAGACGGCTAGCAGATGAAATAGGGGTGTTAGTCAAATTTTAAATAAGTAGGGGTGTAACTTAAAAGCAGGGATAAAAGTCAAAATTACCCAAAAAAAAATATTCAATTGGTCAGAAGTACCACATCACCCGTGTATCCCCACACCCAATGCGCTATTAAAAGTTCATGTTTTAGCCATTGATGCCGCCACAGATTAATAGTGTATTAGGTGTGGGGGATACACGACTGAAGTGGTACATTCGACCCATTGAATATTTTCTCGAACTCTAGGTCGATGCCACCGTCACCAGTTGTCGCTCACCACCAGCCGCCCATGTCCCACCAGCCACCGCACCCGCCACCCGTCGGCCACCATCCTCGCCGATCCCTACTTGTCTGCTGTCACCCCGCCGACCACCAGCTGTCGCTCTCCATCGTCCACCGACGTCAATGGGGCTAGCGGTGGGTCACCGGTGCGCGGGGGAACGATGGGTGGTAGCCGATGGGGCGACGATCGGCAGGCGACAGGGCGTGGTGGGTGGCGTCCTGTGGTGGTGGCATCCCCTTAGAGTTCGGGAAAATATTCAGCACATCATGCCCGTGCCTGTCGGCACACAAAAAATTTTGAGGGCGAGGGTAATATTTTGAGGAAAGTGACATTATTTAAAAGGTGTCCAAAATATTTTGAGGGAGGTGACAATATTTCGAGGGTAGGAACAAAATATTTCGAGTGCGGCAACAATATTTCGAGAGGTGACAATATTTCAAGGACGATATCAATATTTCAAGGCAAGAAAAAGATTTTGAGGGCGTTGCAAAAAAATTCTAGAGTAGTGATGAAAAGATTACAATGACGCTCACATTATCATTCAAGATTAAATCACGTAGGCTACACAGGAAACGTAAAACATGTTCATTTTCTTCCAACAGTCAAGATAAGTGGATGACACATGACACACTGAGATGGGGCTGGAGGCAAATGCAACAAACAGAATCGGTAGCAAAAATGTACTCCAGAATTGCCAACCTATGCATACTGTACACTTTCAAATATATAAGATGACACATTAAACTCAAACATTACATTATAGAATTGCCAACCTATGCATTCTCATTACTTCAAATTGCAAAATATCCTAACAATGTTTTTCTTCCAAATGATAGTAATTAAAACAAAAGCCTTAATGTCAACAACGCCATCAACTGTGTTGCCCTCTGCGAGATTGACACTCGGTTCTAACATAAGAAGATCTAGGCCTTCACCCTCGCTACCATTTCCTTTGGCCTCTCCTTAATTAGGCTCACTAACAGCTCTGTTGTCACCTCCCTTTGCTTCATCACTGCAAATTCAAATGCATCAATTAACCAACTGACTATACCTTCTCAACTTCCTTTTTCTCAGCCTCCTCAAATGCCACCTTATCAGCATGCAGATTCAAATGCATCAATTAACAGTGAAAATAATATTCAAATAAACGTCGAAGCATGCAGTCAAGAGATTCAATCCACATACATCCTTCTACTTATCCCATATTTGTGAACCAACTAAGAACAAATGAAGCATCCAAATTCTATAGAGCATACAAAGAAGAACATCAAATAGAGATACATGGACGTACAAAGCAATTGATGTGGAGCCTAATCACAGTCGTCCATTACACTTGCACCCATCCCTAACCATGCCATCGGATTGTTGGTGACACTGTCAAAGAGGCGCATGACAGGAGGCTGACAAAGCGCGATGACTGTGGTTCTGTGGAGGTGATCAGCCGCATCGCTGTGGATGTAAGTTGCACCGACCAGGTGTCAGAGGGGCGTAGAAAGTGTTCCAGATGGGCGAAGGATGAGGAGGTGTTCGGGGTGGCTGTGGATGTGTGGTATCACAGTGGGCCCCATGGTTGTATGCTATGAAATAGAGCCCAGAATTATCTTTTACCTAATTTAAACCCAGAATTCTTTCTACAAAAAAAAAAAAAAAACAAATTGGAGCAAACCTCCTCCTCATTCTCTATGTCAACCCCCCTACTTCCTGTTGAAACACAGAGAAAACCCATCAAACCTTTAGTTTTAACCCATCAATCAAACATTCCCCCCCCCTCCCTCCCGCGCCATTAAAAAAAAAACATTAACCCCTTTCAAACAATAACCAAACGCAAAGCAAGTTGGTGTTAAGGCAAAAAAAAAGAGCAAGAGATTCTTGAAAAAAAAAGGAAAAAGAACAGGAACAGGAACAAACCAAACACATCAAACAAACACAAAGAGAGAGAGCCCATAATTCTCTTTTACCGAATTCAAACCCATAATACTTTCTACAGAAAAAAAAAAAATCAAGTTACAGAATTCTCTTTCTTTTTTTCTTTTGATCTCTACTTGATCAATTCACAGTTTAAGAGGTTTACCTATTGAGGCGGAGGGTGGCTACCAGAGAATCGAGTGCAATACAATGTCCGAGGCGTGCAGCTGCAACCGCTCGCGTTCACCTTCTCGCGAAACAATAGACATCGATTGTGGGTTTTGAAATCCTTAATTCGTGAATCTCCGATCGATTTTTTGTCCGAAATTTCTTATCTGCGTTGAATCGCACGAAGCCGAAATCACCATTCCTTACCCAATTTAAACCCATAATTCTTACTACAGAAGAAAAAAAAATCATGGGGGAATGAAGGGAAGAATCATTTTGACCAAAACAACAAAAATTGATCAAAACTGAAAAATGTTGTTGTTCGACATGGATTTGAAATAAACCAGAAAGCATTGAACCGGAGCTTCAATGATTTTTGAAATCCCCACCAGATCACTAGACTGGATTAGACAAAAACATATTAGATTTCAAATTGAATGGCCTGGGTTTTTAAGGGTTGGAGATGGAAGGGGGAAGAGTTACCCCTTTTCCGACTGGCAAGTAGAAATCGACCAACGGAAGGTGGGCGAAGGTTCGCCGGAAGGTCAAGAGGGTCGGACAGAGCTAAAATCGCTTGTGAGGTCTAGGGTTTCAACAGTGGGGAAAGGATACGATATTTTCTCAGATTTTGCTCGAGCAAAAGAACAGTAGAAATGTACCAATTCCACTCAATTATCGATTTCCATGGTTCATTTCCCTGCAAAAGAACAGATCCTAACTAAAATCAGTAACTACAACTAAAAGAGAGGGAAGAAAAAAAAAATCAATAACTAAAACTAAAAGAGAGGAAAGATGACCTGTGGTTCGTTGAAGATCTGGTGCGAGGGCTGATTCTCTCTCTCTCTCTCTCTCTCTCTCTCTCTCTCTCTCTCTAAAGCTCTAGCTAAAGATCTCACCTCCATCTCTTGATCCTCCTAAAACAGAGAGAGAGAGAGAGAGAGGGGGGGGGGGGAAATCATCAGCCTAAAAAAGGATGAGAGAAAGAGGGAAGAAAAAAGGGAAAAAATACCACCTTCTCCATCTCTTTACCTCCTCTCTCTTTCTCTTGCAACCTCCTCTCTCTTTCTTGCAGCGAAGGAGAAAGGACCTTGCAGCGAAGGATTATGGAGATCGAGATCGTGGATGACTGCAATCTAGACATCGGGAGATCGAGTAAGAGGGATCGGGATCGTGGAGATCGGGCCTGGCAGTAGAGAGAAAGGGATGTGGAGATCAGGAGATCCGGGGAAAACGTCTTGGAGAGAGAGAGAGAGAGAGAGAGAGAGAGAGAGAGGTGTTACGCAAACAGGGAAATAGAGAATATCTTTTCTATATTCACACATTACATAAGACCATCTCTCTATATATAGAGGGAGAACGGACATCATTGTGTTACCACAACCGAGGTGGGACTATAATACTAACACCCCCCCTCAAACTCACGGTGGGTCAACCACTGAGAGTTTGCGAATAAGAAACCAGAAGCGAGGAGATGGATGACACTTCGTGAATAAGTCAGCAATCTGCTCCGTCGAAGAGACATAAGGCAAAGAGATGGTCCCAGCCTCATACTGCTCTCTGGAGAAATAGCAATCTAGTTCAATGTGCTTGGTCCGCTCATGAAACACCGGATTACTGACAATCTGAATAGCACTTTTGTTGTCACAATAAAGAGCAGTGGGACCCGAGGTATCAACACCGAGATCTCGAAGAAGACGACGGAGATGAACGATCTCCTTTGTAGCAGTGGCCATGGCACAAAACTCGGCCTCAGTACTAGAGAGAGAAACCACCTTCTGCTTCTTGCTCTTCCAGGAGATAAGAGAGTCACCAAGAAAAAGGCAGTAACCAGTAGTCGAGCGCCTAGTAGTTGCTACAACTTTGAGTAGTCCTAATTAAGGGACTAAAAAGTGCAATTTAACCCCAAGTATAGGGTGTGTAGCGAAGTAGTAATCTCGGTGAGTCCGAGGTCGATTCCACAGGGACTGAAGGACTAATTGGAACTAGTGTGATGACAGTGCGTGAATGTGAATGTAATTCAGGGTTTTCCACTGAGAGTGGAGCACGAGAAAATGAAACTACGTTACTAAATTAACTAGAACTAAATATTGCAATTAATTAAAGAAGGTTACGATGGAGATGAGGCTAAGGCGTCTAGGTTCAACCTAGTAGTATATTATGCATTCTTTTGATCAATAAGTATATATGACGATAGCATGAAAATTAATTCGGATGCATGCTACAGGGGTCTTTAAGCATTGCACATGCCCGGAGTCGATGTGCAATCAAAAGGACTTGTACACATGCATCGATTTCTAAAGATATGCATCTATCATAAAAACTAATATAGATTGAAGATTATATGACGAGAGACTCGTGAAGCTCGTGTCATCATGCCACAGGGATTCACAAGCATTACGTATGCCCGGAGTCAATACGAAATCAAACGAATTTGTAAGCTAGATGCCATACATCTTAGAATAGTGTCATTCATATAGGATTCAATCATAAGACAGTTAAAACATTATTACTGATCAAAGAAACACATAATAACCACTAGGCATCCCCCATAGCCTTAGCTAGGGGTTTAGCCGTGCATGTTTATAGAATTCAATATAAAAGCATAACAGCACGCAAACTTCATTAATGAAAATACGAAGGACGGCGCTCGTGGATGACAGCTTCCGGCGAAGGTGACGGCGTCCGGCGATGATTGTCTTCCACGGCAAGGACGATGGAGTGCGGCGTGACTTCGGCAAGCGTGGCTCGGAGCTTGGCGGATGGAAGATGATGGATCCGGGGTGGAAGACGATGAGACGATGTAGGTTCGGGCTAATGGTGGTTGAATTTCGGATTGATGGTCATAGTGGTGATGGTGGAAGATGGTGATGCTCGGGCTAATGGTGGTCAGGCTTTTGGTGGAAGAAGTTCGGGCTTATATATGGTCTCGGTGAGAGAGGAACGGCTGGGATTCGATTTAGAGAGAGAGAATCAAGGAAAAAGAGAGAAGATCGGTGGGTGGAGTTTAGAGAGAGGGGCGGCTGGTTTGTAGGAGGAGAGAGAGACGGCTGGTTCGGGTATATGGAAAGAGAGGGAGGCGGCTGACGTGATGAAGGCACATGCATAGCTGAAGTTGTTGAGTGGTTGGTGAGATATGGACGGTTGTGATTGGACCTCCGGATGGTTGTGATCGAAAAATGGAAAAGAAGAGAAAGACAATATTGGACGGCTGCATGGGTGAGAGTTGGGTGTAATGGAGTGCAGTGATCATTGCCTATATCATGTATGGGTTAGATTTGGAAAGGAAGGCTGTGATTAAAATGGGAAGGAAAGAGAGAGCTGGGCTTGGCCGGGTGTATGGACAGCTCCTGTGCATGGAATAAAGGGACGGCTGCAATTAAGTCCGGAGGAAAGGGACGGCTAGGCTTGGTCGGGTGTTGTGAGATGGGGTAGGTGCTGAATTTGCATGGGAATAAAAGAGACGGATGCGATGCGATCGGACGGGTAAGAGTGAATTTATGAGGACGGGACTCGGCTAGCTGAGCTCATGCAGGGGATTTGAATTGTAACGGATGACTGCGATTCGAGCTGGTCGGGTAAAGGGATTGGAGGTTTAAGAAATAAAAAGGTCTCAGGAGATCTTATGTAAAGCTCGAGAGATGGCGCACTGCATGCAAATATTGACGGGAAGATCGGGTTGGATAAAAACGAATGGTCGCGATGGTATTGTGCTGGTCTTTGGCGGCATGGATTTAGTTGGGTGAGATGGAATCGGGTAATGGTATGGGTATACATATGGCTGGGATTTGGCTAGGACTAAAGGTTGGGATTTGTTTGTTATGCTTCGGTAACCAATCGAGCCATCCACACTCGTCAACTCTTCCATATCAGCCCCTTTGCATATGTGTGGTTCTTCAGTGGTTCAAAAGTAGTGATGTGCTGCCGGTGATGTTATCTCGGCCAATTTCTTCACAATCATCATTCTCTGCATCATTCTTCATAAGGGCCTCCAAACGAGCTGTGCATGCTCCATTGGCTCGCCGTGAGAATGTCCACCATACTGTCATGATGTCCTTTATCCGCCTATGTCGAGTACCGGGTCAATTCCCTGAAAATCACACATGAAATGACGCGTGTAAGGATCCAATACGATTATCGATAAAAAGAATAATTTGGACTATCGGGTTTCGTATTTTTCATGCATGTATCGTATGAGTGCGAACCAATATACTGTTATATCTGTATTAAAGTCTACTATGCAGTGGTGCAAAGAAAATGATACGCTTTACGAGTATATGAAAAGTTTTACGTAGGAAAGCGATGATAATGCAGTAAGAAATAAGTGATAAATTGCATTATTTGGAGACTTAACACACCCCCCAACCAGCTTTTTGCTAGTCCTTGAGCAAAATAAGCGAGAATTCAATGCAAAGATGTTCGATAATAATGCATGATTTCTATCCCCAAATTTTTTTTTTTTTTAACGGAAAGTTTTGATGAATAATTTAAAGTACTCAAGACTAGATATTCTACGGCACAAAGTTTGTAGAGTAGTATTAGCCAACTTCTAGTTTACCGAGTCGTCGATTGAGTTCCGGTTATTAACCCTCCGGTGGAAAATATCAAACTGCCTGTACTCGAGTGCTCGGTGATATCTGGACTTAACACGACTAGAGCTTTGGTTTTCAAGGATGCATCAATACTAATAAGCACCAAGAACAGTCGAACGACCTTAAACACTGATTCAAAACCCCGCTGTCTGTCCAGGTTTACGAGAGGTGTAGATGTTCACTTTAATACCACCAGGGCTTTATATGTGATATTCCATGCTTACTCGTGTTTTTACAGCAACGGCTTTCACACTATCTCTTTTTTTTTTTTTTTTCTTTTTTTTTTTTTTTTTTTTTGGTCTCCTTTTTTAAGGATCTCATTATGTATCCCTTCCTAATTTACACCATGGTAGCTGCACTCTGTGCCCATGACACGCTGCCAACGCTCTCATAAGTCAGGTAGCCATCCCCATGTTGCTTCTACATTAGATTCACTATGTGTATATAGGATCATTCTCATAACCCTATACACCATGCTTCAATAATATAGTTGCATGTAATTTAGGACTTTTACATAACTCGACCCTAGACCTTGTAATAGGTAGCCCTTTTCGCTGTACCTGGTCTAATCCACTAGTTGCCTTTTTTTTTTTTTTTCTTTTTTTCACCCTATCTCTCCATAGAGCAAACTAAGTGAACAAGACAGTCGTGGTTCATCAGGCCTCTAAGTATTATCAGATCAACAACAATCTATCAAACCTAGACTCCAAAGGTGCAAGCCAGAAGTGTAGTGAAGTTTTCAAAGTACAATTAACCTGATACTCCATAAGAAAGAATTAATAAAGGGAGCTCAACGTCAACACCTTTCGACTAGAACTTAAGCCTTTAATAGTCTATGTCACTAAGTGCCATATAGTCCTAGCAAGAGTACATAAAAATTATACTCCAAAACTTCCAAAGTAAATAATAATTTTTTTTTGTTTTTTAATAATAGACAAGAAATTAAAAACAAACAAATTTTATAATCATACGCAAGAAAAAAAATTTTTGTTTTTTTGTTTTTTGTTTTTTTTTGAAAAATGAATAAAAATAATAACTAATATTTGGAAAAGTGTAAAAATGCACAAAATTAGAATTCGCCAGGATTCTCACCCCCCAACCTAAATATGCCATTGTCCTCAATGTTTAAAAAATGATGCACATAATGATATTTCATGGAGATTCAAATATAGAAACATGAAGGATATATCAGTTTGCAAGAAAAACATAGAGAAGGGTTAGAGATTACCTGAAAAGATGATTACACATATTTACACTGCTCTCCAAGGACAGTTACTAGAAAGAAAATAGAATACAGAAAAAACAAAACTAATATACAAGCAAAAGATCTCTAGCAGATATAGAGATTAATCCTGATAAACATGATCTTTTGGAATTTTCAAAAAAAATAAAGAGTAGTCATGCATAAAGAAGACATATCCTGAGACATAATATGGATGTTTATATTCTCTCACCACATTCTTTCTATTATGGGCAATCTTACATTGTTGCTTATGAGCTGAATTTATATTCTCTTCAAACTGGAGAATATAAATTTTATTTATATTCCACCCTATAGCTTCTTTATGTTCATCCATTAATTTAGTTTCAAGATCCATATTTGATTCACAGGAAATCATCATAGAACATATTTCTTGGCCCAAATATATATCCTCTAACTCAGTTGGTTGAATTTGTAGGTTAGGTTTTGATTCTTCAATATCAGAATGGAGAGTAATAATACCATTATTGAGTTTAGACATAGAAAATTTGGTATTTTCAATAATAATATCATCACCAATATTACATGGGAGACAATTAGCTTCTGCAAAATTCACATCCTCATTAATGTTATCAATATTAATTAGAAGATCAGTATTTTTCTCAGAGATCTCATCCTCATTAATGTCATCAATTAGAATGTTATTGTTTCCTTCAAAATTCACGTCATTATCAATGTCATCAATCTTGGTTGGACAAGCATCTAAAGGATTTAGAAAATCAAATTCAGAAAGCTTGTCTTCTATGGGGATGCCACTTGTGCTTTCCTCATTGCCTTTATCATCATCATTCATGGGGTTAAATTGAGGTGGAGAGATCAAAATCTCTTCCTCTTCATTATCAAGATAAGATTGATCAATTGGTGTCCGAAGATCTTGAATAATTTGTATGGTATCTTTTAGAAATGTCTGCAATGTATCTTCAAGGGATTTCTTATATGGTGGGATATAAGTATCATGCGTAGAATGCTCACGATAATATTGTATAGTATGTTGATTAGTTGGCAAACGTTCTTTACATGTATCGTTAAGAGTCTTCATATGTAAACTCACATAAGAGGCATAAGCAGAAGGCACATGATAATTATTCGCATTAGATTTATTCCACCCACTAGAATCATACATGTCTAAATAAGTTGAGCCATTTTGCAAATAATCACGTAAAGTCCTAGTCATGATTTCAATTGAATTAGGATTTAAACATTCAGAATAAACAATCAGAAATGAACAGGTGGCCTAGTATAATCACAAAACAATGTATGCACCACCTAAAGCCTTCTATACGAACGCTTTCGTTTGAAGGGGACTACAGACTAGACACACATACGCCTACACCGAGACGTATGTGCCGAGCTTTCTCACCAGAGCGTAAGTTGATGCGAGTTAGCAAATACAGAGAATTTTAAGAGTGAGTGTACCAGGGATAAGCAGTTCTTTATTTAGACAAGTGCGTAGTACTCCTCCTTCGCAATCAACGATCTACTGCGCTTCAGATCTTTTTTTTTTTTTTACCTGAAAAGAAAGAAAAGAAGTACTTAGTATATTGAATGTACAGAAAAAAACAAAGACTAAAAAGAAAAACGTGGATGCGAAGTTCCTATTTGTCTGTTGCAATCCCCGGCAACGGCGCCAAAAACTTGCTACAACTTTGAGTAGTCCTAATTAAGGGACTAAAAAGTGCAATTTAACCCCAAGTATAGGGTGTGTAGCGAAGTAGTAATCTCGGTGAGTCCGAGGTCGATTCCACAGGGACTGAAGGACTAATTGGAACTAGTGTGATGACAGTGCGTGAATGTGAATGTAATTCAGGGTTTTCCACTGAGAGTGGAGCACGAGAAAATGAAACTACGTTACTAAATTAACTAGAACTAAATATTGCAATTAATTAAAGAAGGTTACGATGGAGATGATGCTAAGGCGTCTAGGTTCAACCTAGTAGTATATTATGCATTCTTTTGATCAATAAGTATATATGACGATAGCATGAAAATTAATTCGGATGCATGCTACAGGGGTCTTTAAGCATTGCACATGCCCGGAGTCGATGTGCAATCAAAAGGACTTGTACACATGCATCGATTTCTAAAGATATGCATCTATCATAAAAACTAATATAGATTGAAGATTATATGACGAGAGACTCGTGAAGCTCGTGTCATCATGCCACAGGGATTCACAAGCATTACGTATGCCCGGAGTCAATACGAAATCAAACGAATTTGTAAGCTAGATGCCATACATCTTAGAATAGTGTCATTCATATAGGATTCAATCATAAGACAGTTAAAACATTATTACTGATCAAAGAAACACATAATAACCACTAGGCATCCCCCATAGCCTTAGCTAGGGGTTTAGCCGTGCATGTTTATAGAATTCAATATAAAAGCATAACAGCACGCAAACTTCATTAATGAAAATACGAAGGACGGTGCTCGTGGACGACAGCTTCCGGCGAAGGTAACGGCGTCCGGCGATGATTGTCTTCCACGGCAAGGACGATGGAGTGCGGCGTGACTTCGGCAAGCGTGGCTCGGAGCTTGGCGGATGGAAGATGATGGATCCGGGGTGGAAAACGATGAGACGATGTAGGTTCGGGCTAATGGTGGTTGAATTTCGGATTGATGGTCATAGTGGTGATGGTGGAAGATGGTGATGCTCGGGCTAATGGTGGTCAGGCTTTTGGTGGAAGAAGTTCGGGCTTATATATGGTCTCGGTGAGAGAGGAACGTCTGGGATTCGATTTAGAGAGAGAGAATCAAGGAAAAAGAGAGAAGATCGGTGGGTGGAGTTTAGAGAGAGGGGCGGCTGGTTTGTAGGAGGAGAGAGAGACGGCTGGTTCGGGTATATGGAAAGAGAGGGAGGCGGCTGACGTGATGAAGGCACATGCATAGCTGAAGTTGTTGAGTGGTTGGTGAGATATGGACGGTTGTGATTGGACCTCCGGATGGTTGTGATCGAAAAATGGAAAAGAAGAGAAAGACAATATTGGACGGCTGCATGGGTGAGAGTTGGGTGTAATGGAGTGCAGTGATCATTGCCTATATCATGTATGGGTTAGATTTGCAAAGGAAGGCTGTGATTAAAATGGGAAGGAAAGAGAGAGCTGGGCTTGGCCGGGTGTATGCACAGCTCCTGTGCATGGAATAAAGGGACGGCTGCAATTAAGTCCGGAGGAAAGGGACGGCTAGGCTTGGTCGGGTGTTGTGAGATGGGGTAGGTGCTGAATTTGCATGGGAATAAAAGAGACGGATGCGATGCGATCGGACGGGTAAGAGTGAATTTATGAGGACGGGACTCGGCTAGCTGAGCTCATGCAGGGGATTTGAATTGTAACGGATGACTGCGATTCGAGCTGGTCGGGTAAAGGGATTGGAGGTTTAAGAAATAAAAAGGTCTCAGGAGATCTTATGTAAAGCTCGAGAGATGGCGCACTGCATGCAAATATTGACGGGAAGATCGGGTTGGATAAAAACGAATGGTCGCGATGGTATTGTGCTGGTCTTTGGCGGCATGTATTTAGTTGGGTGAGATGGAATCGGGTAATGGTATGGGTATACATATGGCTGGGATTTGGCTAGGACTAAAGGTTGGGATTTGTTTGTTATGCTTCGGTAACCAATCGAGCCATCCACACTCGTCAACTCTTCCATATCAGCCCCTTTGCATATGTGTGGTTCTTCAGTGGTTCAAAAGTAGTGATGTGCTGCCGGTGATGTTATCTCGGCCAATTTCTTCACAATCATCATTCTCTGCATCATTCTTCATAAGGGCCTCCAAACGAGCTGTGCGTGCTCCATTGGCTCGCCGTGAGAATGTCCACCATACTGTCATGATGTCCTTTATCCGCCTATGTCGAGTACCGGGTCAATTCCCTGAAAATCACACATGAAATGACGCGTGTAAGGATCCAATACGATTATCGATAAAAAGAATAATTTGGACTATCGGGTTTCGTATTTTTCATGCATGTATCGTATGAGTGCGAACCAATATACTGTTATATCCGTATTAAAGTCTACTATGCAGTGGTGCAAAGAAAATGATACGCTTTACGAGTATATGAAAAGTTTTACGTAGGAAAGCGATGATAATGCAGTAAGAAATAAGTGATAAATTGCATTATTTGGAGACTTAACAGTAGTCGGGTCCCCTGCCCAGTCGGCATCAGAGTATGCACGAAGAGCTAGAGAGGAGGAGGACGAGAAGAAGAGCGACCGAGTGATAGTGCCACGAAGGTACCTAAGAGTCCGAAGAAGAGCAGCGTAGTGAACAGAGTGAGGGGCATCCACAAACTGGCTGAGAATACTGACAGCATGGGCAATATCCGGTCTGGTGATGCAGAGATAGACGAGCTGACCAACTATCTCGCGGTACCTGGTAGGATCTGAGAGGGGCTCACCGTCAGTAGGGCGGAGTTTCACATGAAGTTCAAGAGGAGTGTCGACTGTACGACAATCAGATAGTGCAGCCCGAGCAAGAATGTCAGCTGTGTACTTCTGCTGAGAAAGCAGAATCCCCCTAGAGCTCCTAGCAACTTCCAGGCCAAGAAAATAACGCAGAGGACCCAGATCCTTCATCTGAAATTGGCTCCGAAGATGCTCCTGAAGGGAGGCTATGGCACGGGTGTCATCACCAGTAAGAATCATGTCATCGACATAGAGAAGGAGAATGGCCCGGCCATGGGGGGAAGTCCGCACAAACATAGAATGGTCTTGAAAACTCTCTACAAAGCCGATTTCAGTAACCGCCCGACGGAAACGCTCAAACCAGGCACGAGGAGCCTGTTTGAGGCCATAGATAACTCGACGAAGACGACATACATGCTGAGGAGGTGTGCTGAGGCCCGGAGGAGGCTGCATATAGACAACCTCAGAGAGATCACCGTGAAGAAAAGCATTCTTCACGTCCATCTGTAATAGGGGCCAACCCTTAGCCGCAGCAACAGCAAGAAGAGTCCGAATAGTGGTCATCTGAGCTACTGGAGCAAACGTCTCATCATAATCAATCCCATACTCCTGAGTGAAACCGCGAGCAACAAGACGGGCTTTGTACCGGTCAATAGAACCATCTGGGCGATGCTTGATCTTGAAGACCCATTTACAGCTGATGGGCGCGATACCAGGAGGTAGAGGCACAACGTCCCAGGTCTGAGTCTGCGCAAAAGCCTGAAACTCCTCAGCCATAGCCTGCTGCCACACAGGATACTGCAATGCCTCGCTATAAGACCTAGGCTCTCTGTCTGTATGAAGGGCAGTAAGGTAGGTAACGAACTGAGGCGAGTAGGAAGTGACAGCTGCAAAACCAAAGCGATCAGGGGAGTAGCCAAAGCAGTCAGGAGGGCGATGCTCGCGCTGGGGGTAGCGAGGAGGACTGTAAGGATCCACATCCGGTAGAGGTAGGCTGCTCGAAGTGGACGGAGTACCAGAGGAGTCATTGACAGATGAAGCCGGGACCGGGGGAATGTCGGATGGAGGGTAACCAGACATAGGAGACGAGGAATCCGCGGGAGATGAAGAACTCAAGCGTGTAGCAGGGACGACGACGGGAGCAGGAGGTAAAGACTCAAGAGCAGGAGCAGGAGCAGGAGAAGGAGCAGAGAAAGGAGGAGAAGGTGAAAGAGAAGGAGGCATCTCAAGGAAGGAGAGATCCTGAGACGCAGGAGAGTAGTAAGGAACATGTTCAACAAAAGTGACATGTCGAGAGATGCGAAGACGACGAGCTAGGGGGTCATAGCAACGATACCCCTTATGTTCAGAACTGATGCCCAAGAGAACACACTTAGTGGGCCTAGCTGACAGTTTGTTACGCTCATGAGAAGGAAGGAGGACAAAACATGTGCACCCAAAAGTACGCAACATGCTGTAATCAGGAGTCGTGCCATAGAGACGCTCATGAGGCGAAACACCGGCGAGGACAGAGGAAGGGGTGATGTTAATAAGGTTGACAGAGGTCAAAATGGCCTCCGCCCAGAAGGTGCGAGGAACGCACGAGGAGATAAGCTGAGCACGAGCTGTCTCAAGAATATGACGATGCTTTCGTTCTGCAACACCGTTCTGCTCATGAGTATGAGGATATGATTGTTGAAAAAGAGTCCCATGAGACTGAATGATAGAACGCATGGTAGAAGAGAGATATTCGCGAGCGCAATCGGACCTAAAAGTTTTAATACGGGCATGAAACTGAGTATGAACCATGGTGGTGAAGGTCTGATAGATGTCGGGAATATCAGAACGCTGACGAAGGAGATACACCCATGTAAAACGAGAATAATCATCAATAAAGTTAACATAATAAAGATAGCCATTCATAGAAGGAAGAGGTGCAGGACCCCAGATATCTGAGTGCACTAGATCAAACGGACTACATGACTGCGACAAACGGGTAGAAAAGGGGCTAGCAGAATGCTTAGCCAACTGACATCCCGAGCAAAAAGAAAGACGAGAAAATGAACCACGGCCTAAAGCACCAGATTGGAAAAGACTTTTAAGCCGAGGTTCAGACACATGACCTAGCCTCCTGTGCCATAGGTCGGCATCAGAAGAAACAGCACTACAGACGACCTGAGGAGAGACAGGACGTAAATAAAGGTACTCCAGGTGATATAGGCCACCGACCCTACGAGCAGCACCAATCCTCTGTCCCGAGCGAGGATCCTGCACAACACAAAAAGAGGAAGAGAAAGCAACTGTCAGACCGGAATCACAAAGGCAGCTAATAGAAATCAAGTTCATGCGAAGCTCAGGAGCATGTAGAACAAATGGTAAAGAGAGAAAGCCCGAAGTGATGGACCCAGTCTGCGAGATGGCTAGAAGAGAGCCATCCGCAGTGTGGATCGGAGGAATACGGTGGGCGGGAGAACATGCAGTAAGAATAGAGTGGTCAGGTGTCATCTGGTGAGAGGCCCCAGAGTCCATAATCCAAGGTGCAGAGGTACCCGAGGTGGCAGAGAGACCGGAGGGGCCGGAAAGACCAGCAGTAGGCTGTAGAAGGAGCTGCTCAAGACGCATCTCGAGACGCTGAAGACGATCCGTCGTAGTAGCTGCGGTAGAGCCGGAGCAGGAATAGTAGTGCTAGCAACGGCAGCCGCAGATCGATTACGGTGAGGTGGACTCGCACGCTTTTCCGGATGGAGAAGCCAACAGGAGTCAATCGTGTGTCTCGTCTTGCCACAGTGGGTGCATTGTCGAGTATCAGGCAGACCGGCGGGACGAGAGCCACCCCAAAAAGGAGAAATTCTTGGGGGGTGAGTGGCCGCTAGAACCCCCTCAAAGCTAGAGGGTACAGGTGCCCTGCGGGCAGCCACAGTGCTAAGACGTGTCTCCTCGGCAAGAAGCTCGGCGACGACAGCATCAAGACGGGGAAGCGGATCTCGATGAATCAGCTGACCCGCAAGAGGAGAGAACTCTGGGCGAAGAGCCATCAGAAATTGGTAGAGTTGTCGTCGTTCCCGAAAAAGCTGTAGCTCACGCCAGGAGGCACTGACTCTGGATACCTCCAACAGAGGGGGTTCCAAGGCCTGGAGCTCACGCCAATAGCCGCGCATAAGGCTATGAAATTGTTGAATGGTCTGCTCTCCCTGCTGAGCAGACTGGGCCTGAGATAAGAGTTGATACTCGCGTGTCCCGCTTTGTTCCACAAAGCGCTCAGTAAGGTGGGCCCAGAGCTCTGCCGCAGTAGAGAAAGTGACAAGATCTGCACGAAGAGAACGATCGACCGAAGCAACTAGAAAGGCACGAACGCGGCGGTCACAAACACTCCAAGAGTCAATGGCCGCTGGGTGAGAGGGTGCTGACAGAGCAGGAGTTGAGCCGTCGAGGTGACCGTATAATGCACGGCCATCCAGAACGCTTCGGACTGTAGCCGACCACGCAGTCCAATCCACAACGGTCACAAGAGAAAAGTCCGTAGAGATTGGGAGAAAATCCCTTGTCTGCTCGATAGGTGTTGCCGAGAACTGGGCTGAGGACACTCCAGATGGAGCGGGGGACGTTGATGTGGACTGATCATAAAAGGCCATTAGTTACAGGGCGCAGCGCAGGTAGGAAGAGCGGTGCGGGATCGGCGGCGGTGCGTGATAAGACACCGATACGGGATATCTTTCCGTACAGGATATATTCGGATTCGATACGGGATAGGCACTAGAGTGCGGGATAGATACCGGTACGGGATAACTCCGGTACGGGATAACTGCGGTGCGGGATAACTGCGGTGCGGGATAACTGCGGTGCGGGATACTCGGCCGAACGGATCGCTGTGGTGTGGGATAGAACCGAACGGGATAATACCGAACGGATCGGACTCCGGTATGGGATAACTGCGGTGCGGGATACTTGGCCGAACGGATCGCTGCGGTGCGCGATACTCGGCCGAGCTGGAGACGGGAGCGGGGCCGGGGCCGGGGCCGAGTCGGAGACGGGAGCGGGGCCGGGACCGGGACCGGAGCCGGAGACGGGATCGGAGACTGGAGCAGGGGCCGGGGCCGGGGCCGGAGACGGGAGCGCAGGTGCCAAGCCGGAGACGGGAGCGGGGCCGGGGCCGGAGCCAAGCCGGAGATGGGTGCGCAGGTGCAGGCGCAGGGGGCTGGAACTAGAGAATACTTTTGGGAGAGAGAGAGAGAGACGAGGAACTAAAAATAGAAAATAGTGCCCGAGCTCTCAAGAGCCGGCTCTGATACCATGTTACGCAAACAGGGAAATAGAGAATATCTTTTCTATATTCACACATTACATAAGACCAGCTCTCTATATATAGAGGGAGAACGGACATCATTGTGTTACCACAACCGAGGTGGGACTATAATACTAACAAGAGGGATGTGGAGATCGGGTTTGGCGGTAGGAGATCATGGTCGAGAGAGCGAGTGGCTTGAGTGGAGGGGGCTTGATCGGGGACGGGGTGCGGCTTGAGTGGAGGCTGAATCGGGACCGAGTGTGCAGATCTGAGATGGGGGGTGGTGCAGCAAATCAATCAGAGCAAAAATGCTCTCCTCCACTTCCTCTCCCTCGCACCGTCCCCCCACCCTCCCGGCGCGTCGCCCTCACCGAGTCCCGGATCGGCGCCGCCCGCAAGGAGATCACCGTCCTCCTCGACCTCTACGGCGCCGCAGCCCTGCGTCTGCTCCCTCGCCATCCTCGCCACGTCATCTACGGCGAGCCCATTGCCGTCCTCACCGGCGACGCCCACCTCACTGGGGCTGAGGGTGCTGGTGAGGTCAGGATTCCGGGGGGCCGAGAGCCGTAGAAGGAGAAAGCGAGAGAGAATCGGAGAGAGAAAGAGAGTTCTTGAGGGTGGTGGGTGGGCTTAATAGAAAGAGAGAGAGTGATCGTGCGTTGAAAAGGGGGGGGGGGGGAGGGGCGTAACTGATGAGAGAGAATCAGGGGGGATCTTGGGGGTGGGGGGAGTTTAACTGATAGGGTGGGAGAGAGATCGTGCATTGATGGGGGGCGGGGGCGGCGGCAGAGTAACTGACGTGTGTGTGTGTGTGTGTGTGTGGGGAGAGAGAGAGAGAGAGAGAGAGAGTCCCGGGGATGGGCACAACATGTGTGACACTCGATCAATGTAACGGATGAATGTGATCGTGCCATTCAAAATACACTCGTGTGAGCTACGATTTGGCAACTAACTGCTAAATAGTACGGGACTGATAAAGAAATGATCGTGCATAACTACCAAATGCAGAAAGATATCGGCCTTTGATATTATATATATATATATATATATATATATATATATATATATATATATATATATATATATATATATATATATATATATATATATATATATATATATATACACACACACACACACGGGCCGGGCTAGGCTCAGACCTTTGGTCCGGCCTGACAAGCCTAAGAGGCTACTCCGGGCTTATAGCATTAGACGGCTGCGGTGCGGTGCTGCACTTACCGCATGTCCCATTATAGCATTTCTCTCTCTCTCTCGATATATATATAAGGGCTGGGCTGGGCTCCGATCTTTGGTCCGGCCCGACAAGCCTAAGAGTCTACTCCGGGCTTAGCATATATAGGACCGACCCGGCACGGCCCGTTTTACACCCCGCAGTCGGTGTAGTACGATTCACTTTGGAGTTGCTTGCCATCACTGACCCACCAACCGACCGGGACAGCTGGAGAAAATCTGAACTCGGAGTTTGGATCTCCTCCGGTCCGTCGGCCGGATCGGTGGGATCGCGCATATCACACGATTCACACCGCACAATGATAGACGATCCGAAAGAGAATCGTACTCTGTGATGTGCGCCGGGCCCACTGACCGGACTGTCCAACCGGAGGAGATCCGAACTCCTTCCTACCTGCTTCTTTCTCAAGATTCATTGAGAAAAAATAAAAAGAAAAATGCTACCTGACATGGCATCTGATCTCACCCGTCCGATCACTCACCTCGAATAGTGAATTCATAACACGAGGGGCTCTTGCATGCAACGGTTGGAGTAACAGCATCTCCAATGGAGTCCTGTACAAGTGATCCTTCGGAACTATAGCCAAAGAGAAATGCTATTCAGTTCGAAGGTTTTCCCAATTCCGCCAGCCCGATTGATTTGGCAGTATGCAATTGGTGGCTGAAACCCACTAGCGGCATTTAAATCTTTTACACCACCAGTTACACGCTGCATGCCATGTCAATCAGGCTGAGCGAAATCAAGAAAACCTTCGGGCCGAATACATTTCTCATAGCAAAACATTGTGGGTTTGAGATTGAAAATGCTACTCCAACGGTGTCTCCCACATTTCGACGCAATGGGTTTTCTCTACTCTTGCTCGGGCTGGTGAAAAATATAGGAAAGAGGTTTGTAGTGTGCCCCCCTTATTTGAATAAAACAAACCATTTGAAATACCAATGAGCTCGTTTCATTGTTAAAGAGAATTTTTCCAAAGTAACCACTAGGTTTGTCATATTGCTCAAACCAAGTACAGAGTCCGAAAACGTTACTTTTTTTACCACCTACACATGTTGATTCAGTGGCACGAGTGTTTTATGATTTTTTCTGACCATTTTGCTCTTAACAGTAGTAAAAACATTGGTTAAGTAATCAATGTTGAGTAATTTTACGTCGGGTTTACGTCGATGAAGAGGTTCCAGCGATCTTCCGGTGATGAAGATGTTACGGCGAGGTTCCGGTGATGAAGATGTTCCGGCAAGTTTCCGGTAATAAAGAGATTCTGGTGAGGTTTACGTCGATTTGCGTTTTGTTCCGGCGAAACGTTTACATCGATTCCAGGTGTAAACCCAAAATGTAACAAAATGTTTACGTTTATGTCGATGAAGAGGTTCCGGCAATGAACAGAAATTCCGGCGAAACGTAACGAAAACTTAAACAAAATATAACCAAACGTAAAATTTTACACTTTTGCCCTTAACAGCAGTAAAAACATTAGTTGAATAATTTTACGTCGGGTTTACGTCGATGAAGAGATTCTGGTGAGGTTTTGGTGATTAAGAGGTTCCGGCGATGAAGAGGTTCCAGTAGGGTTCTAAAGAGGATCCGGCAGGGTTCCGGCGAGGTTCCAGTGATGAAGAGGTTTCAGTGAGGTTCCGACGAAACATAACGAAAACGTAAACAAAATGTAACTAAACGTAAACAATTGTTAAATTTACATTTGGGACTCTATTTGTTTTACGAAAGAAGAAGTGATTCGCTACATTAAGGGTATTTTTGTTTGAAATTTTTTTGGTGGTCATAAAAGTAACGTTTTTGGGCTTTGTACTTAGTTTGAGCAATACGGTAAACCTGGTGGTCAGTTTGGGAAAAACCTCTTAATTTTTCGAACAACCCCTTACACTTCAATTGAAATGGAGACGAGCACTCGGTGTTTTAAAAAATAAGGGAGAGATTTGAGGAGACCGTTGGATCTTCAATTGCTTACGTGACAGCTAGTAGTCCTTAGAATATGGAAGGCATCGTTGGAGATACCCTAATGTGGTGGGAACGTAAATCTTATGTCACAACTAAATGTCGCGAGGAAATGCCGCAGCCACGATTAGGGGGTGTTTGGCACGAGAAACAATTATTCCGTTTAAACCTGATCCGGAAGAGGGTAATCTTGTCAATTACTATTTTCGAATATAATTTTTTTAAAAAAGTAAGATTGCACTAAAAAGCCTTGGCAGGCTAGAAAACCCACATCAACAATCGGCCAGCCCTCGGCGATATCCTTGAGCATCCAAACCCACCATCATCTGAAGGTCCAGTGGAAAATCATCTTTGTTAGAAAATTGAGCACCGGTCCGACATGCAAACCCAACCAATCAATCCACCACCGTGTTGTTTTTCCGAAATGTGTGAGAAAGACTGACATAAAGTTTTAGGAGAAAAAGCGGTACGGAGTCTAATATGTATCTTTTTTATATAAAACGGAGCCATCTCTTCCATGTTGTGACACGTGGATATATTTTGAAGATCGGCATTGAATAACTGCCTTTCAATCGCACTCTATCTCGGCAATGAAGCACCTCCCTAAATATCACAACCGTCCATGACCATTCGGCATGGAATCGTCGGCATTAAATGCTCCACTCTATCTCGGCATTGAAGCACCCCCTATACAGATCACAGGGTTTGAGACTTTCCTCTCTTCTGCACATCGTAATTATTGGAGCCATTCATCTTCTAGTTCAACACAATGCATCGGTTTCAAAGAAAAATGCGCCATGCCACATGGTGCAGAGTGGGGCTTATTTACTATTGAGAAGTCATTGTTGGATCCCCCTTCCAAAAATAGTTCCTTCGAACCCACTCATGTTCCACTACGCTACGACGCATCGATTTCAAAGATGAGAATTAAAGGATCTATTTGAACTATTGAATCATCTACAAAGATGGGACGTGATTAAGTGGCAAGCTTACTGGAGAGTAGTCGTGTTCACAGATGCTATTCGAGCGCAATATGCCATTATGTTTGGCACTGGTTGTTTGGAGGAAATTAGCAAACTGGGGTCATTGTGCCGTCAACTTTGGTCTCAGATGTTGGAGGTGCAGATCCAGTGGGTTTTCCAGACTGCTAACAGAGCTGTTCACTGGCTAATACTACAGGCTCGTGTCTTTGGCGTGGAGAGATATTGGGATGTGGATTTTCCAAATGTACTGCCAGGTCTGTTCTCTGAAGTCCTTCAGGTCATGCTGTGATGATCACTCTCTGGAATACCAAAAAAAAGATGGAAGTGCCCTGCATCCTCATCTTAAGTTCTAAAATTTCTATAATCTTCCATCAAATTATATTTTAGATTTGATAAATGCACGGGCACAAAAGTCTTGCTCTCCACTTTGGACTCAATTTGTATTTCACTAGCAAGAAATTTCTTGGATCTTTCTGCATTTCATTTACTAAATTTCATTCAATGCAGTTTTCTCTGTGGTCAAGTAATTCAAAGATCTCCAATTCAGTTTTGTGTTCCAAATCTTTTTCCAATGATTAATTTAATAATATTTATTTATAAATTGGGTCATAAAACGGGCTCCCTCTCTCTATCTCTATCTTTTATTTCCTCCTTGCAGATCGTCTTTGGGATGGCGGCTCCAACGACATGATGGGGCTGTGATGGATGGGTTGGAAGGTTTGTGACAGACGGGGATGAGATGGGCAAAGCTGGGGCGGGACGAGTGTAATTAAGGGTTTAGAAGCCTTTTTTTTTTTTTTTAATATATGCAAAGATGATCAAAGGATAATTTTTTTGGTTAGCCGATCTTGAAGTTATTTTTTAATATAATTTTTTAAAAATATTCATAGATTTAGAGGTTTTACAAATCTTCATAGATCTCTCTCTCTCTTGCTACCTCTCTTTCTCTCTCTTTTTTTTTTTTCTCTTTGCAGATCACGACATTAATCGCAACAGAATATCTCGAGAAGTAGTCCAAGTCAAAGATAGGAGGAGCCTCTGACTTCTTATCCCAGAGTTTTAGAGCACGTGTCAGATAAATGGGTGAGGTGGCACACTCCCTGTGCCCGAAGACTCTCTTGCGTTGAACGGCTGCCTACCGCAGGGACCAAGGTGAGAACCAGGAAGGATCGTGTCATTCTCCTCCTCCGACCCACATTCTTGAAGGACAAAGGGAGTCAGCTAGGGCTGGCAATTTCAGACCCGACACGGCAGACCCGACACAAAGTTAGCGGGTCTGGGTCAGGGCTAAACGGGTTCAGATCGTAAACGGATCGACACAATAGACCCGTTTAATAAACGGGTCGTGTCTGGGTTTAGGGTCTGGACACGATAGACCTGGGAAGACCCGTTAAAATTCAGCGGATCGTGGCGGGTCGGGTCTACCCATAATCCAACTCTGTAATATATAGTATCAGTGGGTCTATCGGGTTAGGTCTGGTCGAGTCGGATCGAGTCAAATGAATAAACCCATGTGGTAAACGGGTCTAACGGGTCTTATCGGGTCTACCCTTTTATAAACGAGTCCGGTACGGGTTTAGGATCTAGACACGATTAGTTAAACGGGTCGGGTCCGGGTCTAGGGGTTTTGGACACGACCAGAAACTAGACACACGACACGAACCCGACCCATTGCCACCCATAGAGTCTTCTCTCGCGCCTCTTTAATACTCTACCAATAACCTGTTTATTTTTCAAGAATCAATGAGCCAAAATAAAAGGAAAATGCTAACTGACATCATGACATAACATCCGATCTCAACCGTCCGATCGATCGCTAACCTCGAATGGTGAAATCATAGTACTTGGCAGCGTGGCACAATCTCCACCACACGACGGACGTTGCATCCAACGGGCTTCTATACAAGTGATCCTTCAGAACTGTAGTGAAATATTGAGGGCATGGATTGAAAATGCTACTCCAACGAGCTCCCCCATCTTTCGCCACAATGGGTTTTCCCTAATCCTCTTGCTAGCTACGATTGGCGAGAGAAGTTTTGAAGAGATCTGTCGTGGCCTCCCCCTTGATTTGAAATGAAGACAAGTCTTTGGCCTTTTTGAAAAAAATTAAGGGAGAGATTTGAGTAGCCCTAAGAATAGGGAAGATACCTAGGTGCTCCTTGGAGATGTCCTAATGTGGTGGGAACACAAATCTTCTGTCATAATTAAATGTCGCGATGAAATGCGGCCAGGATTACCGCTTGATCATCCACCCACAAACCACAACCATTCGTTACACCCCGACTGATAGGTGAAGCACACTCCCCCCAACCGTCAGGCAAAACCAACGGTTGTGTTTGCGGGGTGCATGATCAAGCGGCAACCAAGGGTGCAACATTTAGAGGTTGGTGGGCACGAGGAACAACTGTTCTGCTTAAACCTCATCTAGAAGAGGTTAATCATGTCAATTAATATTTCGAATGTAATTTCTTTTTAAAGGAAGAGTGCACTAAAAAGCCCGAGCAAGCTAAATAACCCACATCAACGGCCCGCCCACACCCGATAGTATCCCTGTGTATCCAAACCCGCCCGTCTCTGAAGGTCCAGGGGAAGATCATCTTCGTTGGAAAATTGAGCACGGCCCTACATGCAAACCCAGCCAACCAATCTGCAACCATGGTGCCTTCCCGAAACGTATAAGAAAGTTATGTGACATAAAGGTTCTGGAAAAGAAAGCAACACATGACATATTATTGTTGGGTTTCTTTAACATACATCCTCACTTTTATATTGAAATTTGAGTTACACACCTAACTTTTTAAAATTTGACTTTACCTCCAATACATCACTTGTATCCCCTCTCCCTTTAACAGTCAAGTGACAAATTAGGGGGGTAAAGTCAAAGTTTTTAAAAAATGGAGGTGTAACTCAAATTTCAATATAAAAGTAGGGATGCAATAAGGGGAAAAAAAAAACTATTGTTTCTAAAGTCTTCATTCCACTGGAACAAATACTTCTATATCACCTTCGAAACACGCACGTCGTGTCCAAAACCCCTAGACCCAGACCCGATCCGTTTAACTAATCATGTCTAGACTCTAAACCCGTACCCGGCCCGCTTATAAACAGGTAGACCCGATAAGACCTGTTAGACCCGTTTACCACAAGGGTCTATTTAGTTGATCCAATCTGAATCGATCCAACCTGACCCAGTATGACCTGCTGGTACTACATATTACAGTATCAGATTGCGGGTAGGCCCGACCCGACCTGACCCGACCCGACACGACCCGTTGAATTTTAAACAAGTCTTCCTGGGTCTATCGTGTCCAGACCCTAAACCCGGACCCAACCCGTTTATTAAACCGGTCTATCGTGTCAACCTGTTTATGACTCGAACCCGTTTAACCCAGACCCAGACCCGCTAACTTCGTGTCGGATCGAATCAGGTCTGCCTTGTCGGGTTCGGAATTGCCAGCCCTAGACTTCAAGTATTAAAGTCGGTTTCGGATTTTGCAAACGTTTGAAGTAAAACTTTATAAGATTTGTACGTGCCTCTTCCTACTATATAAAAGGAGAGGTCTAAGATTTCTGTATGAAAATTTTGATGAGTGATCATTAATAGAGATTTGAAAAGCGAGTTGGAGGGCTTGCTTGGGGATTTGAAGAAACTTATTATTCTCTCTTAATTTGATAGTGGATTTTTCCGTAATACAACCGAATCATCTAATACTTGTCTTTCTTGATTCTTTTACTTTTCTACTTGTCATTTGTGTTTGATTTAGTTGTCAAATTTTTTTAGATTTTGATTCTTCTCAAATCTGTTATTTGAGTAACGCTATTTGAACAATCTCCATCGACAAAAACTTTGACAAACCAAATCCATATCCGGGTGGCGAGCCCAAGGATCCGTGCATCGGCATTCACATTGTGCATGTGTATGGTTTGTCAAATTTTTTGTTGATGAAGATTGTTGGAATAACATTACTTCCATTATTTGCATTGGTTCTTTGGACTTCCGTGCACAGCTGCCTACGCATGCATGACTACAGGACTGGCACGCATAGCATCTCAAAAAGGAGTTGAGTCTGTTCAGAACTCCTTCCGTACCCTGATTGGTGGGTCCAGTACGCATCACAGCCGTAAAATGGCAAGCGACCCAAAAGTGAATCCTATTCCAACCGATTGCGTTCGGCTGTGATGCCCACCGAGCCCACCAATCAGGGCCGACTGACTGGAGAAGGTCTGATCCCCTCAATAAGAGAAAATGCTAGGTAGCCAACTAATTTACCAACTTTTGGATTGCCAACTTTACGAGGCATCCACCTATGACTCATCCCAAGGCCCACACATCACATGACAAACGAGTTGACTATACATCATTACTCCTAAAAAAGTAGTCCAGGTCAAAGATAGGAGCATTTGACTTCTTCTCACATGGTTTAGACCACGTGTTGGTTAATGGGTGAGGTGGGGCACTCCATGCGCCCGAGGACTCTCTTGCGTGAACGCCTGCATATTGCCCTGTGTACGCTAAAACAGTTGCACCAGAAATTTCTAGGAGAGGCTTATAGTTATAGTACTTACACCTATACCAAAGGAGTTTGGGGAGTTACAGAGGGGCGATAGCCCTTTTATTATGGGGTTCGGGAGTGATGCCCCGATCAAAATTTTTTTAAAATACCCATAGTCTGATTTTTTTTTTACTTCAAACGGTTATATTAGATGGCGTAGACGATAGTCACGTACTCACGGTGCGGTCTTTGGATTCAGAGCACCATTGCAATCCAACAAACATGTGATTCTGATTCACAAGAGGAAAGAGGAGGCCGATTAGGACAATGGAGATAGGTAGCCAACACGTTTGTCTGTTGGGTTTTCTATGTTGGAGTTTAATCCGGGTCAGAGGCTCGCAGCGGAAGCGATTTGGCGGTCGAAAGACCGTTCATGGTGCACGTTACACGATTTAAACTTTCATGGAAACTAATCTACATATGTGTGCATGTGTATGCACGTGAATCGAAAACCCCTAACGGCAATCTAGCGTAATGATTAACTAGCATGGATGCAAATCATAATGCTCGCTAGATCTACATGTTAGATTACACATACCTTTCGTACGGATCTTTTAACCGCGGAGAATTGTCTTCTTTGTCGATGGAGACGGAAGATCGTTTGCGAAGATGCCGATGGTACGAATGGAGATGTTACCTTCTTGTTCACCCGATCTCACACGATGCACGGAACATCGCTCTCGGATCTCTGAGTGCCTCCGAAGAACGACCCTTCTCCTTCTTCAGAACTCCACGCGAGGAAGACGAAGTAGCAAGCAGAAAACGGAGAGAGATTAGGGAGAGAACTAGAGAGATGAGAGAGGAGGGGGTTCGGATTTTTTGGACTATGGGGCCGGCGCCCATAGGTCCTTTTATAGGGCCGGCCAACCCCCTTGGATGAGGATCCAAGGGGATAATGACCCCCTCTAATTATCTCTCCATTATCTCCTTTTTATCTCTCGCTGTATTTATCCGTTTTCCCACTTTTTAGGGCTCGATCTTAACCATTTTATCGCCCCATCCCTATCTATATGGCCGGCCCTATAGATGAGGGATTCTTATCCCTACATCATAGGGCCGGCCCTAGCAAGGTCCCTCACTACTAGGGTCGGCCAACAGTGAGGTCCGACAGAGTGAGGTTTTTACCAAAACGCCCCGACGCCTCATTTTGACCATTTCTAGTGTGCGATACCTAGCGGCCACTTCTTAAGTGATCTTTACTAGTTACTTACTATTAACTGAGGCCACCGGAGGGTGCCTCTAGCAAAGTCAACTAGTCAACTCGCAACATACCCCGGTGCATCGCACCTATGCAGCGAAGTTCACTTATGGCTAGGGATTACTACATGCGACTCTGCACTAGTCTCGGGCTCAACCCTTAGTACTCGTATGTAGTTACGCATCTACCGTGCTCTAGTGCCAGGCACACACGGAGCGTATACTTCTTTCTTCCTCTTGCTTATGGTGTTCCGAGGAGACGGTTCAAGAACCGTACATAATGTTGATAAGGTGGAACCATCAGGGATCGGGGTTCATGGCTTCCAACTCAAGCTCGATCGACACACTACCCGAGTGTACCATCGATCCTCTGAGCTCGAGTTAACCTGCGTAGCCACCCAGAGTGCGACGCAGGCTGCACTCCAATTCACCCAGACTTACTATGTTCTCCATCATACCCCTGCTCTCCGCTTAGTAGTGGTAAACTCGCTGTCCCTCCACTTGATGCCATGATTCACTTCGAGCGGTGAAGACTACCGTCAGACTCGAATGATCATATGACTTGGTTCCTTCCAGGTTGACCTATACATCGTACCTCTGATTACCCCGTCGAGTAATCGAACCCGGTCAACAGTCAAACTGATGACCACCAGGCCTGGGTTTGGTACAGTGTAAGTCACACCAAGGAACACACCTCCCATCAGGGGTGTGGATGGCCTGCAGGAGTGACACGCTAATGCAACGCCAGCCGGGTAACCCAGTACACCGTGGTTTTGGATCACTGCATATGGATCCTCACACATTGGTGCGCCAAAGCATCACGCAACTGGTTAGTCCATCAGACGTGGTTCCTCAGGGTTTAGGACCGTTTTACCCTAAGCAGAAACACGGCTTAGTGTACCAGTGTCTGCTCACTGATCTGTACACCGTGTTAGTTCCGTTCAGCCACAGACACTGTGCCTGGTGATGACCATGGTGAAGACATCCCATGAACTGTCATCGCCAACAGCTTAACATGATGAGGCGACCAACCTGATCATAGCTGCGAACTGATTTAGATTATATGGGACCAACCCACTCAGTCTTCAACTCAGTGGACTACCATATAACCATGGCTCTCTGTTCTTAAAAGAACACGTAACTATGTTACGCACCTCTATGCATATCATATAATAATAACTATCAATCTTTATTAGACCAAAATATAAAGTTTTACAAGCTTAGAACATATCAATCCTAACATTCTACACGAGAACAACCCCGATCGACAGATCGAGATTGTCGTCTTGGATGAAGAACATACCTTCGTGTGACGAGAGAGATCGTTCGCAATACCGGGTGAAGATCTTCCACGCGCTGCCATCTCCCGCGGATTCGATGGGTCCTCCTGAATCCCTCTGGATTCACAACGGCGGCTCTGAAGACGTGCGTGTGGGGACTTCACCCCTGCACATCTATTTATAATAGATGTGTCCAACCGGTAGACGCAACCCATCAGGGCATCCACCGGTTATTGGGTGCACATGAGAATGAGGCTAGGTTCACCACCAACCCTGTCAAGCCTCTTGGTTGAGTCGCCCGGTCTGACCAGGACCGCGACAACCAACCCGGTCCACCTAGTTCAGTAACTCTCTCGTAAAGGGCCATCAAAAACCAACAATCTCCCACTTGGCCCTT
Source organism: Chamaelirium japonicum (assembly GCA_947650365.1). Classification (NCBI taxonomy): domain Eukaryota; kingdom Viridiplantae; phylum Streptophyta; class Magnoliopsida; order Liliales; family Melanthiaceae; genus Chamaelirium; species Chamaelirium japonicum. The sequence goes on from OX393556.1 coordinate 67,324,876, forward strand.
TACACAATACAAGTGTGGGAACTTGTTTCAAAATATACATATATAATTTTGTAATGAAAATAATATTTTTTTTTTTAAATATTTGGAGTCACTCGGTTTTGAAAAACACGATCCGGATCGATTTTAAAAGAAAAAATACTAAGGGACCATACATGTCTTTGTTCAAAATGACCCTGATAGGAGATCATGATTGTTCCAGCATATCCTATGCTGGTTCATATCCATGGTCAACCTATCAGACTCACAAAGAACTCCAACAAACAACTCTGGTGGTTTTCTCATGTGTCTATGGGTTATCTGAGCACATCATCACTTGGTCTTATGCCCAGACCCATAATGTCCAACCTCATGCTTGTCCAAGCATGTCATTCTAATGCCCATGTTGATACCCAATCAACTACAAATAGAATGAAGACGTTTTGACGTGGTGCCCACCCACGCTTAGCCCAGATCTCTCTTGAGTACCGTGTACTCCAGGCTTACTGGACGTTCCAACATGTTGCCAAAGCATGTCTAGTCTCAGTATCTTGAGTAAATCATCTTACTTCAGGCACATTGGACTATCTAACATGTTGCGTAAGCATGCCTAGTCTCAATGTCACTTGAGTACTGTGTACTCCAGGTAATGATCTTGCTTACATTTGACATAAATCAAATAAGAAAATGACATCGAGATTTATTCATCTAAAGACGAAATAACAGTGATTAAACGCAAAGCAAAGGGACTCAACTACTGATACAAGAACTCCACCAAGCCCATACGGGTTACATGGCTCTGGAAAACCTTTGGTGCAAGTCCCTTGGTGAGAGGGTCCGCTACCATCAGCTCTGTGCGAACATGCGGGATCTCCACCACTTTCCCTTTGACTTTCTCGCAGACAAGCATATACTTGATATCCAGGTGCTTGTTGCGTCTGGTAATCTTCTCATTCTTGACATGCTGACAAACAGCCTCATTGTCACAGAAAATTAGCAAAGGCTTTTGGATTGAATCCACAATGCCTAAGCCTCCAACGAAGTTCTTCAGCCAAAGAGCATGCTTTGTAGCCTCATAGCAAGCAACATACTCTGCATGCATAGTGGAGTCAGTCACAATTGACTGTTTGGAGCTTTTCCATGAAATAGCTCCTCCCGTCATCAGGAAAATATATCCCGAAGTGGATTTCAGGGTGTCTTTACAGCCAGCAAAGTCTGAGTCGGTGTAGCCAATCACCTGAAGCTCACTGCCTTGCCTGTAGGTGAGCATGAACTCTTTGGTACGCTGAAGATACCTCATAACTTTCTTAGTTTCACGCATATGAGCTACACCCGGATTCTGCACATAACGACCCAACATCCCAACAGCAAAACTGATGTCTGGTCGAATACAAGTCATAGCATACATGACGCTCCCCACAATGGAAGCGTACTCATATGTATCCACTTGATTCCTCTCAGCCTGATTCTTGGGACACTGATCCTGGGAAAATACATCTCCCTTCAGTACTGATGCCTCACCCGGAGCACACCTATCCATCCTGAACCTCTTCAGGACCTTCTCAATATAAGCTGCCTGCGAGAGTCCCAGAATTCCTGCTGCTCTGTCTCTGTGAATCTTGATCCCAAGCACATAGTCTGCTTGACCCATGTCCTTCATATCGAATTTTTTCGATAAGAAGTGCTTAGCATCATGGAGCATGTGAATGTCATTACTCGCCAAGAGAATATCATCAACATAGAGGACGAGTACGACAAACCTGCTCCCACTGGCTTTCAGATATATGCATCTGTCAGCATATTCTCTTGGAAACCATACTCTGTAGCAGCCTGATCAAACTTCAGGTACCACTGCCTGGAAGCCTGCTTCAGCCCATAAATAGACTTCTTTAATTGGCAAACCAGCCGTTCGCTCCCACTGACTGCAAAGCCCTCTGGCTGTGACATATAAATGTCCTCTGTCAAATCACCATTCAGAAATATTGTTTTAACATCCATCTGGTGCAATTCCAGGTTGTGATGGGCTACAATGGCCATAATCACTCTCAAGGAGTCCTTAGTGGAAACCGGGGAGTAAGTCTCGCCAAAGTCAATACCTTCCTTCTGCCGGAAACCTTTAGCCACCAGTCTGGCCTTGAATCTCTTGATCTTGCCATCAGCATCTCTCTTGGTCTTAAAGATCCACTTGCATTCCACTGCCTTTCGGTTTTCTGGTATCACAACAAGATCCCAAACATGATTCTTCTCCATAGATTGCAACCCCTCTCTCATAGCCTCCAGCCACTGTCGAGATTCATTGCAACCCATGGCTTCACGGAAGGAAGTAGGGTCAGTAATATCAGATCCCTCACTCTGAATCTCCTAAAAATAGACCTCATAATAGTCTGGGATAGCTGACCTACGCTGTCGATCTGACCGCCTCAGCTGGACTGGCTCCACTGGAGTATCCAGAACCGGTACAGCCTGAACTGGTAGTGGGTCAACCTCAGCCACAGTCTCAGCAGGTGCTGGAGTCGTATCTGCTATAACGTCTGGCCGAACAATTGGAAAAAATGGCGTTGGCGCAACACCTTCCGAAGAGTTCTCTCTGAAAAGGGTATCAAAAGGTCGTTGGCTCCCACTAAATTCTGCATCCTCCATAAATACAGCCCTATTGGTCTCCACTATCTCCAATGATCTGGAAGGACAGTAAAACCGAAAACCCTTCGATCTCTCAGGATAGCCAATAAAGAAACATCGAACTGTGTAGAAATCAAGTTTTTTTATTTCTGGATTATAGAGCTTAGCCTCTACCGGGCAACCCCAAACATGCAAATGATGGAGGATAGGAGCCGAACCTTTCCATCTCTTGTAAGGGGTTTTTGGAGCAGCTTTGCAAGGCACACGATTCAGAATATAAACCGCTGTCTTCAAAGCTTCTCCCCAAAACTTCTCTGGAAGAGAAGAGTGACTCATCATGCTACGAACAACTTCCTGATAAGTCCTATTCTTCCTCTCTGCCACACCGTTCTGCTCAGGAGTGCCAGGTGTGGTATACTGGGGAACAATCCCCTGCTGCCTCAGATACTCAGAGAAAGGGCCATGATTCACACCATCCTGGTTCATCCTTCCAAAATATTCTCCTCCACGATCTGAGCGAACTACCTTGATATTTTTATCAAGTTGTTTCTCCACCTCCAACTGGTATGTCTGGAAGACCTCCAAAGCCTCTGACTTGTGGTGGAGAAGATACACGTAGGTATATCTAGAAAAGTCGTCAATGAACGTGATGAAATAACTATGACCATCACGAGCTTTGACTGGGAATGGACCACAAATATCCGTGTGGATCAACTCTAAGAGCTCTGAAGCTCTAGTAGCTGTGAGTTTTCTCTGCTTAGTCATCTTCCCTCTGAGGCAGTCCACACAAGTACCAAAGTCTGAAAAATCCAGACTAGGTAGAATCTCATCTTTCACTAAGGCCTCTACTCTCTTCCTAGAGATGTGGCCTAATCTCTTGTGCCAAAGCACAGCAGAATCCTCTGCTAAAAAGGAACGCTTCGACCCGGATATAGTAGCATCTAGTGGCTCAGGTAAACAAGAGACAGAAGTAGAACATAAAGATAATCTGAATAAACCATCCACTAGAAAACCACTGCCAACAGTCATACCATTCAGAGAAATAACTAGACCGTTCTGACTAAAAGTAAACACATATCCAGAGTCTGATAATCTACTAATAGAAAGCAAATTCCGCCTGAAGGTCGGAATGTAGAAAGCGTCCTCCAACACCAGAATGTGACCCGAATCCAGCACCAAGCCGTAGCTGCAAACCGCCTCTACTCTCATCGAGTCATCATTGCCGAGGAAAAGCCCATCCTCCGGCCTGGGTCTTCTTCTGCTCCTGAGCCCCTCCAGAAGACTGTGCCTCAGCATTCTGCTTGACTCTGCAGTCTTTCATCAAATGCCCTGGCTTCCCACAGTGCCAACATCCAGAGGCCTGAGACCTCTTTCCTTTGACCATTTGCTTGCCCTTGGCCTGAAACTGCTTCTGGAACTTCCCTTTCGGTTTGAAGGTCTGCTTCTGCTGCTGAAGTTTCGGCTTAAATGGCTTCTTCCCAGAACCACCAAAGCCTAAATTAGCAGACTCCTTCTTTCCTCCCTTCAGTCTCTCTTCCTCAGTTACACATAGGGTGATAAGTTGATTGAGATCCCACTTGATCTCCTGAGCATTGAAGTTCACCTTGAAGGTGTCGAAAGACTTAGGTAGAGAAATCACTGCAATATAGACTAGAAGCTCCTCCTCAAACTGAAGACCCTGCTCTCTGATTCCTATGGCCAGCTTCGAGAGCTTAAGAATATGCTCACGAACGCTGCCATTACCGTCATACTTCAGATTCATGATCTGAAGCATATTGTTATACAGCAGGGACTTCTTGGTACCCATGAACTGGCTTTTCAGTAATGCTATCAACTCTGCTGCAGTCTCAGTCTTGGCAATGCCACCTCGAAGCTCCTCGCTAATGGTGGCCCTGATCATCATCATAGAAAGACGGTTCATTTTCTCCCACTTAGCAAAGTGGGTCTTCTGGGCCTCAAAAGAAGAGTCTGTAAGCTCTGCCGGCTTTGGCTCCGTAAGCACAAAGTCATAATCTATACAACCAAGCAAGATCTCAATATTCATCTTCCAAGATGAATAATTAGAGTCATTCAGGGGCTCAATACCAGCTAGATTCTTCAAAATAGCTAACAAATCCATCTCTGAAAAGAGACTTACAAATTTAGTGATAGTTTGATACTATTCACACATATATGTTGACATGAATTAGGGGTTATAATTCAAATCAACCGAAGAGAACTTCATGTGCTAAGTTCTCTTCTAGGACAACTCCCTCACACCATCAAGACTCAGCTTTGGCCAGATCCCTTGATGTGCTTCAGTTTCCTAAGTCACGTATAGAAACGTGCACAGACCTAGTCAGCTGTAATAGGGTTGAGTTGGACACTATCCAACACCTTTGGGCAGAAGGGTTATCCTATCTTCCCCAATCACAGGCTACTATTCTGCTCATTCTACTGTACTCAGTAGTCTGAAACACCTTTGGGCAGAATCAAACCCTAGTACAATAGGATGCCTAGTGACCCTAGTGGAAGCCCTCCAATCCAACTACCCACAGTCTCCATGAGCCGCCTACCTTTGGGCAAATCCGACTCATTTCGAAAGTGAGCCTCAGAAGGTCACTTGGTCTTCTCTAAACCCCATGGAAGACCTAATATATAGTATAATGCCAATATACCCAATAGGGTTCAATGGCAGCCATCAGCTGTCAATTATTTATTCTGTGTGTGCCTACTAGCAGGGAAGCATGAAACCTTTAATATCATTAGGGCACATATATAACTGCAGCATGACTACCTTACACATGTGATATAATCAACAATTTAAAAAATGGCACAAGATGACATATTAGAACATTAAAATATTGCTATTTGTACTATATATGCATCAAGTTGTAAAACAGTCCGAATTTGTGAAATCGGACCATACCGATGTGTCCGGAATGGCTCAATTAGCTAATATCCATATATGGATCGATCAGATCGAACACAGATTAGACCTAGAATCATAGGACTAAAACCAACGGTCCAGATTAAACAGAAATATGATAAACAGCATTATAACTCACTGGGCCAGGATCTGGGCTCAGGTTGGGCCTTGGCCTTCCTGAACCAGGATCTGGACTCAGGTCTCTTTCGGGTCTGGGCTGGGCTCAGGTCTGGATCTGGGTTCGGGTCTGGGTCGGCCTAGGACTTGGGCCTGGGCCTGGGCCAGTGTTTCGGGTCGGGTTAGAGCCAACGGATTTAGCCACATAAGTGACGAATCGGGTCGGTACAGTGCTGTTGGGTTTTGAAACCCAACAATGAAAAGAACCTGAAAAACCAGGGTTCCTGTTCATCTTCCCCGATGAATAGGGAAACCCTAAGCGCCCCCCCCCCCCCCCCCCCCCCACGCACACACGCAGCCTCACGATGGGCACACGCACGCGCCGGCCCGCCGCCGCTCTCCGGCCCGCTGCCGCTCTCCGGCCCGCTGCCGCTCGCACGCCCGCGCCGGCCCGCTGCCGCTGCCGGTGCTGCTGCGCGCCAGAGCTAGCCGCCAGTGCTGTCGCGTGCCGGAGCCCGCAGCCACCGCTGCCGCTGCCGCGCGCTGGAGTCTGCAGCCGCTGTGGCGTGCCGGAGCCCGCAGCCGCTGCTGTTGCGCGCTGGTCGTGGTTCGGTGAGGGGGTTCTTCGGGTCGGTGATGGGATCAAAATCCCATGACCATGGCTGGCCGGAATCGTTCCAAAAACCGGGAACAAAGTCACGTAAAATCACCAATGAGATTAGATTTCGATAGAAACAATGGAATCGTCATCCGAGAACGACGAACACGATCTAAACCTTGCTCTGATACCAATTGTTGGGTTTTCTACACGAGAACAACCCCGATCGACAGATCGAGATCGTCGTCTTGGATGAAGAACATACCTTCGTGTGACGAGAGAGATCGTTCGCAATACCGGGTGAAGATCTTCCACGCGCTGCCGTCTCCCGCGGATTCGATGGGTCCTCCTGAATCCCTCTGGATTCACAACGGCGGCTCTGAAGACGTGCGTGTGGGGACTTCACCCCTGCACAACTATTTATAATAGATGTGTCCAACCGGTAGACGCAACCCATCAGGGCATCCACCGGTTATTGGGTGCACATGAGAATGAGGCTAGGTTCACCACCAACCCTGTCAAGCCTCTTGGTTGAGTCGCCCGGTCTGACCAGGACCGCGACAACCAACCCGGTCCACCTAGTTCAGTAACTCTCCCGTAAAGGGCCATCAAAAACCAACATTGTCAACTTCAGGCTACCAACTTTGCTTGGCACGATATTGCAAAATGTCTCTAGTGAGATTCAAAATGTCCAATGAGCAACTCTATGTAAAGTTTGGCATTTGTCAAATCTGTTAGCTGTATAGCACTACTATTTCTCCATTTTTCAGGATTTAGGGGGGGGGGGGGGGCCGGCTTTAGCCCCTCCTTGACCCCCCATATGACTCGGCCCCTAGGGCGGTGCTGGGGCCTACTATTTTATTTCTCTTGAATCACAGTGGGTCCCGTGGTTGTAGTCGGATGTGCTGAAAATTTGTCCATACCGCAGGGCCCAGCTGAAAATTTTTCCATATGGCAGGGCCCAAAGTGAACCACCAGAAAGGATTGCGTTAGTCTCCTCCTCCGGCGAGCATTCTCGAAGGACGACGGCAGTCTCCTGCACAAATTCGGAGTACCTTCCTACCTGTTTCTTTTTCAAGATTTACTGAGAAAAAAAAAATAAAATGCTACCTGACATGGCATCCGATCTCAGTCGTCCAATCACTCACCTCGAATGGTGAATTCATAGCACTGGGGAGGCTGCATGCTCAAGCTGGTGAGAGAATCAGGGAAGACATTTGTCGTTTGACCCTCCTGATTTCAATAAAACAAACCATTTGAAATGTTAAGGAGTCATGCCCTAATATTATGGTGGGAACACAAATCTTTTATCGCAATTAAATGTCACGGCCATGGTTACCG